>CAHIKZ030005327.1:1237500-1295000 GCA_903632075.3 Acanthosepion pharaonis | reverse complement strand
ATGTCAATCGACATCTCCAGTTACCTTGATCTATCCACTATCCCCCTCCTCATCCTTTCTTCTATCACTCCTATCTGCTCTTGCTCCAAATCTTCTGCAACCCCCTGCATCCTAGTGGCTTCACGTCTTGCTCGGGGCGTAATGCTTAAAAAATAAAAAAATTAAAAAAATGGCTAAACGTCTAATTTTATAACCTGGAAAAAAGAAACTTAATTAGTTTTTTTTTGGTTTTTTGTTTTTTTCTTTTTTAGATATTAATCAAATTGTGGGTTAGACAAATATCCCATGCTGTTACAAGGTTCGGACAATTTTGTTGCTACACCGTGTATATAGACATGAACAAGACTATAATAAATGGAGCTCCTGTAATGTTATAAAATACACCCCACACCACACACACACACACACACACACACACACACACACATATATATATATATATATATATATATATATATATATATATATATGATAAAATATATATCACATACACACACACACACACATATATATATATATATATATATATATATATATGCAGAAATATAGCTTTAAGGCGTGCTATATTTATGGGATAAAGTACTCAATATCAGAGATAAAGCGTACGTAAATACAAAAGTGAACATTGATGTCAACACTCAGAGGCGACAGGCTGTTTCATGCTAGACGCAATCGTCAGGCCGCGAATGTTTTTTTTTCTCGGCTCGATTCTCGTGGCTCGATTCTCGAGTCGAGGAAAAAAACCAACACTCGCGGCCTGTCGATTGCGTCCAGCATGAAAGAGCCTCTCGCCTCAGAGTGTTGACTTCAATATTCATTTAAATATAAATATATATATATATATATATATATATATAGACACACAAACACACACACATATATATATATATATATATTTATATATATATATATGTATATATATATATATATAGGATTGGTGTATACGGAATAAATTTCAATAACCCAAAAATACTATTCTTAAAAGAATAGAGTAAATGTAATTTATCAAGTTATACATATACATATGTATATATATGTGTTAATATATATATATATATATATATATATATATATATATATATATATATATATATATAGAGAGAGAGAGAGATAGAGAGAGAGTGCGACATAGATAGATAGATAGATAGATAGATAGATAGATAGATAGATAGATAAGTGATTGCGTCTAGCATGAAACAGCCTGTCGTCTCTGAGTGTTGACTTCAATGTTCACTTTTGTATTTACGTACGCTCTATCTCTGATATTGAGTACTTTATCCCATAAATATAGCACACCTTAAAACTATATTTCTGCGTATATATATATATATATATATATATATATATATATATATATATATATATATATATATATATATATATAGAGAGAGAGAGAGAGAGAGAGATAGATAGATAGATAGATAGATAGATAGATAGATAGATAGATAGATAGATAGATAGTGTTTTTTAGGATAAAATACTTCATGGTGACCATTACTTTCACACCTGGGGTAAAGTTCCGAGCCTCACTCGCTACTATTCTCGTGATGCACTCTATATTATGAGTGGACTGAAGAGTTAGAGAGAAACTGGCGTACGGCTCTTCCCTGTCTTATTTTCTATGGCTAGTGAGGTTATTCATATTCATGGTCCTTTAATTTTCTTTTTGTATTAATGTATATAAGCAGCAACCATATTAAGAAACTGTATCACCTAAAGTTTCAAATGCATATGTTTTATTCACTTTGTCATTATCGCCCTGACGAAAGTCATGACTTCATCATTTCTTCACCTAACTATGGATTAAAAGTAGAGTAGACGTGGTCTTCTAGTCTTGGATTGATTTTAGTCTAAGAAAATGTAAATCTACAAATTTAAACCTTAGAGAAAATAACACAACTAACTTTCATATGAATTTATGGAAATTTAGTGATAAAATTTTCATCACAAAAAAAAAAAAATCAGTTAGAATTCATAGGTAAGCTTGATTTATTTGAAAAAATATTAGAATAATCCCGAACTTATATCGGGAGCAAAACCCCTGCATACGGATAAAAAATTAATTCAGCAAGTACACAAAAATATATAAAGGGACGTAAGTCAAGTGTCTTCTCACCGAATTTATTCTACCTTCATATTGAAGAAATTCTGTGAGAATTTTAACTGCTAATAGGATTCATTATTGATAGGCAACATGAAAAAGAAATTACAGGAACTTGTACAGAATGTATTAAAGATATGCGAGAAGAAAGGACTAAAATTCAGTTGTAAGAAGACAGAATTTATGGTTGCTAGCAAAAACAAAAGCAGCCAATATGCAAATTAAAACAAATTAAACAAGTAAAATATTAAATAAAGAGAACAGAAAATGCGACATTAAGATACTAAGTTGCGTTGGAATAGCGAAAGACGGCTTCCAAAAACTAAGCAAAGTAATTCAAATAAAATCTAAAAAGCGTACGAAAATGTTATGTTATATCGGCCTTCCTATATAGCAGTGAATGCTAGACCATCTCCTCACAGATGGAGAAAACATTTGAAGTAAGAGAAATACGGTGTTGCACAAGGACGCCGAGAATACTCTGGACTAAATATGTCGGTAACGAGAAACTTTTAGGGAAAAGGAAAATAAATAGTCCACATACATCAGAAAGGGGCAGTTGTAATTTGTTTTGTTACTTAATAGGGCAAAAGGGTTTGGAAAATTTGATAGGCATAAGACATTGAAACCAAAAGAGACCGGGGAAAGCAATGAATATCATACATAATTGTATTGCCATCTCCCTATGCCATATCGGATCTCCATTAACTAACCTTTTCCACACAGCTCGGTCCGGCATTGTCGACTCCAGATCCCCAATGTCCAACTCTCAAACCCGAGCTATGGTGTCTGGGAAAGTCAACTTTCGTGACGAGACACCTCCAGAAGGATGGCATAGCAGTAAGGATGAGACGACCTCTCCGTCCGTACCGTAGCTGTGGCCTGCAAACTGCAATCGATTTTGTTTGAGTTTAACAGAGATTGATCTCAGTTTTTTGTAAATTGTGTTAAGCGTATAACTATTGTGTATAACTCACATGCCAACTGCAACAAACGTTGGCTATAAGATTCTGCCAAATAAGATTGTCCCTACCATCGGTCCACTCCACCACAAGAACGAGAATGGATTTAGAAGAGGCAATTCTCTCCATTCGTCGCATACTGGAAGAGAAGAAAAATTCAACAAAGAGATCACAATCTATTTTGTTGATTTTCGCAAGGCATTTGATTCCATCAATAGAGATCTCATGTTCAAAATTCCCTAACTCTATGGTATACCCTACAAAATTGTTGAGGCAATTAGAGCTCTGTACAGAAATACTATTGTATCGCCTGATGACGTGACTGATTCCTTTGAAGTTAAAGCAGGAGTTCTACAAGGCGACACACTTGCTTCTTTTCTGTTTATCGTCGTTCTGGACTATGTTCTTCATATTTCCCTCGACGACATGGAGGAAAAAGGACTCCTTTTGAAACCTCGCCAGAGTAGACGGCACACTCCATAATACATGAAAGACCTTGAATTTGCCGATGAGCTTGCATTAATTTCGAAGTGAGCGAGCTTACATTCAGATAACGATCTTAAATTTTATTTTGGTTTCGACCTATTCACGTTCGATGAACGCAAAACAACATTCAAAGATTTCGCCAACAGCAAATCTCCAGGTCTTGAAAACATACCAACATTATTGTGGCAAGATCCAATATTTCATGACCTCCTCTTTGAGTTTCGCAACCACACATTCATGCACCATTTGCCGCTTTCAGTTTGGCTGAAGGGCGGAATAATCCCTGTCCCTCCAGCCACCAAAAAACACTAACAAGTGCGGCAAACTATAGGGGTATAACTTTCATGCCAATTGCAGCAAAAGTTTACAAGAAGTTTCTACTCAATAGGATTGTCCCAGCCATTGATCCACTCCTCCACAAGAACCAGACTGGTCGGCAACTGCTCGAATTCTCTCCATTCGCCTCATACTGGAAAAGATGAAAAATTCAACAAAGAGATCACAATCTGTTTTGTTGATTTTCGTAAGGCATTTGATTTGATCAAGAGAGTTCACATGTTCAAAATCCTCCAACTCTATGGTATACCATCCAGAATTGTTGAGGCAATTAGAGCTCTCTACAGAAATACCACTGCCACCATTGAATCGCCCAATGGCAGGACTATTTCCTTTGAAGTTAAAGCAGGAGTTTTACAAGAGACACACTTGCTCGTTTTTCTGTTTATAGTTGTCTGGGACCATGTTCTGCGTATTCCTCTCTACAACATGGAGGAAAATCTCCTTTTGAAAACTCGCCAGATTAGTCAGTACTGTGAACAATTTGCCTTAAATTTGCCGATGATCTTGCCTTAATTTCTCAATATATCGAAGACGCCGAATCCTTGCTGCAATCACACGAGCGAGCGGCGAACCAGGTAGGTCTCTTTTCTAATGTGTGTAAGATAGGATATATCACCCGATATTGTCTAAATGGTTGGCAAAATAGGGATTAAGGGCTATAGCAAAAAGATAAACATCAGGAAATTGTGTAGAGTCATGATCGCCCACGTTTTGAAATGACACGTCACCTAGAAGAAGATTAGTCGATGCACAGATGCACTTCTAAACAGTTCCCAGCTGATATGGGTGTTGTCTGGGGCATGTAAACTCAGCTGAGACCATCCATTTCAAGATCTAATCGCAGCTGATACCTTCCAACTTGAATGCTTGCCGAGGTAACGGCCATGTTGTCGTTAATTTCATCGGAGGGAACACTTCACTTTGACCGTCGACTTCGAAACAGAAAACCCTCCACTCGATATTGCCGTTTCGTCATCAAACTAGCTGCATTCATCCTATGCAGCCAGTCTACCAATGACTGTTGAACCCACAAGAAAGTTACGCCTCCTTTTGAGAGGCCTTCTTTTAACCCAGCTTGTGTTGAATCCGGAAAATTAACGAGCCACCATTTGCGCCAGAAGATCCTGTCGTGTGGAACAGTTTAGTCGCTGATGACCTGAAATCACGGCAGTTCTTTCTGGTTTACCCTTTCCGTGGCAATACTTTATTCGTTTCCCCAGTTCAGATTTTCACAGCTCAGACCCAGCATGACAATATTCAGTCACCACCCCCACGAGGGTGTCATGTGGCACAAGGCCTTTTTAACGTGGGCATTCCGAACCCGTGGGATCGGCCAAAAATATGCCCATTGAACCCGTATAAACGGGTTTAGGGCCAGTTTTACCTCCCCGAAAGAGACTCCGCCCTTCGGCGTAGCCTCCTTCGGGTTCCTCCCGTCCGTAGGAAGAGAGTACAACCGAACAGTCGGTTCAGAGTTGAGCATGACACGCTCAATGGGAAAAATCATCCCTGATCGGTTCGTATTATATTAGTTCGAGCAAGCAGTGAACCAGGTAGGTCTTTATTGCAATTTGAGTAAGACAGGCTATATCGCAACCTGCCCTGAACCATCAGAGTTGAAGTCATTCAATAATACATCCATCAAAAGAATTGTGTACTTTATATATCTTCGGTTTTACATAATAGATTCCCCCAAAAAACTTCAACATCTGCAAAGTATGGGATGCGTGTAACAAACTTTGAGGAGGCACGGTGGAGTAATGGATAGCGGCTTGGATTGCGGAATCGGAGAGCCGAGTTCAAATTCCAGTCGAATCCATTACATTCACTTACGTGCTAACACCCTTGGGAAAGGTGTGAATCATCTTTCTTCTCCCTCCAGCTATGGGTAAATAGCAGGACAGACTGGGTTCTATAGCCTTGGATGGCAACTGGTCTAGGAGAAGGAAAACTCTGAATTCAAACCTGCTCTTAGAGGAGGGTGAATGGAGAACTCTTTGAGCCTTGGTTGGCAATCCATTTACTGTTGGTGTCACGATAAAAACACCCTTGATAGCCCTAGCGAAGCATCAGGAATTCAGCTATTTGACAAGATTTTGAACTACACCAATCAAAGTATTGGTGAGTTCAATCTCGGCTGAGGCCGCAAGATGATGTAAAAAACTTCACGAGGTGCTAGAAAATTTGATCCTCCTTAAACATCTCAACAGTCTACTCTATGGATCAGAAACTTGGACATTATCTTGTGGCGTACTAATGAGATTTGGTATAAAATTGTTAAGCAGGCTTTGGTGAAGGCTGTGTTTTTGATTAGCACATCACATTTAAATTTTACAAAGAAACACAAAGAAGGGATTATTATTCGAGGGAAAATGTATATTTTAAAGAGAAAAGTAAAGCCGCAAACGTTTTTAGTTATAATGTGGATTTAAAAAAAAAATTATTATACTTTATTTTTCATATTTTAAAATATATTGAAAATAAAGTATAATATATAACAATAATATGGAAAATAAAGTATAATTTATAAAGAAAATACATATTTTGACGAAAAACGTTTGCGGCTTCTTTTTACACTTACTATCTATCTATCTATCTATCTATCGATCTATATATATATATATATATATATATATATATATATATATATATATATATATATGTGTGTGTGTGTGTGTGTGTGTGCAACAAACAGGCATTTTTTTGGAGTCTGGCCATGGGCGCGATAAGGTAATTTGATTTATGGCTCCTGCTTTTATCCCCAGAGATTACAACGTATTTTTTTCTTACATACATTCTAACCTGTGGAAGTCAGCGAGAGAAAGAGAGAGAGAAAGAGATAGAGAAAGAGAGAAAGAGCAGACTCTCTTGGTGAAACGCGGCGTTTAAAGATTTTTCACTTTTTCTCATTATTATGCATCCTACGCATATATATATATATATATATATATATATATATATATAATATCTTTATACGTTATTTTTATAGATACAACTTTTTGAATAAATGCTGTTTTAAATTTGAGAAATTTCGCCGAAGATATGCGTCCCCCGACAGGAATTGAACACGTTATCTCATGCGGAAGACATCATTTCATCTGATGTGCTGTTCACCGATTCAGCGCCACAAAGCTCAAATTACTGCTCGTAAACACGCACATTCGACGACCTTTCTCAATAATTCATTTCTGCTCCGGGGAGGACGCGAGATTTCTCGAATATTCAGAACGTTAACTGTAATTAATACTGTTTAATTAGAAACATATCATTTACTCAAATATTTATATCCATAAAAATTACGTATAAACAGAAAATTAAATTAAAAATATTTGCCGGATTTAATCCATTCCATATATATATATATATATATATATGAATTATGCTATTTTTTAAGACATATGAATGTTATTTGTTGTATATTAGTTTGTTTCTTTCAGTTCAGACCATTTCCCTGGTTTCGAGGGAGAATTTGAACATAAGCTGTCCAATGTTGTCCGAGCTTTTCCGGTTCTCATGAGCAATTATCCGTATTTTTCCGTGGATTAATGATGCTTTGTCTGTCGGTATACTTTCGTGATTTTCGACTTTCTCTGTGATAGGTGTCGTATCCTGTTTTGTTTTTGTTTATTTGTTTTTTTATTTATTTTACTTTATTTTTATAACATTGTGTTATTTTTCGTCTTGTATCATTTGTTTTTAAATTTGAGAAATAATTTAATCCCAATTTTTTAAATTTAATTAAATTTCCATGATGTCGTGCTTTTTATATTGTATGTATAATGATTCTAAAATTTGTAGTCTTCTTTATATATATATATATATATATAACGTCATCCACAGACAAAATGTTTCGCAGCTCATCAGTGTGGCTAGACATCCGGTTGCCTCTAGCTAGGATCGAAACCCGACTGAATTGGTGTCAGTCGGAGATTCTAACCATTAAGCCGTCGGCGCACGGGAGGGATGAAAGTGGATTTTTAGCGTATTTATTTTTCGAAACACGCCCAGTGACCGACAGTGACTCCATTCGCATCTGCGAAGAGTCTTGCTATATAGCTATAATAGTCACTGTTTACGAACCCACACCTCGTCCCCAGAGAGCTCAAGTGAAATTGATATTTCAGGAGCCAATATAACGTCATCCACAGACAGACTGTTTCGCTATATATATATTTTATATATATATATATATATATATATATATACGCGTTTCGTCCAGTGTGGACTTTTTCAAAGCATAAACGAAATATATTTATCAATACAAAGTAACTAACAAAACAAAATGTCCTTATCAACTGGAAGAATATAGAAAACGGTTTTACATTTGTTATGGTCCAGGTCAGGACCAAGGAAGAAGAACACGAACACAAGAGTAGAAATAACGAAGGTGTGGAAGGTGTCATTATGACTGTCAGTCTGGTTTGGAGTGAACTACTATCGGATCGGCTCGATTCGTTTATATAGCCACCCCACCACGGGGGTTGCATATGGCACAAGGCCGAGTTTAACGTGGGTTTCCCGAGCCCGTAGGCTCGGCCAAAAAAAAGCCCGTAGAACCCGTCTAAACGGGATCGGGTTGGTCAACCTCCCCGAACGTGACTCTGCCCTTCGGCGGAGCCTCGTCCGGGTTCCTCTCTGCTCAGAGGCAGAGAGTTCGACCGTCAAGTCGAGAACCTCGGCTTGATTTGCCCCTCTCTCTTCAGAGGCGTAGTATACATAGCGTTAGGAAGAGTCCATTCTGTAGTTATAGGTAAGGACCCATGACAATATTCATACTGTCAACTGAAAATTATGTCAGGTACTGTCACCTGTGGGAATATTGTTTTTATTGTTGTTTTGACGGTTTCAACCATTTTCTTTTGATTTCCTGATGCTGTTGTGTATGTTCGCTTAGGAGAGTAGTAATTCTGTTAGGAAAGGTGAGATAGACAAAAGATTAGATTAATATTAGTAGATTAATATTTCGATATTTCGTTTTTACCTTGAAAAAGTCCACATTGTCGAAACGCATCGGCTAATATTACAGTTTTCCTACTGCCTTTACATTTATAAATATTGTCTTTTCTACAGGTTAACTCTGAGAAATTTTTCATATATATATATATATATATATATATATATATATATATATATATATATATATAGAGAGAGAGAGAGAGAGAGAGAGAGAGAGAGAGCTGTTCGATAAAAGTGACTCAGCTTATCCTTTGAATTTCGTTTCGTCGGAAAAGGGAAAATTCTTCCAGTCTTCTGCGGTGAAATTTTTGTAATAGTGAGCCCATTCAAGTCTGTTGGCTTTGCTTATTAGCGGTTTAGACCTTCGTGTACAAGATGTGTAGCCTTGTTCATACAAGATTTGTAACCTTGTTCTGACGGAATGTTGAAGAGTCAAGACTTCGCTTAGACTGGCTGCAACTTCTTGGCTAGTTATAAACCTATTCTTCTCAAGTTCTCTCTTGATTACCCTGCCAGTTCTAACAGCAATCTTTTTCTTTCGTTCCCTTGTTTCCTTCCATGGAGCAGGAGTGATATCATTATGTTCCCTAAGCACTCGACAGACAGTTGATTGCGAGGTTATAGCAATTTCTCTCGTAGACGTGCCTGCTTTTGAGAGGGCAATAAGTGGTTCTGCTGCGTGTTTGTACCCTTTCGTTAGTGACTTGAGTAGCTATTTAAAGCTGTTTTTATACTGTATGAAGCTTTCTGGTATATTCTGGAATACTCTAGATTTAATTTAAGCTGTTCTAGAATTCTCTAGAATATTGTTCTGAGTGTATTGTAAAATAGTTTTCAATATTTTGTCAAAAGTTCTTTAAATTTACCAATTTAATCATTAGAATGCGATATCTGAGTCACTTTTTTTGCACAGAGTTTTTTCCTGAATCTCATTTATATCCAAATTTATAATTATCAATAGAATACCTTAGGGTGAATAAACTTTTTTTCCTAGGTGGTCGGGAAGGGGTCTTTATATTAGTAAGATTGAAATTTAAAAGGGGTCTTTATATTAATAAGATTACAAATTATTTTACCCCAAAAACAATAGACAAAAAATATTTTTAGTAAAAAATATCAAGTGATTCACTTTTATCGAACAACACTGTATATATATATATATATATATATATATATATATATATATATATATATACTATCAGTAGAGCCCCGGCGTTGCCTGGGGATGTAACAGTAAGAGATAAATCAAATATCGAACATCATAAAGACTGAAAAATAAAATTGACCAAGATTATTGTTTAAGGTTGACGGACACGCATGTCTTAATTAGTTTTTTTGTTTTTTGTTTTTTTTTTACGAATTGGTCAAACTCAAACAAAAACATTGTTTTCAATCGTTATGAGTCTATCGATTGAATAGAATTTTATTATAAACAATTGTCTTGTAAATGGAAGTTTTAAAGCATTCTGAATGTAAAAATAAAGAAAAAAGTGTGCAAGATAATAAGAAACACTACCTGCCAAAAATAAGTGAAGTTTTGTTGAAATCGGTTGAAAAATGTAGTAAATCCGATCCCATATATAAACGAACACACACACACACACACACAAACAACCTGGGTTTTATAATAAGTATAACTCGATATGAGTTGCCCCCTTTCATTCTGCCAACAGAATCATGTTTTATCATGTTTTTAAATTGATTTCGTGCAAAAACAATTGTGTCTTTCCAATTTTTGGCGATGTCAGAACCACCGCAAGGTAATTTTACGCAGTCCTGTGAAGTTTTGTTGAAATCGGTTGAATAATGTGGGAAATCCGATCCAATATATAAACGTACAGACACACACACACACACACAATCTGTGTTTTATAATAAGTAAGATGTGTATTATGCTTTTCTGTTATTTATGATTATTATTCAGTGTCTTGTATTTTGTTGCTGAATTTCGATTTATGCAGCTCAATCTATATAATCTGATCCATACATTGCTTGCTAGATAAACATGTAGATATAAACAGGCTGTTGTAGATAGAGGGAAGGATGATGGTTAATTAAACAAGATTTCGAAACTGCTCTCCATAGCTTTTCTTTTGATGACAGAAAATAAAAAGAAAAAGAACATTTCGTTTCGTCGAATTGCTTTCCATCGTTCCTGTCCTATCTTTCTATCAGTCGTTATATGCGCCACGTTAAATGTGCCGCTGCATAACGCCTTCGCCTTTTCGACCTCGTAAACAATTCTCGTTTACGGGTTAGGCACCGTAAATAAAACGGGAAATTGAAATTTGTTATGATGAAGCTGCGCGTCTTATTTCTACTCCTGCGGGTGATCGGTTGTTTGTGTTGTCCTCGGCATCGAAGTATAGAGGCGAGGAGTCGATATTTAATTCCTCGTCACTCAGCGACGGCAACAAGATAAGTGATTGTCGAGTAAACAATGAAAAGTGGACAGTTCTGGTCGCGCCAATAGTACTGACATAATATCTACGTCCAATAGCAACCCTAAATATCTTTGTTTTGAAGAGGACTCGAACAACTACAGGAGCCGCTTCTGAGAAAATATTCAGCAACCTGACTGGCACATATATAATTATTTACCAGCTGTCCTATTCAACAAGATGTGACACAAGGCCGATTTTTAAAATTGGGTACCCGAGCCCGTATGCTGGGGCAAAAATTCCCTTATAGACCACGTAAAAACGGAGTCAGTTTCCCGTGTCGAGACTCTGCATAGCCTTGTCTGGGGTATACCCTCTGACATGTGCCAGGTAAGCACATACATAATATATAGCCATTATTTCCCTCAATATTATACGTCCTACAAAGCGCGCACACACACACACATACACATACGCACACGCACACACAAGCTCAAATCACACAAGAGGGTGGGGCGGCGTAATCTCTTAGATGTCTCAGTCAGTTATGTGTCATGCGTGATACACGCTTAGGCGATCATTTATCTTTCGATACATAACTGGCAAGGCAGACTTTTTTCCCGCAGTAGGTTGCCATTTTCTTTCTACGGTAGACCAGTTGCCATCCAAGATTATAGAACCAGGTCTGTCCTGCTGGGGGTGGGGAGAGAAGAGGATTCATACCTTTCTCAAACACGTAAGTGAATGTAATGGATTAGGAGTAGGTTGTCATACTGAATATCAACTTTTCACAGGTTATTGTTTATAGGTTTGGCTTGCATTAAATTAAAAAAGGTAGATCAGGTTCAGTTCATAAGTCATAAAGGTAGACTTAATTTTGGTTTACACGTGAGAGAAACGTAGGCATAGATTTTTTTTCATAAGATTTGGTTTGCACAAGTGCATTAGAGTCAAAGTAGACCAGTTGCCATCCAAGGCTATAGAAGTCTGTCTGTCCTGCTATTTAACCCACAGCTGGGGGGTGAAGAGGATTCATACCTTTCCCAAGGGTATTAGCACGTAAGTGAATGTTATAGATTCGACCGGAATTCGAACTCGGCTTTCCGATTCCTCAATCCGAGCCGCTAACCATTACTCCAACGTAAAGAACTGTATTCTTTTCAACTATCATTTACAGCCCAGATCGAGGAAATTTGTATCTCTCGCCATTCTCTCTGGCTCTCCCTCCCTCTCTCTCTCTCTATCTCTCTCTCTCTCTCTCTCTCTCTGTCATCCTTCCTCGGTTTTAGTCCGATGAAGTCTTAAAAGAAAACTCGTCACTCTATGCAAGGGAGGTAATTTATTTGATTTTTTGAAAAGATATTTTTAATTATAGTATTCGAATTTAGTATTTATTTTTTTTATATGACACTTTGCTTCTACAAACATTTCAGAAGTTTGTTGCTAAACTATTAGTTGTCTTTATTTATTTCATAGTGGTGAAAAAATATTTTGTATCTACGGTGTTAACGCATAACACATCCATAGATATTACAACACCTGAAGATGGTCTCAGATGAGATCGAAATTATTGTGAAAATAAAAAATTATTTGAAACAAAATTTTGCAATTTTTCTTGATCAATTTTTACAAGAAATTAATTCGTGAACTTGAAAGGATTAAAACTAAAATAAATAGGCATAATACGTCTAAATTATTTAACTAGACTGGCTTGAATATATATATATATATATATATATATATATATATATATATATTTATAAAGAAATTATAACATAAGTATGTTATAAAATCACTACAAAAATAGCCATTTTGTTTCAACACTCTCTGTGTCTTATCAAGTGCTGATGTTGAAAATAAAATAAATGGTTTTAAAAGTTTCAGATTAATTAACGATCCTACACTAGGGGAAATCATTGTTACATAAGCTAGAATAACCAATCAAAAACCAAGTATAGAAAGTTTCAAAAGCTTGACAACGAAATCATGTTATTATAGCTATTCAGATCTATAAAATATGTGTAATATTAAAAATAATTTATACTAACCACTAATTATAAAATTATGAGAAAATTTATTAAAATTAAAAACTGGCAATTTTAAAAACCAAATTTAATCACTATTAAGTTTAAAACTACAAAATTATTGAGAAAAGAAAAATATATGTTTATTCAATTCATTTCTTCATTGAAATTACGTTCGACAAGACGCTAAATATATCCGGTCATTTGACAATACATGTATATATATTTTTCCCTTCTTTTCTTTTTTTTTTTTTTATTTAAAGTGTGTGAATGTGGTCTTAAACTCACGCGCAAAACAACAAAAACACAATCAGATTATAATACATATATATATATATATATATATATTACGGTGGAGCAATTACCCGTAGCTAGCCTAGTTCGAATTCCAGTCGAATCCATTAGATTCAGTTACGTGCTAATAATCTTGGGAAAGCTATGAATCCTCTTCTCTCTCCAGCCATTGGTAAATAGCAGGACAAACTGGGTTCTTTAGTTTTGGATAGCAAATTCGCACGGGTGAAAGACAACTCTGAATTCAAAACCTGCAGAGGGTCGTCTGAGGACCTTGTGGCACGTAGTGCACCAGGTCTCTGTATTCGGCCCTTCAAAAAGTGTGGATGGTTCTGGACAAAACCTTCACCACTATAATCAAATCTCATCTGCTGGTGTCGGGCTTTCGGTTCCTAGGAACTGATCTGCTTGACCCCCATACGTCTAATTTGGCGGGAGAGTCGAGCATATATATATATATATATATATATATATATATATTGAATTAGGAAATCAGCTGATTCCGATTCCTTGCTTTCAACATTTCGCTGTCTTCAGGCGATTTCAGTCAATTGATTCTCTAAAGATTTCTGATTTAAAAAAAAAAAAAATGAACGCCATATTTAAAAAAAAATAAATAAGCACATGACGTGTGGTGTAATAAAAAGTGAGAGGAGTAGGAGAGCAAATCAAGTGAATTTGAAAGGGGAGCTTAAATGAAATATACATACGTTATTTTTAACACTGGACATAGTAGATAAAGGCGTTGGTTAGATCCAGTGACAAGACCAAAGAGTTGTGAGTTCAATACTTGGTTAAGGCAGTGGAGATCTTGGAGAGGGCAATTAGCAGGAGATAACTGATAACTGACATCCATTAGGCATGGTACGTGGAACTAGAACAGTTTACCCCAGGGATCGAAATAAGGGTTCAGTTCAACATTCCAAACGTCTGTAGAAGGCCGGAGTGTACAACGGCCGAAACTTTGTGATAAATATAGTAACAGAGATGAGGACAATAGTCCGAACAATGTAAATAATGTACATAATACCTCATCTCAGAAATATAGACAAATAGGGCAACAGTAATTCATTTTTGGCCTGATCTGGTTCTTATAAAGGTAGATGATGTCGTAAGGAGTTAGGTGCTTACTGGGGCGGTACAGGGAAGCGTTAATTTTACCTGCATTTTGGCGATGGATTGTATATAGGAATTCCACTTGAGATCCAATGTGGGTTTGAGGCCCGATATCCCCTCGAGACACGGGGCTTCCTCGAGGGGACATCCGATCATCATAAATGGCGGTAGTTCTGGGTCTAATTGGCGGTGATGGAATGTAACCAGTTTGATTTTATTGGCTTTGTATGTAACCAGCCAGTTTTGTTGCCCACTGAGAAGTTACTGTTAAATCAGAAGAGAGGTCAGTCGCCAATCTCTGATCGTAAAGTCATTTAGAGGTGCGCCCGTATATTGTCGTATCATTGGCATAGACGTTGACAAATGACCGGAGTATATTCTTAGGTAGATGATTTATGTAAATCAAAGAGAATGTTAGTCCTAGAACTGACCCCGTTGACCGTCAGGGCCTCGGAAGAGAGGCCATTAATAACTACCTTCAGGGATCTACCTGTTAGGAAGTATTTTATAATAGCGAAATCCATTCGAGTGGTTCCAGAGCTGGGGAGCTTGTGCAGCAAACCTTTCTGCCATACCTTGTCAAAGTCCTTCGAGATATCTAATGCTATGGTCCTTGTGCTATATGCGTTTTCAAGGGCCTCACTAATTCTATGTGTAGTGGTAGTTAGTATGTCAGCAGTGGATCGGGCTGATCGAAACCCATACTGCTCGTCGCACAAGAGGTTGTTTCTATCTAGGTGCTCGACAACGTTCTTGTTGATTAAAGCCTCAAAGAGCTTACTTATGATACTGGGGGAGAATAATTGGTTTATACTGGGAGGTGGAGGAACGGTTAACAATGTTCTTGAAGACTGGGCATCCGCTTAACAATTCCACATGCTTGCGAAAGATTTATCCTTCAAGTAACGGCTAAATAACTTTGCTATAATCGTGGATAATTCTGGGTTGATTTATAGACGACCATTGGAATTTTGCCTGGGCAGTGGCTTTTTTGTGGGTTGGGTCGAAGATTTTTATAAGGCGAGCGATTTCTCTTACTGAAATGAGTATACTACTGAGGTTATGCTCAGTGGAACGTGGAAAGTTGAGGTGGATATGGTCTTTGTCATCTAACGTTGAGTTTGAAGCAAAGATCAAGGTGAAGAATTTCGTCTAGTCTGTTGAGTGTGATATGACCCCAGGGCCATTTATAATAGTGGGCACAACAGCTTTGCCTCTGTTGATAATTTGGTAAATGATCTCCCAGAATTCGCGAGATCTAATTTATATATTTTCAACTTTGGCCTAGACAGATCCCGTGTAGCAGGACTTTGCATTTTCCAGGACACTCTTCCAGCGATTGGGGGAGGTGCTCAAAGAAGTAAACGCCAGAATTCTCCGCTCCTTACGTTAGATTTTAAAGGAGTGTTTCCGATGAGCTATGGCTTGTGTGCATTTAGAGGTGAACCAGGGCTGAATTTTTGCTGGAATTTTTCTGGGGGTATAAAATGTTCCATTCCAGAAAGGAACCATTCGGAGATTAGGGCGGCAGTTTTGGGGACATCGTGTTTGAAGATGTTTGGGAGAAGAGCTTCCGTCATACGGAACAGGTAGCTATCCAAGTCATCCACCGCATAGCGTAAAAAACGTTCTACGGAACGGTAAATCAGAGGATGACATTAGTCTGGAGTCAATCTGGACACTGACTAGACAATGATCTGACGTGCCAACGGGAGCTAACACTTTTGATGGCCATTTGTCAGGGCAGAATGTTAGAAAAGTTCTAGGATTAGGCGTAAATAGATGCCGGTTTGTAGCCTGTATTGTACCATGGCGATTCGATCCGCCCACAAATATTGGATGTATAAATTTGTTATTCCATCTTTTCCAAAAATTGCCTCATCCGTAAAAGAAAGTCTGAAGATACAATCAACGGGTCGGCAGTTTGTGCAATAAACCATCGACAAAAGTTTTCCCTTGGTGCGTAGTCATAAAGCAAAAGACCCTGCCCACGTTGCAAATGATACGGACACAGGAATTGCTCTTCAAGTACCCGACATGAGGTACTATGCGATGTACAACTTGCTTGGAACACTTGACGTGTGCTGATACCTGGATCGTTCTGCCAGCCTGCAGAATGTGTTGTGTGGTCAGGCGTACGAGCGAATCTCGATCTTCCTCGATCCAGGGTTTGTGGCGGCACGGATCCTGTCTCAGCAACACGACGATAAACAGCAGCAAAGGTTGGATGACTCGACTGACTTCGGTCTAGAAACGCAATCTGATACATCCGCGCAGCCTTGCGGTCGTATGTAAAAATCATATCTGTCTGCTCACGATATGCATATCATGCCATTTTTAAACCGAATACTTCTCAGTTAACTAATTACTACAATCGCTAAACTTTGAAGATAGACTACGCACAAATGTACACGAATGAGAAATGTAAACTAGTCTATATGGCAACACAGCGCCATCTGCCGTAAACTTTCTTTAAATTTAATAACTCAAAAACGAAGGATAGGTGACAATTATGTTTATATGGACTTTTGTCTTTGTTTTGGTGTGATGAACTCGCCTACAAAGTTTGTAAAAGTATTTTTGATACACTCTTTATATATGTATAAAAGTGTGGTAGACATTGAAATCAACACACAGCGTCTATTTCATGCTTAATCGCAATTGTTACTCCATGTACGACTATTTATATATGCTGGAGAGTGGTGCATTATGTTTAGGCTTATTGTATTACTATAACAGTTACTTGAGTGGGCAGTATCGGTTTGGTGTCGAATTTATCTAGGGACTATTGAATGGAAATAATTGTGGATCCGGATGCAGTTATGTGGCTATTTTGTCGAGTTGTTTGTTAACTATTTTATCCACTATTTATTATTTTGTTACTTGCTGCTGGATGTATAAAACTTTTACTTGAGTTTATGCGTGCGTTCGTTGTTTGTTAATTTGTTTAATATTTACTTAAGTATTGATTTGGATTAATGCATATTATTTATTTTATATTATTATTTATTTATTTTTGTTCGTTTTTAGTTTCCGACTTTTAAGTAACATAGTAAAAAAAAATCGTTTCGTCTCTGCATTTTTTAGATGAGTTCACATCCTTTATTTAGTAATTTGAGTTTGTCTTTCAATATATATATATATATATATATATATATATATATATTTATATATTTGGTTGGATAGATGTGAGTTTGTGACCCTGGGTTTCACGCTTTAGCGATCGTCAGATGTTAGCTCTATCTCTGATATTGAGCGCTTTCTAATAAGTACCACGCATATAATATATAAATAATCATACATATATATATTTATTTATATTTATATACACACACTTTTCACACACATACACACACACACACACACACACAGAGACACATATATATATATATATATATATATATATATATATATATATATATATATTAGACCAAAATTATTAGATTTCGTCAGTCAATACTGATTTTTAACATTTTTTTCTCATAAAGGCGTACTAATTATTATTATTGTTTATAAACCACGAGTTTTTTCATCGACCTTCCATATCCAAATGCACACATACAGACACACACACACAGATAAATACATTATATATATATATATATATATATATATATATATATATACACACACACATATATATATGTAATTAATATCTATCTATCTATCTATCTATCTATCTATCTATCTATATATATATATATATATGTAATTAATATCTATCTATCTATATATATATATGTAATTAATATCTATCTATCTATATATATATATATATGTAATTAATATCTATCTATCTATCTATATATATATATATATATATATATATATATATATATATATTAATATATATATAATTAATATATATATAATTAATATAGCTCAATCCCCATTTTTAATATAGCTCAATCACCCACCATTATATGGTTTGGCGGTGACAATGAATACATCATAAGGAACGTCCATCTATGGCAAGGTTAACCATGGCGATCAGGTCGACACCGGCTGCGACGAGTCGCATCTTGACTGACAAAGAGCTCTGAAAACGCTGCGTTGGCTGCTTCATCATCCAGATCCGGCGGTTGTTGACGGCTCCAACCTTGCGCCAGCATGTATTCAATGGAATTCTGGCGTTCAGCCAAAAATTACGGCACCTCCTACGATTTGATTAATCAGAATCTTTTGACTTTAAGGGAGCAGTGTCCCGATTTCGAAATCCACGGGGCGACACTGCAAAGAATATATAAGCATTAGCCAGAGATTTCTCTACTCAGTCGAGATTTTTAACACGCACACCCATATATATATATATATATATATATATATATATATATATATATATATATATATATATATACAGGAGTCGGACAAAATAATGGAAACACCAAGAAATTTCAAACAAATATATTTTAATAAGGTGTAGGAAAGCCTTTGGCCGTAATTACAGATAGAATTCTAGAAGATATGGACTCACAGAAAGTTTGAATGTTTTCCAGAGCGGTTTTTGTCCATTGTTCTGCCAAAACAATCTCTAATTCTTTCAGTCCTCGTGGTAGAGGATATCGACACCTTACTTGTTTTTCTAAAATGCACCATAAATTCTCAATAGTATTGATCCCTGGGTATAGTGAGTCCAGATAAGATGGTCTACTTCCCTAGAATGTTCTTCGTGTCATTCAGACACAATTTTAGCTGTGTGAATTGGTGCATTATCAACTTGAAAGATTACGTTTACTTCCGGAAAGAGTTCCGCTACCATAGGATGAATTTAATTTGATAACATTTTTAAATAGATTTGACGTTTCATCCTGCCATGAAGGAAAACCATTGGGCCGGCAGATTTCCAAGATATAGACCCCCAGGCCATCACAGAGCTTCCTCCATGTTTAACAGTTGGAAGAAGACATTTTGGATCAAATGTTTCTTTGAGCTGTCTCCAAATATATACTCGACGAGATATCGGAAATAATGTGAGGGATGACCCGTCCGAGAAAATAACATTCTTCCACTGTTCTAGGGACCAGTTCTGTAGGTTTCTAGTCCACACTAAACGCTTTGCAATATTGCTTTGTGAAAGGAGTGGTTTTCTGATTGTAGCCCTCCCACCCCGTGAAATTCAGTTCTCTTACGGTTATTGAGGAAACTAGATTCTCGAGATTCTCATTAAGCTCTGCTGTATTTTTCGGAGTATGTAAGAGTCCGACGGTCCCTATCAGACAGCTTTCGCTTTTCTTCAGAGTTTGACTTCAGTCAGGAGGTTCTTTACTTCTTTCTCAAATGTTGTCATTACTTTCGAAGCAGTACCCCTTGGTACAAAAATAATTCAGCGTTTTTTTTTACACTAACGCCGACTCTACGAGCATCAACAATTTGACTTCTGACAGATCTGCCATTTTAATGATTTTTTCTTAATTTCCTCTGATGATATCTGTGAAAAAAAAGCAACAATGTTAGTAAAATAAGCCAAGAAAAATCAATAATAAATCAAAAAAACATAAAAATAACAAAAGTCTGGTTTATAGATTTTACGTCTTTCCATTATTTTGTTCAACCCATATATATATATATATATATATATATATATATATATATATATATATATATATATATATATATTTGGTTGGCTAGATGCGAGTTTGTGACGTTTTGGGTTTCACGCTTTAGCGATCGTCAGATGTTAGCTCTATCTCTGATATTGAGCGCTTTCTAATAATACCGCGTATATAATATATAAATAATTATACATATATATATATTTATTTATATTTATATACACACACTTTTCATATATGAATCATTCATACAAAAAGGAGATTAGTAAAGTTAATGACATAAAATGGCGAAAACCTTTCGTGCATTTACCTACGAATCACTCGATGAATGTTATGATCCTTGTTTTTAATAATTATAAGCTTTATGAGGCCTTTTTTTAATACACAAGTACTTTCAACTTTATATTCAGTCATCCTCAGGCATGGAAATTATTTTGTTTTTAGTAAAATCCAGGTAGTATCCGAGACGAAAAGATTAAATGCGAATCGACATATGTTTTTTTTCATAGAAAATATGCGTCCTCCGACAGGAATCGAACCTGCATCCTATACGGAACTGTCATATAGTGCTTTTACCGTTTGAGCCAGCAAGGTCGATTTTACTGTTTTTAAACTACATTTCTCCATGATTTTCTCTCATACAATCATATCTGCTCGATGCGTATCCAAATGGAAACAAATGACGTCACACATTATGAAATCGACAAAGATAAAAAGAATGTATAAACATAAAAAATGTCTTTAAAATAATTACAGAAGTAATAGAATTTTGGGAGATTTGAATGATTTCACATAATAAATGACCGGTTATAGAACAAGAATCCTCAACAGAATTCAGAACGCACTGGACGGCTGTTTTGTTCTTTTTTAGGGTACATCTCCAGTGCGCATACACCACTGGGAATCGAACCCGGGCTGTTAGAATATAAGGCAAGCGTCATACCACTGGGCCACCGAAGAGGAAACAAATTTAACTCAATATAGCGCAGCTACTCGTATTGGAGCATTTCTGGTGGCTTATGTATACTTGGGCGAGGATCACCACCGGAATTAGGAGTAGCTACGCTATACTGAGTCTAGTTAATTCCTTCTTCATCACCGAAGCTCGCTGGCCCAGTGGTATGACGCTTGTGTTGTATCGTAACGGTTCGAAGAAGAAATTGAATGAGGCGGATCAATCCGGTGAAGACTATAATAGATTCCCTATCCTTTTTAAGATTGCACAATCCTTTGAATTATCTATCGGGCGTAAACAGAAAGAAATTGAGACGTTATCCACGCCTCCAAGGTTTGATCGTTCAAAGAAAATTTCAACGTTAGGTACCCTAAAAATAGCAATGTACGTATTATTTTAAACTTAATCAAGTCAAATTCATAGCCAGACGGTTTTGAAAAACGTTGAAACGGACGTGCATATTTCAAAAGCTCATTAAACCTTCCCGTGTGTGAAGATAAACTACATCCGGTAGCAAGGCCGCTAATCGTGAGGTTTTGAGGAGCGAAGAACCATCTATTAATTTCTGTTGTCCCCGGGTCCACTCTGACCCTGGGTGGTACAATCTGTTAGTGTCTCACCCATGGGCCCATAGTTAAGCGGGGTCAAAATACTATGAAAGTATAAACATAAATTTTATAGCAAAATATCAGAAATATATATATATATATATATATATATATATATATATATATATATGTAAGCAAATATATGGATATAGATCCAACAGTATGAAGAAAAATATATACGGAAAAAAACAAACAAAAATCCTTATATACAATTATGATAATGTTATAATTTATGAATATGTCCTGAAGATGGTTTATTAGACCGAAACGTCCGACGTTGACATATTAACATTAAAACAGTATAATTGTATATAAGGATTTTTCTTTGTTTTTTTCCGTATATATTTTTCTTCATATATATATATATATATATATATATATATATATATATATTAACATGAACACATTTGATCTCCACAAAAAACCACTCATCGCTATCCCACAGACGTGCCGTGGCGTCCCTCTGTCTCTGTCTATGTAACCGTCTCTTCTACTCAAACGGCTTCTTCTCCCGCACTTCCCGTCTGTGGAACTCCCTTCCTCTTACTTGCTTCCCCGATAACTATAATCTTCAAATATTTAAGTGTAATGTCAATCGATATCCTTTGATACCTTGATCTTGTTCCTCGTCCTTCTCTGTGTCCTTTCCTCAAACACGCCTCTTTACTCTTGTTCTCAATCCTCTGTAACACCGTGCGTGCTAGTGGCACTCCCGCCTTACCTTAAAAAAATACGTCAACAAAACCTGATCTAGAAACTGATTTCTTACAAAGAATATATATTCCCTTCATACGAACCTGTCCTAAAAAATCGTTTTGGAATTAGATAATCCCATTGAAATTGATATGCCGTAAAACAAAATAAACCAAACCAAAAATACGTCAATGAAACTTGATCTGCTAGCTGATTTCTTTCAAAGAATACATGTTCTATTCATACGAACCTATCCTAAAAATCGTTTCGGCATTAAATATCCCATTGCGGTTGATAAGCTGTAAAACACAATAAACCAATTCTTAAAACATATAGTCGGCAAGGCTTCACAGAAAGGTTGAATGAAAAGTGTTGTATAGGAGTAAAGTGTCCCTGCCGACATTTTAGTTTGAACACAGATCGCCAGTGAGCAAACACGGCCGATTCCATTATTTAATTAAGTAGATCACGTGATAATAAATGAAACGAATATATAGGATATAGCGTGACGTCTAAGCTACTTTATACTCTATTGCTATACGGATCGGGATTCTCTATACTGATCATTATACGAAGTACTATTCGGTGATTATTATTTGAACTAGTATTATTAGTGCTAGAATCATTTAAAGGAGTTACTACTACTAGTATCTGCGTTACATAGTCTCGACTACCAAGAGCATTTTCGGAAGTTACAACGTGTGTGCGGTCTAACATCACAAAAAAAAAAGGAAAAAGAAGAAAAGTCACCATTGAGGAAAGCTTCCTTAGCATTTGCTAAAATGTTTCGGTATCAGTCAGTTGAAGATGACTGGCGTTACGTGAGACAGAAAGAAAAATGAACTTTTAGAAACATGGCAAGCAAAGATGTTTGTGGAAGAAGAAAAATAGAAAATGATTGAAGATGAAATAGCGGACGATAAAAAAAAATGTTATGGTAAACATGGTTTTATGGTGGCTATACAAGAGTAAACATGACATCAGTGAAGTCATCTGAGAGGGAATTCAATTAGCTAACATATCAGAGCATTTTTTCAAAATAATCTAAGCTTGAAAGACAATTAATCTAACAAGAAAAATGGGCCGATATATTTCTAAAAAACAATTCATAATTTCTATCTCAATTTCTGGGATGAGAAGTTATTATTTACACAATTTAGTCGGACTATTTTTCTCATTTTTGGTGCAGTTATCACAACGATTTAGTTAATATGTCCTCCGTACTTCCATGTGTGCATATATTGGCTTATGGCCATATAACGTTGAAACACCGGTTCCCGTACGGTCACCGAAGTTAAAAAAACGTTGAGCCTGGTCAGTTACCTAGATGGGTGACCGCTTGGGAATACCAGGTACTCTAAGGTTTACGGCCATATCACGTTGAAACACCAGTTCCCGTAGGATCACCGAAGTTAAGAAACGTTGAGCCTGGTCAGTTACCTAGATGGGTGACCGCTTGGGAATACCAGGTACTCTAAGGTTTACGGCCATATCACGTTGAAACACCGGTTCCCGTACGATCACCGAAGTTAAGAAACGTCCAGCCTGGTCAGTTACTAGGTGCGTGACCGCTTGGTAATACCAGGTTTACGGCCATATCACGTTGAAACACCGGTTCCCGTACGATCACCGAAGTTAAGAAACGTTGAGCCTGGTCAGTTACCTAGATGGGTGACCGCTTGGAAATACCAGGTACTCTAAGGTTTACGGCCATATCACGTTGAAACACCGGTTCCAGTACGATCACCGAAGTTAAGAAATGTCCAGCCTGGTAAGTTACCTAGATGGGTGACCGCTTGGGAATACCAGGTACTCTAGGGTTTACGGCCATATCACGTTGAAACACCGGTTCCCGTACGATCACCGAAGTTAAGAAACGTTGAGCCTGGTAAGTTACCTAGATGGGTGACCGCTTGGGAATACCAGGTACTCTAAGGATTACGGCCATATCACGTTGAAACACCGGTTCCCGTACGATCACCGAAGTTAAGAAACGTTGAGCCTGGTAAGTTACCTAGATGGGTGACCGCTTGGGAATACCAGGCACTCTAAGTTTACGGCCATATCACGTTGAAACACCGGTTCCCGTACGATCACCGAAGTTAAGAAATGTCCAGCCTGGTCAGGACCTAGATGGCTGACCGCTTGGGAATACCAGGTACTCATAGTATTACGGCCATATCACGTTGAAACACCGGTTCCCGTACGATCACCGAAGTTAAGAAATGTCCAGCCTGGTCAGGACCTAGGTGGGTGACCGCTTGGGAATACCAGGTACTCTAAGGATTACGGCCATATCACGTTGAAACACCGGTTCCCGTACGATCACCGAAGTTAAGAAACGTTGAGCCTGGTCAGTTACCTAGATGGGTGACCGCTTGGAAATACCAGGTTCTCTAGGGTTTACGGCCATATCACGTTGAAACACCGGTTCCCGTACGATCACCGAAGTTAAGAAATGTCCAGCCTGGTAAGTTACCTAGATGGGTGACCTCTTGGGAATAACAGGCACTCTAAGGTTTACGGCCATATCACGTTAAAAACACCGGTTCCCGTACGATCACCGAAGTTAAGAAACATCAAGCCTATATATATTGACCTGGGTAACCTGCTGAAAATTCTAAACTTATTTAATGTACGAGTTTAGACCGTTCTCGTTCTACTGCCCGTACCCAGAATCCCCTGTAGCCTATCCAGATCAATATACGCCTGAGGGAGGCCGTAGGTTATAAGGGCAAAAACGTTGCCATAACAACAAAAGTAGGGATAATAATACGAATATAAACAGTGTAAACAATATGTAATTGTCCCATTAGAAGAATGCTAATGTTAATAGAGTCATTTCCTTACGTGGAAGGCGTGAGGATGGTGTAACGAAAAGAGGTTCGGAACAAGAAATTGGTAGGCCAACTTCGTCTTCCAGTCTATTTTCGTCAAATTCAATTTCGTGCTAATACTCTTGGGAAATGTATGAACCCCCAACAGTGGATTAAATAGTATTGTAAACTGGCTTCTTCAGCCACAGGTAGCAACCAATCTAGAAGGACAACTCTGAATTCAAGACTGCCCCATACGGTCTTGAGTTCGGCTATAAAACGTCGAAACACCGGTTCCCCGCCGATCACGGAAGTTAAGCAACATCGAGCCTGGTCAGTACCTAGATGGCTCATCGTTTGTGAATACCAAAAACTGTAAGCTTGGATGTCCGGGTGGTGTAATGGATATGGGCTCGGAATTCTTCATCGAAGAGCCGAGTTCCGATACGATCACCGAAGTTAAGCCACATCCACCCAGGTCAGTAGTTAGATGGGTGACCGCTTGGGAATACCAGGTGCGGTAAGCTTGGATGTGTGGGTGGTGTAATGGATAATGACTCAGAATTGTTAATCGGAGAAGCGAGATCATATTCCAGTTGTGTTCGTTATATTTACTTACGCGCAAATACCCTCCCGGAAAGGCATGAATCCAACCCCATTTCGTCGCAGCTAGTGGTTAATGAGTAAAAATCGTATCACTAAACCTTTATTATCTAAAAAAGAATCTTTACAATCTAAAATTATTTTCTGGCTTTAAATAACCTGCAAAGGGTTGATAAACCATAGAAAGTTGATCAATTAATCAAAACAGTATCTAACCTTGGCGAAGCACATTCTATAAAGCCATTGGAAGGATAGTGAACTTTTCAAGGACTGTATGATTCCTACTGCAGTGAGTTGTGTGGAAACATTTGGTATGCATTAACCGGGCAGCCAGTGCTACTCTAGTTATGTTTTTTCTTCACTTCCTGTCTATATGGTCTGGGATCAAAATGTTGTATCCGTTTGTCGAATCTGTATTTGCAATGCTAATATAAGCACAGCAGCTCTGATTGAGGAATCGGAGAGCCGAGTTCGAATTCCAGTCGAATCCATTGCACTCAGTCACGTGCTAATACCTTGGGAAATCATCATCTTCTGCCCAGCCCAGCTATCGATAAACAGCAGAACAGTTCTATAGCCTTGGATGGCAGCTGGTCTACCACAGATAGAAATGACAACCTACTGCCGGAAACAAAATCTGCCTTGTCAGTTATGTATCGAATATAAGACGTATACCGATGACGAAACAACCGACATTCACTGCCAGACTAACCAATACTAGTTTTGGTTGAAATTTATGAAATCTTTCTCGTAAAGTAATTCTTCAGGGAAATATGCTTTCTAAGCCTGTTAAATGTTGCTTCACTTTCTAGTATTTTAGGGGAGATCTTTTCTAATCAGGTTTTCGATGTAATGTCGAAAGTAAAGATATTGATAATTGTCATGAGTGCTTACCTATAACTACAGAATGAACTCTTCCTAACACTATGTATACTACGCCTCTCAAGAGAGAAGGTCGATTCAAGCCGAGCTTCTCGACTTGACGGTCGAACTCTCTGCCTCTGAGCAGAGAGGAACCCAGACGAGGCTCCTCCGAAGGGCAGAGTCTCGTTCGAGGAGGTTTACCAACCCGATCCCGTTTAGACGGGTTCTACGGGCATTTTTTGGCCGAGCCTACTGGCTCGGGAAACCCATGTTAAACTCAGCCTTGTGCCATATGCAACCCTCGTGGGTGGGAGGCTAGATACCGAATCAAGCCGAGCTTCTCAGCTTGACGGTCGAACTATCTGCCTCTGAGCAGAGAGGAACCTGGACGAGGCTCCGCCGAAGGACAGAGCCTCGTTCGGAGAGGTTGACAAACCCGATTATGTTTTTACAGCTTCTACGGGCATTTTTTGGCCGAGCCTACGGGCTCGGGAAACCCTTTCCCTCGTGGGAGGGCAAGTAAATAAAGAATCGAGTCGAGCCGATAGTAGTTCACTCCAAACCAGACTGACAGTCATACTAACACCTTCCACATCTGGTAGTATTATTTCATGTAATATACCTTCGTTATTTCTACTCTTGTGTTCGTGTTGTTCTTCCTTGGTCCTAACCTGGACCATAACAATTATGCCATTATTGTCTCTTCCATTGTGGCACCATTTACCAGGGCAAAAAAGAAAAGAAAGGAAAAAGAGAAAGGAAAGAAAGGAAAAGAGAGGCGAGACCCAATCGTGGATGATAGAAAAAACACCAACGACCAGAGACAATTGATAATGTTATTTTGATAAATAGCAAATGGCAAAAAAGATGTCATTACAGTGGCAGAAAAATTCTAGGTGGATGGGGGAATCGACTGTGTTCTGTCGACGAACTTGTGTTATCGGGGGATAGATAAGAGCAGCTCAACGCGGAAAACATCTAATTAGCAAACCACAGACCGACTAGCCAAGAAAAACTCCAATTGAAAATGTTATTTTGATAATTGATAAAGAACAGGTGAAATACAGGGCTTTGGATAGATACGAAAAATTAACTGTGTCGTCTGCTGAGCCGCACACGAAGTAACGGTTGACCGTTTTTTTTTGACAAAGACATCTTTGGCTGTGATAACAAAACTATGTTATCAGAAAGGTGCACCAAAGAATGACTAGAACCATGGAACTGTTTTTTTTTTAGGGTACGGACGACGGTATTGTGTTGAGAAGACCACCCATTCTGATAATTAGCGATAATCTGACTGACGAAGTCCAGATGAGAACAAGGGTTATGACCACCACCGGTCGCATTGTTCTATTGGCGGCCAGAGAAAATGAGAACTGCGATTAAAAGAAAGAAAAGGAAAAGAAAAAGATTTTTTTTTTTTAAGCAAGATATATTTTTTCCCTGAAACAAAGCCCGTGGGATCGCACACGCCCGGCTGGACATCATTGGCCGAGTGGTGATCACGTGACGCAAGGAGGAAGCTGCCACCGCCCACTAGAGGATGGGTATGAGAGGTTGCTACGAGGAAGTGGGGAGGACAGTTCACGCTATCTGAAGTATGGTGAGAATGTGGGAGTAAGAGAAGACTCCCAAAAATGGAAAGAAGTGGAAAATTCCTAACCAAAAAAAAAAAGAAGGGGATAGGTATTTAGAATTATCGAGGAACTCCCCGGCGCCGACAAACCCACCCCGGTTTTGGTCGGCGTCCATATAAGCAAAGTCGCAGCGAGCAGAAATGAGTTAAGTTCGGACTCCGGTTTCCCAGAGTCAGTCTCCAGTGCTCAGTTGAAGCAGGCCTCGCATCAGCTGACTAAGATTCGCGCAATTTCCGGACTCATCTTCAATCCAAGAGCAACTTGTTTTGAAGAGCGACTTAGATCCATACCACCAAAATAAGTTTTTCGACTTTCGCCTGAAGACACTCCAAGAACCAAATTCTTAAAGAGCAGACAACTTGAAGTGTTAAAACTCGCCTAACGGAAAACAACGTGTCACAATCCATAGAACGGGTCGGGAGAGAGACGCAGTCCTATGTATGCAGCAACTAGACATAAAGTATTGTTATCCTTTTTTTTGATACCTTGAACTTTTGAGTTATCATTTTATTTTCTTTTATACGTATTTTGTGCAATACCACCCCCGCTTGGACCCAACTTGCATTACGGCCCTGACGACTGATTGATTTCGTCTGCCTAAGATCAATTCACAACGTGGGTAGGCAGACTAGAGATCAACGCAGTTACTTTAGTAACCAGGCGTTGGAAGCGAGTTGGGAACGACGAGGCTGATATCGAATCTAACCAGATTCCCATCCGAATCACCAAAAGGTTTGAACGTCGCAGTTGACCGCCGCGACCAGGACCAAGCCAGTTGGTCGTCACAGGACGAGACAACACGACTGACACGACAGGCAGACGTCACGTTTGGAGCGGCGACACCCGAACGAAGCAGCGAGGAGCGAGCGAAGGCTGTGTTTAGGGACGTCACACAGTTACATATTAAAATGTTATCCATTTTAGTAATTACTGCTGTTGAAATTACTCAAGGGACGTGGTTTATGTTATCTGGTGCAGTTGTTTCTGATTCTGCAGCGCCAGTCAATGAGGCTCAAAAAGATAATCAAAAAGAGATGGTTCTCTCTAAAGACAAGAGGATTCCTAAAATTATGGAAATGCATTCAAAAGATGTCCCAAAAGAAATTTTCTCAACACGTTTTCTGACTGCTCGTAAAACAATTTCCTGAAATTTAAATTTCTGTAATTCCTTCATTTTGACATCTTTACTTCGTAGCTTGTATTCTCTTGCTAAGAATCCAGCATTCTGCCATCTTGCCATTAATAATTAAGTCTCTCTTTCCTTCATAACTTGTCTACGAGGTTCAATAGATTTCTTTCTCCTTCTTCTATCAAGACATCTTCATATCTTATATACTAATTTTCTAATATACAGGGTGCGACAGAAATAGCTCCGACATTTTAAGATTGGCAGTTCAGACCGACAAAGAGAGAGAGGGTGGGGAACAGCGCATAACCTAAATAGCGAGCTTCAGTAATCCGTAGGCCTGGTAGTTCAGACCGAAAGAGAGAGAGAGAGAGGGTGGGAACAGCGCATAACCTACATAGCGAGCTTCAGTAATCCGTAGGCCTGGTAGTTCAGACCGAAAAAGAGAGAGAGGGGGGGGGAAAACAGCGCATAACCTACATAGCGAGCTTTAGTAATCCGTAGGCCTGGTAGTTCAGACCGACAAAGAGAGAGAGAGAGGGTGGGGAACAGCGCATAACCTAAATAGCGAGCTTCAGTAATCCGTAGGCCTGGTAGTTCAGACCGAAAGAGAGAGAGAGAGAGGGTGGGAACAGCGCATAACCTACATAGCGAGCTTCAGTAATCCGTAGGCCTGGTAGTTCAGACCGAAAAAGAGAGAGAGAGGGGGGGAACAGCGCATAACCTACATAGCGAGCTTCAGTAATTCGTAGGCCTGGTAGTTCAGACCGAAAAAGAGAGAGAGGGGGGGAACAGCGCAAAACCTACATAGCGAGCTTTAGTAATCCGTAGGCCTGGTAGTTCAGACCGACAAAGAGAGAGAGAGAGGGTGGGGAACAGCGCATAACCTACATAGCGAGCTTCAGTAATCCGTAGGCCTGGTAGTTCAGACCGACAAAGAGAGAGAGAGAAAGGTGGGAAAAGTGCATAACCTACATAGCGAGCTTCAGTAATCCGTAGGCCTGGTAGTTCAGACCGACAAAGAGAGAGAGAGGGGGGAACAACGCATAACCTACATAGCGAGCTTCAGTAATCCGTAGGCCTGGTAGTTCAGATCGACAAAGGGAGAGAGGAGGGGGAACAGCGCATAGCCTACATAGCGAGCTTCAGTAATCCGTAGGCCTGGTAGTTCAGACCGAAAAACAGAGAGAGCGGAGGAGGAACAACGCATAACCTACATAGCGAGCTTCAGTAATCCGTAGGCCTGGTAGTTCAGACCGAAAAGAGAAAGAGCGGAGGGGGAACAACGCATAACCTACCTAGCGAGCTTCAGTAATCCGTAGGCCTGGTAGTTCAGACCGACAAAGAGAGAGAGCGGAGCGGGAACAACGCATAACCTACATAGCGAGCTTCAGTAATCCGTAGGCCTGGTAGTTCAGATCGACAGAGAGAGAGAGGCGGGGAACAACGCATAACCTACCTAGCGAGCTTCAGTAATCCGTAGGCCTGGTAGTTCAGATCGACAAAGGGAGAGAGGAGGGGGGAACAGCGCATAGCCTACATAGCGAGCTTCAGTAATCCGTAGGCCTGGTAGTTCAGACCGAAAAAGAGAGAGAGCGGAGGGGGAACAACGCATAACCTACCTAGCGAGCTTCAGTAATCCGTAGGCCTGGTAGTTCAAACCGACAAGGAGAGAGAGATGGAGGGAACAACGCATAACCTACCTAGCGAGCTTCAGTAATCCTTAGGCCTGGTAGTTCAGACCGACAAAGAGAGAGAGAGAAAGGTGGGAAAAGTGCATAACCTACATAGCGAGCTTAAGTAATCCGTAGGCCTGGTAGTTCAGACCGAAAAAGAGAGAGAGCGGAGGGGGAACAACGCATAACCTACCTAGCGAGCTTCAGTAATCCGTAAGCCTGGTAGTTCAGACCGACAAAGAGAGAGAGCGGAGGGGAACAACGCATAACCTACATAGCGAACTTCAGTAATCCGTAGGCCTGGTAGTTCAGATCCACGAAGGGAGAGAGCGGAGGGGAAACAACGCATAACCTACATAGCGAGCCATAGTAATCAGTAGGCCTGGTAGTTCAAACCGACAAAGAGAGAGAGGGAGGGAACAGCGCATAACCTACATAGCGAGCTTCAGTAATCCGTAGGCCTGGTAGTTCAGACCGAAAAAGAGAGAGAGAAATGTGGCCTGGTAAAACCGACAAGACCTAACCTATAGCGAGCTTCAGTAATCCGTAGGCCTGGTAGTTCAGACCGAAAAAGAGAGAGAGAGGAAGGGGGGAAAACGCATAACCTACCTAGCGAGCTTCAGTAATCCGTAAGCCTGGTAGTTCAGACCGAAAAGAGAGAGAGCGGAGGGGGAACAACGCATAACATACGAGCTTCAGTAATCCGTAAGCCTGGTAGTTCAGGACCGACAAAGAGAGAGAGCATAGCGAACTTCAGTAATCCGTAAGCCTGGTAGTTCAGATCCACGAAGGGGAGAGAGCGGGGGGAACAACGCATAACCTACATAGCGAGCTTCAGTAATCCGTAGGCCTGGTAGTTCAGACCGAAAAGAGAGAGAGAGGAGGGGGAACAACGCATAACCTACCTACCGAGCTTCAGTAATCCGTAGGCCTGGTAGTTCAGACCGACAAAGAGAGAGAGCGGAGGGGGAACAACGCATAACCTACATAGCGAGCTTCAGTAATCCGTAGGCCTGGTAGTTCAGATCGACAAAGAGAGAGAGAGAAATGGGGGAAAACGCATAACCTACCTAGCGAGCTTCAGTAATCCGTAGGCCTGGTAGTTCAGACCGACAAAGAGAGAGAGAGGGTGGGGAACAGCGCATAACCTACATAGCGAGCTTCAGTAATCCGTATGCCTGGTAGTTCAGACCGACAAAGAGAGAGAGGAAAGGTGGGAAAAGTGCATAACCTACATAGCGAGCTTCAGTAATCCGTAGGCCTGGTAGTTCAGACCGAAAAAGAGAGAGAGGAGGGGAACAACGCATAACCTACATAGCGAGCTTCAGTAATCCGTAAGCCTGGTAGTTCAGACCGAAAAAGAGAGAGAGCGGAGGGGAACAACGCATAACCTACCAAGCGAACTTCAGTAATCCGTAGGCCTGGTAGTTCAGACCCACGAAGGAGAGAGGGTGGGGAACAGCGCATAACCTACATAGCGAGCTTCAGTAATCCGTAGGCCTGGTAGTTCAAACCGACAAGGAGAGAGAGAGGGGGGGAACAACGCATAACCTACCTAGCGAGCTTCAGTAATCCGTAGGCCTGGTAGTTCAGACTGACAAAGAGAGAGAGAGGGTGGGGAACAGCGCATAACCTACATAGCGAGCTTCAGTAATCCGTAGGCCTGGTAGTTCAGACCGACAAAGAGAGAGAGAGAAATGTGGGAAAAGTGCATGACCTACATAGCGAGCTTCAGTAATCCGTAGGCCTGGTAGTTCAGACCGAAAAAGAGAGAGAGCGGAGGGGGAACAACGCATAACCTACCTAGCGAGCTTCAGTAATCCGTAAGCCTGGTAGTTCAGACCGACAAAGAGAGAGAGCGGAGGGGGAACAACGCATAAGCTACATAGCGAACTTCAGTAATCCGTAAGCCTGGTAGTTCAGATCCACGAAGGGAGAGAGTGGGGGGAACAGCGCATAACCTACATAGCGAGCTTCAGTAATCCGTAGGCCTGGTAGTTCAGACCGAAAAAGAGAGAGAGCGGAGGGGGAACAACGCATAACCTACCTAGCGAGCTTCAGTAATCCGTATGCCTGGTAGTTCAGACCGACAAAGAGAGAGCGGAGGGGACAACGCATAACCTACATAGCGAGCTTCAGTAATCCGTAGGCCTGGTAGTTCAGATCGACAGAGAGAGAGAGAGGGTGGGGGAACAACGCATAACCTACCTAGCGAGCTTCAGTAATCCGTAGGCCTGGTAGTTCAGACCGACAAAGAGAGAGAGAGGGTGGGGAACAGCGCATAACCTACATAGCGAGCTTCAGTAATCCGTAGGCCTGGTAGTTCAGACCGACAAAGAGAGAGAGAGAAAGGTGGGAAAAGTGCATAACCTACATAGCGAGCTTCAGTAATCCGTAGGCCTGGTAGTTCAGACCGAAAAAGAGAGAGAGCGGAGGGGGAACAACGCATAACCTACCTAGCGAGCTTCAGTAATCCGTAAGCCTGGTAGTTCAGACCGACAAAGAGAGAGAGCGGAGGGGGAACAACGCATAACCTACATAGCGAACTTCAGTAATCCGTAGGCCTGGTAGTTCAGATCCACGAAGGGAGAGAGTGGTGGGGAACAGCGCATAACCTACATAGCGAGCTTCAGTAATCCGTAGGCCTGGTAGTTCAGACCGACAAAGAGAGAGAGCGGAGGGGGAACAACGCATAACCTACATAGCGAGCTTCAGTAATCCGTAGGCCTGGTAGTTCAGATCGACAGAGAGAGAGAGGGGGGGAACAACGCATAACCTACCTAGCGAACTTCAGTAATCCGTAGGCCTGGTAGTTCAGATCGACAAAGGGAGAGAGAAGGGGGGAACAGCGCATAGCCTACATAGCGAGCTTCAGTAATCCGTAGGCCTGGTAGTTCAGACCGAAAAAGAGAGAGAGCGGAGGGGGGAACAGCGCATAACTTACATAGCGAGCTTCAGTAATCCGTAGGCCTGGTAGTTCAAACCGACAAGGAGAGAGGGAGGGAACAACGCATAACCTACCTAGCGAGCTTCAGTAATCCGTAGGCCTGGTAGTTCAGATCGACAAAGGGAGAGAGGAGAGGGGAACAGCGCATAGCCTACATAGCGAGCTTCAGTAATCCGTAGGCCGGGTAGTTCAGACCGACAAAGAGAGAGAGAGCGTAGGGGGAACAACGTATAACCTACATAGCGAGCTTCAGTAATCCGTAGGCCTGGTAGTTCAGACCGACAAAAGAGAGAGCGTAGGGGGAACAACGCATAACCTACATAGCGAGCTTCAGTAATCCGTAGGCCTGGTAGTTCAGACCGAAAAAGTGAGAGAGCGGAGGGGGAACAACGCATAATCTACCTAGCGAGCTTCAGTAATCCGTAGGCCTGGTTGTTCGGACCGAAAAAGAGAGAGAGCGGAGTGGGAACAACGCATAACCTACCTAGCGAGCTTCAGTAATCCGTAGGCCTGGTAGTTTAGACCGACAAAGAGAGAGAGCGGAGCGGGAACAACGCATAACCTACATAGCGAGCTTCAGTAATCCGTAGGCCTGGTAGTTCAGACCGACAAAGAGAGAGAGAGGGGGGGAACAACGCATAACCTACATAGCGCACTTCAGTAATCCGTAGGCCTGGTAGTTCAGCCCGAAAAAGAGAGAGAGCGGAGGGGGAACAACGCATAACCTACATAGCGAGCTTCAGTAATCCGTAGGCCTGGTAGTTCAGACCGACAAAGGGAGAGAGGAGGGGGGAACAGCGCATAGCCTACATAGCTAGCTTCAGTAATCCGTAGGCCTGGTAGTTCAGACCGAAAAAGAGAGAGAGCGGAGGGGGAACAACGCATAACCTACCTAGCGAGCTTCAGTAATCCGTAGGCCTGGTAGTTCAGACCAAAAGAGAGAGAGAGAGAGGTGGGAACAGCGGATAACCTACATAGCGAGATTCAGTAATCCGTATGCTTGGTAGTTCAGACCGAAAGAGAGAGGGAGAGAGAGGGGGGGAACAGCACATAACTTACATAGCGAGCTTGTGTAATCTGTAGACCTGGCAGTTCAGACTGAAAGCAAGAGGGACACATGAAAACAACGCATAACATACAAAGCGAACTTGAGTTAATGAATGGCGGAAGAAAATTTAGAAGGTATGAAAAAAGATAAAATATATTAAGAGCTATAAAGAACAGGAAATTGTGGAGAGATATAATCGTAAATGCCCTGGAGGTACACGCCACAATGACAAACATGCGTGATCTCAATGGTCCACATCAGTCTCACTCTTTGAATTAATTAGATAAACGCCAACAAATTAAAATCCGAATGATTAAATTAATCACCTAAAAATAGAAAGTTACTCGAGGAATCGCATGCTTTTGTGTACACGACTACATATATCGCTAATCAATCATCAAGGACTTAAAGCTGCCCGTTTTCATTGCAGTCCTTCCCATAATACCTTCGCTATAATACAACTTCCGTTCGGACAACAGGCGACTCATTCTATATACTCCCTTCTACTGACAACCGCATTCGAAGGTGAAGAAATTGGCTGACTCCCAAATATAATTAACGGATCCAAACCACGACAAATCGATTTGCGCTGGGGTCGGAGTGGCTACGGTTTTTCGTTTTCGTCAATGGCGACGTGAAGTCGAAAGGCGATGGACAATTTCCCTGCTGGGTATCCCATTTCTGAAGCTGCTGAGAAACAGTCAAATTTTCATCTTCGTCTCTGCTCGGATCCAATAAATACATACATACATACATACATACATACATATATATATATATATATATATATATATATATATATATATATATATATATATTTATATATGTATGTATGTATGTAAAAATGAACATAAAGTCAACACTTACAAGCGACAGTCTGTTTCATGCTAGATGCAATCGTCAGGCCTGACGATTACATCTAGCATAAAACAGCCTGTCGCCTCTAAGTGTTGACTTCTATGTTCACTTTTATATTTACACACTCTATACCTGACATTGAGCACTTTATCCCTTAAATATAGCACATCTTAAGACTATATTTCTTCATCTCTCTCTCTCTCTCTCTCTCTCTCTATATATATATATATATATATATATATATATATATATATATATATATATATTGCTCTGATAGATATCGCATACATTAAAACTATATATATATATATATATATATTCACTCATTGGAGCTCACACAAGCATAAACATATATCGACAATGTGGGACTGGACATATATGCGCATTCATGTGTCGTTGCGTACATACGTACGCAAGTGGTCACTATATTCAATTTTGTATTGTGTAGCGAACATTTTTCGTTAGTTGCGGTGTCAAAGCGAAGATCGTTCGTCTATTTTATTCGCCGAATGATGTTTAATATATATATATATATATATATATATATATATATATATATATATATATATATATATTATGGGGTTTGTAAGAATGGATATGTTAGCTCTATCACAGATATTGAGCGCGTTCCAATAATTACCTCATATATATGATATATAAAGAATATATATGAAAATTTGCCTATGTCTATATATATATATATATATATATACATACATTTATATACATACACATTATATATATATATATATTACATTTATATACATGCACATTATATATATATATATATATATATATATATATATATATAATTGATTAAATCCGACAAATATTTTAATATATTTTCTGTTTATACGTAATTTTATGGATAAAACTTATTTAATTAAGCAGTAATTTGAGCTTTGCTAAATTCAAAGTTCTCTGTGGCTAAGTCACGTCAACTTAAATAAGCTGCATCCATGAAATTAACATATAAACTATATATATATATATATATATATATATATATATATATATATATATATATATATATGCTGTGGACTTGTTAGGGCCAGAAATAAATGCACAAGGGAGGGATTGAGTTAAACAAATATATTTACAGAAACACTCATACAAACATATATAAACGAAATGTTACAGCAAGAATGCTCAGTCCTACTGTCAGAGCTGATTGCTGGAATCTTCCCTCTCCAGGAGGCAGTACCTGCTCCTATTTATACCTGGCAGAATCCATGCGTGCGTGTGTAAATTATCATAACATAACATAAAAAATAATTTATATATATATACATATATATATATATATATATGTAAATTCCTTTGGAACTGTGAACGACTACAACTAAAATTTTTATGCCTTTTCCCGCAATTCTCATGTACTTGGCAACTGTTTCTCGATAAAATGGGCATTTTGTCCACCCCGCATCGTTGGCATTTTCATGATGCTACAACAAGGGTAGCAGATATGTACATATTTTGCACAAACCAAATCAACACGCCGAGGATGAAATAGCAAGATGGACAATGTGGAAATATCCAAAAATGTTCCATGGCTAGGAAGGAACCAAACATTAGGGAAACATCAAATGAATGCCTAGAATTTGATGAAGGTCATGGGAATTTTTTTTTAAATCGGTATCGCCCTAAACAAGGCAGTTCAGCCACTAGAACGCAAGTGGTCACATGTTGTGGAGTAATTAGGAACAGAAACATTAGTAATGATGCGAAAGAGAAAAGAGCAATCAGGAGGACAATAGATAGCTATTAACATTCTATTTAAATCCCTGTAGAATAAAGTTGGCTGGAAAACATAGAGCCGTGAGGGAGTTCCACAAGCGGGCAGTGAGAGATATGGAACTGATGGAAGATACAGCTATATCTATCTCGCTCAACTGCAAAATGATGAAATCTCGCCGCGAGTTAGTATTGTGATTAAATTCATTCAGGTACGATAAATCGTCAGGGGTCATTTAATAACGAAATTTAATTTCGTGGGGTAGTGTTGTAACATAGAATGGGTTACTGAATGGGGAAGAACCAAAATGGAGGTTGGAAATGAAATGGTAATCTTTATAACAGCAACAAAATACAATACTCGCCAGCGGCGTGAAGTAGGTAAACCACTGCTAGTGGGGGACTACTTAGACAGCATATTACCATCACTTACAATAGTGTCCAATGCATTTATGAGGATTGGGACATACCTATTAGTGTTCATAGGTAAGGTTTATAACACTTAGCAATTACTTTTACAAAAAATACATTGCTCATAATTTTATATTTTTATTTTCAAAAATGTATTTCTCTAATTTTTACTATAAAAACGTACATTTTATATATTCATTGGGTTTTGATCCCGGTTTGGAGATTACCTATTTGCTCATAGCTGGGACCCTGAAAGCTGCTACCACCCCGCACCTGAATAGACCTGGTAGCAACTGCAATTGTGAGGTAGTTCTAAGGTCTTCCAGTTCAGAAGCCTTGCTGCCGGATGTAGTTTATCGTTATACCCAGGAATTCTGTAAAGGAGCATAACGCTAGAAGGAAAAGAGTGATTGACAATGTCTCCATATCAGGATATATTTATTAACAATGTAAGCAACTTGTAAGGGGAAATGCTACTAAAATGCACCGAAGAAAATTAACTCAATACCATATTTAATGGCAGTCCTTTGATATATATATATATATATATATATATATATATATATCGAGTGTAACAGCTAAATTGTTCAAATCGTGTAACAGCAAAATTGCCAAATTGTTAAATTTGCTTAGAAATGATTAAAGATATTTTACTGGAATTCTGCAATAAGAATGTATAATTACTCTCCAATCTTAACAGAAGAATTTTGATGAAATCGATCATAAACTAAAATGACAGGTTCATCATTAATTAATCATGGCTAAGGATCATGAAGGATAGAAAAAAATCTTTATATATATATATATATATATATATATATATATATATATATATGATTACAGGATCATTTTTCAACTTATTGAAGATGAACTTTGCCGTTTCTAACCTTCTAACTTTCAGTCCTAGAGTAACAAGTTATCTGACAGTTTAACTTACGATTTAATTTTCAAGTCTTTTTTCACTGATCTTTGAACTGTCATAGCCGAAACTCCTTTCCGCGTGCCAAATTTCTCATGAATTGAGTTGGAACTTTTTAATTGCCTCTTTAGCTCTAAGTTGAAATGGTGATCCGTCTTCCTGTTGTGATCTCCTGATCCAGTTTTCCTCTCTACCTTTCCATCTTTTTTGAAACTTATTCGCTATTCTTTTGATGGTTCTTGAATGGACTTTGAAAATGGAAGTCAGAGTTGGTACCATTACTGAAGACCTGAATGATATTTTTCCTCTCACCATTGCTCAGTTGGGAAGACAGTGGGCCTGATACAAAACAGTTTTAACCTGCTCTCTTTTTCAGAGATTCTTACGTCAACTGGTGTCAAGTTGTCTAAAAGCCTTATCTCAAAACCTGGGAAAATTAAACTCATTAATTTAGTGTTTTTTTTTGTTTTTTTTATATAGATATTATACACTACAGACGGTAAGAATAAAAACTAAAGAATATAATAAGATAAAAGCCTAAAATAAAAATTAAACCAGGGGTGGAATAAAAAAAAAAGACAGAAATATAATATAATATAATAATATTATTAATCCATTAACTCTTAATCCGTTAATTATTAATCCATTAATTTCAAAATCCAGTGTATCGCGCAATAAGAATCAATACGTAGTTGATATGCAGGCGTTTGAAGAAATCAAGGAGAAAATATTATTTATACTAGAGAAGTGTTTCTAGCATGTAACATTTAAAGTGTTCTTACTTTATCTTATGTCACGCACGATCGTGTTGATTCAGAACTCTCTTTACTTTGCAGCACTTAAGAATGTTTTCTTAGCTTTCCTACGGCCGGGGTTTCTACCCAGTTACACAAGCTTATTAAATCTGTTACGAACCGTTTCCCTGTTTTCCTTGCTTTCAATATGTCCCCTAAAAGAAGCTATCCAAGAAACCTCTCCTAATTATGTATCCTAGAAATATCAAATACCTCTTTTTTTTTTTTTTTTAAGATTTTAAGCACAAGTGGACGTTTCGTGTCTATTTACCTTAAATTGTCCACGTTGGTCACAGTCCATTCTGAGAAGTGATTTTTCAGATCAATGTTTGTTTGATTTTTCTTATAACATCTCACATTCAGTAACCACTTGCGTCTCAGTGATTCGTTTGGAGCAAAAAGGATTAAAAAAAATCAACAAAGAATAAAGTCTTCAAGTTTTAAGTTAAATTCTTCTGGGAGGAAACTGTCTAGCATTGACTGCCATATAAGTAGAATCATATTACGTAACTGTGCAGTAGTTTCTTCTTTGTTAGACCACTGCATAATAAATAAATATTTTAACCATTATTATTACACTTTATTTCGTTTCATTACTGACCTGTATATATAAACATTCGAGCAAAACACAGCGCCTATGACCTTACGATTGCGTGCATCATGAAACAGACAGCCACCTCTTTGTGATTACTTCAGTTATACACTGTTTTGTATTGTACAGTTTTAAATTAATATTTTTAACGGTGAATTCTTACGCTTACACACACACACACACACACACATATATATATATATATATATCATTAATAATTCGTGTCTGATGAGTTGGTAGAATAACAAAACTTTAAGTTGCACTTCGAACATAGACGTATATATTTTTATTAATATATATTTCTTAGCTCTGTCTAACCACATTGAACACGGTTTTGTTTACACCTTATAGTAAATTGAGTAAATATTTATTCGCAGACCTGTGTATGCACGTTAACGCACATATACATACGGTTGCTAATATCTAATTTGGTTTATCCACATTAATACACACACATTTATATATATTTATATAAGTGGATATTGAAGACAACAGCCAGAGGCAACAGTCATTTCCATGCTAAACGCAGTCGTCAGGCCATTTGCGTTTTTTTTTTTTGCTGGCTTTATATATATATATATATATATATATATATATATATATATATATACTGCCCCAAAACAAATCACACCAAAAATATATTAGAAAATAAGAAAAAGGTATATTGGCCTATAACAATCAATTCAGAAGCTATATACTCTGCCTAGAAAAAAAAAATAACTATAATTATTTTCCCAGACAAAAACAAACTACTAAATAAACGATCAGAATTCATCTCAAAATGCAGACACGAAAACAAATTTGTATTTCGTTTCTTAAAAAAACGATTATGAAGATAAATATATAAAATAAATTAAATAAATAAGTAAATAAACTAAGTAAATAATAAATAAATTAACAAACCACACCCACCAAAATAACCGCTAGAATAATGCAAGAGACTACCCACAATGATATAGACTACCGACAATTCATTACTGACCTGTATATATAAACATTTAAGCAAAACACAGCGCATATGACCTTACGATTGCGTGCATCATGAAACAGACTGCCACCTCTTTGTGATTACTTCAGTTATACACTTTTATATTTACATACAATCAATCCTTGATATTGAGCACTTTATCCCATAAATATAGCATACCTTAAAACTTTTATTATTATTATATATATATATATATATATATATATATATATATATATATATGTTATGGTCCAGGTTAGGACCAAGGAAGAACACAAACACAAGAGTAGAAATAACGAAGGTATATTACATGAAATAATAATACAAGATGTGGAAGGTGTTAGTATGACTGTCAGTCTGGTTTTGAGTGAACTACTATCAGCTCGACTCGATTCGGTATCAAGCCACCCCCCATGAGTGTTGCATGTGGCACAAGGCCGAGTTTAACGTGGGTTTCCCGAGCCCGTAGGCTCGGCCAAAAAATGCCCGTAGAACCTGTATAAACGGAACGTGACTCTGCCCTTCGGCGGAGCCTCGTCCGGGTTCCTCTCTGCTCAGAGGCAGAGAGTTCGACCGTCAAGCCGAGAAGCTCGGCTTGTATCGACCCTCTCTCTTGAGAGGCGTAGTATACATATCGTTAGGAAGAGTTCATTCTGTAGTTATAGGTAAGGACCCATGACAATTATATATATATATATGGGCTCATGGTTATTAGAAACTCAACTAACTTCAAATTAGATAAAATTAGAAAGTTATTAAAGAAAGAATTTAAAAGCATGGGCTTAAAAATTACGGTTAGTACTAAATTAAAAAAAAGTGGACTTCCTAGATATAACATTAGGTCTAAATAAAAATACATACACACATTATAAAAAACCCAACACCAATCCTTTATATATACACCCTAAATCAAATCACCCCCCATCTATAATTAAACATATACCGTTATCTATCAGTAAACGAATTAGTACAAATTCAGCAAATGACAAGATTTTCGATGAGCATATCAATTCCTATAATAAGGCTCTAAAAGATAGTGGCTACAAAAACCCAAAACTAACTTATATAAAAAATGAAAATGGAAAGCATAGAAAAAACAGATGTAGAAAAATTATTTGGTATACTCCCCCATACAACCAAATGGTAAAGAACAAATTAGGACATAAATTCCTCGCATTAATAGTCAAGCTTTTTCCTAGTGAAAGTAAACTAAGTACTATTTTCAATAAAAACACGCTAAAATTGACTTATGTATAGAAAACTTAGAAAAAAATCATTATGAACCATAATGCTAATATCTTAAATAAACACTTATACCAAAACCAAAAAAAATTAGACAGTGGAAAAATAAAGATAAAAACTGATGGAAATAAACAAAAATTTTGTAACTGTAGAAACCCTCATAATTGCCCTCTTCAAAATAAAAGTCGCACAGAATCATTAGTATACCAATGCAATATCTCTTCGATTGAAATTCCTGAAAACATAAAAATATATATTGGTTGCACTAGCCATGAATTCAAAAAAAGATTCAACCAACATCAAACTTCATTTAGAATAAATAAATATAAAAATCAGACATCACTCTCAAAATACTTCTGGCATCTAAAAATCAAATAAAACACCTACAGTAAAATGGAAGATAATAAGAAAAGCTAGAATATGTAGGTCATTAAACGACCCATGTCCTTTTTGCATACACGAGAAACTATATATTACTAAGTTTATAATAAATAAAAATTTACTGAATCAGAGAAATGAAATAGCTATTATATGCCGTCATTGTCAAAAATTTTCCTTAAATAATATTTAGAAATTTAATAAAAAAAGAAAGAAAAAAAGTCTTTTGGAACAACAGTGAAAATATTTTAAAGTTGTATTTAAAATTGTAGTTAAAACGAATTCTAACCTAAGCATCTTTTAAAAATTGCAGTTAAATAAAATGTATTCTACCCTAAACACCTCTAAAAAAAGGGTACTACCGGCACTTAGATGAATCCAATAAAACACCTACTGAAAAATGAAATTATAACGAAAAGCTAGATGATGTAGGCCAGTGAACGACTCATGTCCTTTGTACATACATATGAAACTTTATTACTAAGTTTATATATACTTAAAATAAATAAATTAATTAATTACTAAATAAAGTTTACTAAATCTGAGAAATGAATTAGCTATTTTTGCAGTAAGTGCCATAAATATTACTTAAATAATATTTAAATATAAATGTTTAAAATCGTAATATACATATACTTTGATGTGGAAAAATAATTTTACTTACTATAAGTAATTTCAAATACATTTCCTTCTGTTATAAAGTAATATAGTCTATTAAAACTAACAATGAAAATATTTTAAAGTTGTAATTAAAATTGTAGTTAAATAAAATGATTTCTAACCTAAACTTCTTTTAATTAGTACTATACGCACTTAAAAAATCCAATAATACACCTATAGTAAAATAAAATTAATATGAAATGCCAGAAGATGTAAGCTTATGAATGACCCATGTCCTTTGTACTTACATGAGAAACAATATATTACTAGGTTTATATATATAAAAAAATAAAAGTTTACTAAATCAGTGAAATTAAGTAACTATTTTTGACGTCATTGTCATAAATTTTACTTAAATAATATAAAAAAAAAAAAAATAAAAAATAAATAAAATAAAAAATGTAACCTAATATACATACTTATACTTGATGTAAAAATAATCCTACATACTATAAGGGATTCTAATACATTTAAATGTTCTTAAAAAAAATATAGTATAATAAAAATTAAAAATGAGAATATTTCAAATCGTAGTTAAATAAAATTATTCTAATCTGAACACTCGCGAAAATCTTTAAATTTACAAAACTCAGACACACCTTGTCCAGTTGAAGTAGATTTATCTGTAACCATGGAAACGTGATTTTAGCTGTGTCTTTTAAACCCAGTAATTTTAAAAGTTACTCCAAAATTCACTTGAGGATGAAATGGAACTAATGTCTTTAATTGCAAAAGTAAATTCGTGGCTTTTAGCTTCCATTTTTGAAACATGGTTAGAACGGTGTAGCGAAAAAAACCATATTTTAAATCAATTAATTTATAATATTAATGCTCTGTAAATTTACATCGAGCACTAATTTGTAAAAATAAAAATACCTATAAGAACACCGAATTATATATCTTACTGTTCTTTCTTTATATATATATATATATATATATATATATATAGACCATCACGACCACTGCAAAAGAGAAAAAGCTTTAACAGATGCATTAATAAGGTATTGAGGCGCATTACTAAATTGGCAGATAGGTCTCATCATTTTACTGTTGAAATTGCTAGATGTAACGTAAGTCATATACTAACAATATCTACTCTTGCACATCTCACTTGTGAAACGCAAAAAAAGAAAAGTGAGTAAATTAGACAAATATTAGATAGAAAACAATACGTGAAAAAAGTAAAGGAGGAACAAAAAAGGGAAAATAAATTTAAAAGCATAAGTAAAAATGGTAATCTGACCCTGAGAAAAAAAATCGAGTAAATCCTGGTGAAATCTGTTAGTGAAAAACATCGACTCTGGTGCTCCTGTTTATATGTTTAAAGGCTCTTGATATGATCCAAAAAAGAATCTGCAATATTATTGGTCCTGACTTGATATCTCGGCTTCAAGAACGTTTCTTTCCTGTCTATTTTCCATAAATAATTTCATAGAAAGTGTTCTCAATTTTCCTTTATGGTACCTAGAATTTATGAAATTATTTTTTTTTCATTTCTCTGAATTTTGCCATTAAAGTCGCAATATGAAAACGTATGTTCTCTGATAAGAGTTTCGATTCTCGCATTTATCTTTTTGGGGAATTTTCTTCTGACTTCTTGCTTTCCAGTCATCTTTGATTTTTTAAAATTTAAATTCACTATCAATTATTATCTTCTGTCTCCTTAATTCCTGTCTTCCTTTATTTTTTTTTACTTTTTCATATTCTTTCACATCCAGTAACCTCTTGCATGTTAGTGGCTATGTATTCGAATATGAGTATCCATCAAAAATAATTAAAAATAAGTATAAGTAGCAATGAACTTTTCAGCCCACATACTTATTTTAATTATTTTTGATGGATACTATATTCGAATATATATATATATATATATATATATATATATATACTAACGTATCTTCTAAAAATTCTAATAAAAATAAATATATATATATATATATATATATATATATATATATATATATATATATATGCGCATTTCATTGAAAACAACAGACAAGGTGCTTTTATTAAATTTTTTATATATACCGAACACTATTCGAAACATACTTGTCGACAACCCTAATATAATAGCATCATCTACATGCAAAAAAAGGATAAAAATATGGAAGCCTTATTAATAAAAACAAACAAACCAACACTTAATAATATTAACTTTGATCATGGACAATATAAAAAAAGTAAAAAAAAGCACCTGGTCTGTCGTTTTCAATTAAATGTGCATGAAAGAAGGATTGCTGCCTAAATTCACAAATACACACACACACACGCGTATATATATATATATATATATATATTTATATATGTATTTTAAAATTTGTGTATTTAGCAGCAAATTCTCTTTTAGGCATGTCTGAGTGAATAAATTACAGACATTATGTCTGCTAATTTTTAACAAAATCCGCCCATACTCACGGATAACATTCCGTGTATTGATGTTTAAGGATGAGAGAAATGTGCTATAGCTCTTTGATTTTTTTTTTATTTTCATTTCTCAATTACTTTCGATCTTTTTCCAAGGTTATCTTTAGTGGTACAATACAAAACTGTATGTTATTCATTAATGCAAGTGTTTATACAAAGTTGTGCGTTGTTATGCATTCTTGTAATTTTTTCATTATGCTTTTAAATGCAAATCGGTTGACAATGTACTGAACGTTCGTTAGAACGCGAAAAAAATTATCCATTATGGAATTTTTTTCTCTCTATGTTATAATATCACGGTCACGCGCACATTAAAGCGTGAAAAAAATGTTCCTTAACAGGCATTTCAGAACATTACTGTATAGTTGATTCTGTTCAGTGCCGGCTTTAATTTTTTAATATAAATTGCTTCTAGTATCTGTAATCTAATTTTGTTGTTTTCATGGTGTAAGATAGTTGTCGATCAGTAATTTTTATACTAAAAATGCGGATAGGAATTTTGTTTAGGCCTACATTACATATATCTGACCATTCGTCCATCGTCTGATATATGTAATGTAGGCCTTCTTGTTAGTGTATTCATTGTATAGCCAACATATATATTTAGTTTTTTGTCAGATACATTCTCTCAAGGGAAATTTAAATTGGTATATAATGTTGGTTTTACGTAATACATCGGTTAATTGGGAGGAAATATTGCGAATAATCAAATTTGTTGTATTGTGTTTTTTATAATATATGATTAATTTTATTTTTTAATTAGAATCCATAGAAGTTATGTTAGTATAAATATATATACTTAAATATATATATATATATATATATATATATATATATCGATTCTCCCGACGGGTTCGACGTATGAGGGTCAAGCAGATCAGTTTCCAGGAAACTGACAGCCCGACACCGGCACATGAGTTTTGATCATAGTGGTGAAGGCTTCGTGCAGGACCATCCACACTTTTTGAAGGGCCGAATACAGAAACCTGGTGCACTATATGCCACAAGGTCCCCAAACGGCCCTCCACAGGTTTTGAATTCAGAGTTGTCCTTCTCCTAGACCAGTTGCCATCCAAGGCTATAGAACCCAGTCTGTTCTGCTATTTAACCCATAGCTGTAGGGAGAAGAAGAGGATTCACACCTTTCCCAAGGGTATTAGCACGTAAGTGAATGTAATGGACTCAACCCGGATTCGAACTCGGCTCTGCGATTCCTCAATCCGAGCCGATATCCATTACTCCACTGTGACTTCTATTTTGGTATTACTGTTTCGAATTAAAGCAGAAAACGCTTACCATGCATCGACAAAGAAAAGTAACTTCATAAATCTTTGCTCACAACGCAATAAGATAAAATCTGGAATAGTTATAAGTTTTTACTTACGATCAATCAGTATTTCCAAGTTATTTCATATAAAAAAGCCAAAGTGGGAAATTAGACCTGGTCTAATGGTTAGCAAACATGTCTCGCTAGATCAGTTACGACTGAACAGTAAGTTCGATCCTCACTGGGTGCCTCTAACTTTCGGCCTTGTACCAGATCTAAGCTACCCTTAGAAAATCACCTTTGGTCGCCTCGGGGCTCTGTAAGGGTTGGCAAGCTTGTCTCGCTAGATCACTAACAACTGAACAGTGTTTTCGATCCTCACTGGGTGCCTCTTACTTTCGGCCTTGTGCCACATCTAAGCTACGCTCGGAAAATCACTATAAAAAGTCAAAGAAAAAGCATAGCAAATCCACGAAATCAAAAATTAAAAAAAGAAAACGTATAAACGACTACACAAAAACTAGGCTCACTAACGAATTTAGTGATTTGTGACGCTACCCTGGTCTTGTCCCTGTGCTGGTCGTGGCGCCAATTATGACGCTACCGGTCAGTCCTGGTCTCGGCCGCCAATTGTGACGCCACCTAACCTTGGACTGACTGCAGCACCATCTGGGACGATCTAACCACTGGCTGGTTCGGATGGAAATCTGGTTTACCACGGAACCATGTGTGACATTAACCCCTCTGGTTGTCTTGGTCGCGGTCGATGTCTGGTTAGATTCGATATCAGCCTTGTCGTTCCCAGCTCGCCTCCAACGTAAGTTTACCGAAGTAACTGCTTTGATCTCTAGTTTAACCTGCCCACGTTGTGATTTGATCTTAGGTAGACGAAATCAGGCGTCGGGCCGTAGTGCAAGCTGAATCCGGGGCAGAGGTGATACCGCACAAGTGTATGTAAAAGGAAAATAATGAAATAAACTCAAGAGGTTCAAATGTTTTGAAAAATAACAAGTATTTTATATCTGTCTGCTGAATACAGGAGTGTGTCTTTCTCCCAGCCCGTTTCTATTATGGATTCGTGACACTTCCGCATTTCTTAGGCGAGTCTTGATATCTTAATTTGTTTTAAATAAATTGCTTTTTGGTGTCTTCAAGTGATATTCGTTAAAACTTGTTTTGGCAGTGTGAGTCTAAATCGTTTTTAAAAAAGAATTGCTTTTGGTTAGATGTCTAAGTCGGAATGCGTGGAATTCTTTCGGTCAGCTCCTGCGAGGCTGGTCTACGAGCTCAACAGCTCTCTGTCGATCTGCGCGCGTCTCCGATCTCCAACTAAACTCTAACTCAACTGTCTGAAACTCTGGGGATGTTCGTTTATATGGACGCCGATCCAAACCGGCTGGGGGCCTGTTGTGGTTTGGGTTCCTCGATAATTCCAAATCCCCAATAATGATTCTCTTGTCTTCGGACAGGAAAATTTATCACTTCCCATTTTTGGAAATCAATTACTTTCTGTTTTAGAGGGGTTCTCCCCCACCCTCTGTGGGTGGAGATTTGAGGAGAATTATCCTCCTAAACTCTTCCTTTCTCATATTGGTATCTCCGTTTACAATTATCGCCCGAAGAAAAAAAGTTATCTTCCCTTTTCTTTCTTTTTTTTCTATCGGCCAGAACTCTTATGAATCGCACTGCGGTCATTAAATTTTTATCTTAACTTGGAGTCACCAAGACATTAGCGAAAATTTCCTGACTCATTAACTATCGCTAGTCAACTATTTAACTGGGTGGTAGACTAAATCTCTTCGTTTTTGTCGTCTCAACACCATCGCATTCTGTCGCCAACATCTTGTACAGGTAGTAATAATGATTTCCCCTTCTCGACCTTATCTCTTCATGTCAAGATCCGGACATACAACTGATGGGTCTCCCCGCTGGACACAAGAACCAAAACCAAATGATATCTCCGAAAGATAATTGATGGCTAATCTTTCTGGGGTGGTCTCACTGAATTCCTTCTCGGTCGCATGCTCGACCCAGTTTCGTTATCTTTCAGAATTCAGTTTTCCTTGTCGCGTCATGACATTAATTAATTCTGACAGAATTCGATACCCACTTTTCTTACGAATTTTCTATCTTTTGCCAAAAAATACCTTTCTTCGTAAATGAAAATAAAATCTTTACCCATTTTTCTTTGGTTAAAAAAAATAATGTCGCTCGGTATGTCTTTCGTTATAGCTCTTTCTCGCCTTAAGTATTTCTCGGTTTTAATTTCCATGCTTAATTAGTTAGCAAATTACCATAGCTAAATAGTGACACAGATTAACAAAAAAGCAATATGGATAATTTCAATTTCTCCTGACTTGACGTCCCAGCTTTATTCAAATTTCCCCGCCGTAAAGTTGCCTCCCTTTGCTATTTTTAAAAGCCCCCCCCCCACATAAGACAGAAAGCCCCCCCACATAAGACGAAAAGATTAAAGGGATTCAAGAAGATCGATGACGATTGACGTTGCATTTAAATTGTTGAAGATTGTAATTATCAGGGAAGCAAGTAAACGGAACGGAGTTTCACAGGTGGGAAAGACGAGAACAGAAATTGTTTGAGTAATAGATGCGGTTAAATTTAAGTATTTCAACAGTAGAAGGAATGGGCCTAGATTACAATCTAGAAACACCCTTAATTTCATGCAGAGGGGGCAATAGGGTAAAAAGCCCCCCAGAGCAAATGCCATCAAATTATTTGTAGAAAAGACAGAGAGAAGCCACGTCACGTCGGTGAGGAAGTGATTGAAGCCGAGAAGCTAAGTTAGGATCGATTATATTGCAGAACCTTCTTTGAATTTTGTCAAGAACCTCAAGACGAATAGCAGGAGCCAAATATGGCGAAAATATTTAATGCAAAGACGAGTGGTAGATTTGTAAATGGGAAAGATGGAATCTGCTGAAAAAAAAACAAACTTTATGGCCCGACACAGTGAGCCAACTTTCCTTGCAGTAGATGTAGCTATTGATTCAATGTCGTCATTCCACTTCACGTCAGTTAAACAAGCGAGGCCAAGAAAGCGCAGTGAGCCTAGATTTCGTCATGCTGATGGCGGGCGGGGGACTTTCTCTGTAGTGGTTAAATGAGAGCAGTTTCGTTTTGGAGGCATTATTTGGAGTATTGTATTTTGTTGATGTCATAAAGATTAGCATTTCATTTCCAACCACCATTTTGATTATCCTCATTCAGTAACCCTTTCTAAGTTACAACACTATCTATCTATCTATACATTGTTCATATCTATCTATCTATCTGTTATATACCGTACTTATGAAGATTAATGGGTATGTCACAATCCTCATAAATACGTTACTCACTATTGTAAGTGGGGGCAATATGCTGCCTATGTAGCCCAAAACTAGCAGTGGTTTACCTACTTCACGACGCTGGCGAGTATTGTATTTTGGTGATGTTATAAAGACTGCCATTTCATTTCAAACTACCGTTTTGGTTATTGCTCATCCAGTAACATTTTCTAGATTACAACACTATCTATCTGTCTATCCATCTATTACATTTTTCTCATCTATCTATCTATCTATCTATCTAGCTAGCTAGCTATCTATCTATCTATTATATGCCGTACTTATGAACACTAATGTGTATGTCCCAATCCTCATAAATACGTTGCACACTATTGTAAGTGAGGGTAATATGCTAAGTAGTCCACCACTAGCAGTGGTTTACCTACTTCACGCCGCTGGCGAGTATTATATTTTGTTGATGTTATAAAGATTACCATTTCATTTCCAACCTCCGTTTTGGTTATTCCTCATTCAGTAACCCTCTCTAGGTTACAAAACACACACACACACACACACACACACACACATATATATATATATATATAGATAGATAGATAGATAGATAGATTCCACACTCTCTCACACAGATCAATGAACTTATCATAAATAGAGTTGCTCAATATGCATCTATCTGTATGTTGGGGTGGATCTATCTATCTATCTATCTATCTATCTATCTATCTATCTATCTATCTCAGGTATTATTATATACCGTACCTATGAGCACTAATGGGTATGTCTCAATTCTCCTAAATACGCTGAACAATTTTGTAAGTAGTGGTAATATTTCGTCTAAGTAGTCCACCACTCACAGTGGTTTACCTACTTCACGCCGCTGGCGACTATTGTATTTTGTTGATGTTATAAAGATTAACACTTCATTTCCAACCTCCGTTTTGGTTATTCCTCGTTCAGTAACCTTTTCTAGGTTACACCAATTATTGACCCTGATCTGACATCTTGGCTTCAGTCCCTTTCTCACCACCGTAGAATTTCTTCCCTATACCTATTCTATAAATACTTTCATGGTAATTGTTCAGATGAGCTCTTCACCATGGACTGTTTTGTTGTAAGGACTATTGTCGTATACTTGGGTCAGTGATTGTGGCTAGAGAAGTTTAATTATAAGACAACCTTTTTCCCCATTCCTCATTTTGGCCATTCGATCTCGCTGGTGACCTCGTGATACCAAGTGAAAGGGTCACGACAGCGTTGTAACGTGAAGTAGAACATTGTCATGAAGTATATGTGTTCGCAATCCTGCTGACAGTAAAGGATTTTCAACGATCCGTGTTGACAATTCTGTGGTCGTATTTGATGTGATATGTGCTGTTGACACCATGTATTGACACTGTTGCCCTTATAATGCTTCGATCTTGGCGAGCGATATGGCCGCCTAGAATCTAGTGCGCAGGAATTTGATCCCAGCTGTCAATATTGAAACGCCGTTGACGCGTAACGTCTAACGTACTCATTAATTCTCAATTCCAGCCTCCCGATCTCGGATAGTCGATTTCGCTCAAACGACTCTAATTAAACAAATGTACCATCTTATATCAGCTTAATTTAACACTAGGCACCTCCACTGAATTTTCGATGCCTAAGGTTTAAAATTAATTTTTAAAAATTAAAAGGTATTCTTGAAAAATTCATTCTCGCTTTAATTCAAAGCTAAATGATTAAATTTACTATTTCCAGTAAGCAAAATACTCTGGTGTATTTCAAATAGGAAATTATATTGATTGGAATATTAATATTTTTGTCACATTCACAAAATCAGCGATTTTTTACAGTTTGACACATTTGTCAACAACAGATAATTATGAGATATAAAAATCTTCTGAATAAAAGTGTTATAGTAGAACACACCTATTCTATAGTTAATACACTCTCACACCTATAATAAGTAGGAGTAGTAAGAGTAACGAATCAGACAGTCAGTCAGTCGACTGTCTGATCGGTTGAACTCTCTGCCTTCGGGCGGGGAGGAACCCGAAAGAGGCTACGCCGAAGGGCGGATTCTCTTTCGGGGAGGTAAACCGACCCTGAACCCGTTTATACGGGTTCAATGGGCATATTTTTGGCCGAGCCCACGGGCTCGGAGAGCCCACGTTAAATAGGCCTTGTGCCACATGACGCCCTCGTGGGGCGGGTGACTGAATATCGTCAATCAGTCAGTCAGTCGTTCGCTTTCTCGACCGGCTGTTCGGTTGAACTCTCTGCCTTCGGGCGGGGAGGAACCCGAGGGAGGCTACGTCGAAGGGCGGACTCTCTTTCGGGGAGGTAAACCAACCCTGAACCCGTTTATACGGGTTCAATGGGCATATTTTTAGCCGAGCCCACGGGCTCAGAGACCCCACGTTAAAAAGGCCTTGTGTCACATGACGCCCTCGTTGGGGGCTGACTGAATATCGTCAGTCAGTCGGTCGGTGAGTCAGTCGATGCCATCCGACAGTTAGTCGAATACTAAAGTATCAGCGACCACAACTAGATTACTCTGCGTAATACCTATTATATCAAGTTCCTAACATTTTTGTACGTCGAACCTACTTTAGGGCCGACTTAGTACAAATACAAGCCTCCACTGCGAAATAACTCCACAACAAAAAGTACTATTCTGAAACTTTCTTTGAGGAATATTAACTGATTTAAAGTATAATTAATGATTTGAAAAGTATTATTTACTTTAAGTTTAAAATAACAGTTTAAAAGAAACGATAGCGGTGATTACGCGCTTATCATCGTCGCTTTTCACTCGGAGATCAATTAATAAGTGATGATAAAATCTATCAACAACGTTACTCTTGTAACCTGTTGAAACATAATATAAGAAAATTACGAATGAGCGACTTTTTTATACATATTTTTAAGTACTTAGTAATCTTAAAAATGTTGCAAAAATATTCTCCATAATCTAATTTTAGGAATGTCGATTTTAAATTTACTATAGTCATCTGATTATTTCGTGTATGGTAGACCATACTTTCAAACAGGGGCACGTTACATAATATCTTATATACATAATTTTTTTTCTTAGAAATATTGGGTGTCAACGAGTTTTATTGAGCTTTTCAATTTTTGATCCGTAAATAGAAATTTCACTTAAAAACAATATTACACAACCTAATTGAAGTAATGCATAATTTTAAACGATTTATAATTTTATGAACTAGCAGCGTGGCTCGGCGTTGCCCGTGTTTGATTCAAAAATCGTACGACTCATACAGCAATCGCTATCTCTTGACTTAAAATTCCGAGCAGATTTTCGAGAAATGAGTAGTATTGAAAAAAAAAAGTTAATTTCCAAGGAGTCCTGCTTTTAAATAAAAAAACAAATTTTGAAATTGCAATTTAATTTCTCGAAATTTCATGTAAATAAGTAAGTAGGGGCTATGAAAAAAAATTATTTCTTACCAAGATTTTCCAAAAAATATTTTTTTAAATTACAAATTTTATGAATAAGTTCTGAAAATTTTATTAAAATCTGACAATTATTTGATTTTTGCAAGAATTTCAAAATCAATGGTTTTCACGTGGAACAAAAGGCGCAAAATCACTGATCGTAAATATTACGTCTATCGCTGACGTAAAAACAAGATTTTTTTTTCTAAAATTTCGAACGAGCTAGAAATGATTTAAAAAAAAATAAGATAATAAAAATACATTGATCTTTCATATTAATAATAATATAAACATTTTGACGATAAAACTTTGTTTTTATTGGGGACGTCCCAGGTAACGCTAAAAAAGTGGTATACCCTGGAGAAAAAGGTCCCCAAATTGATAAAAAAAAATTTTAACGTGTAAATAATCATTTATGTTAAAATTAAGGAGAGAAGACCAAGGTATTTTTTAATTATTTTTTAATTTTTTTTCATTTGCAGCATATTTTAAATTTAGGTTGAAAATCTTGTTTTTTTAGGTAAAAAATTAGGTAATATTAACATTACTTGTTTTTCACTGTTTTCAGTTGAAAAAAAGACATTGATTTGGAAAATCTTGCAAAAATCAAGTACTTGTTGGATTTTTATGAAACTTTCAGAACTTATTCACAAATGAATGAAATTATTTTAGAAATGTTTGTCTTTTTGAAAGTCATCGTATAAATATATTTTTTATATATGTTACACCCTCCGAACTTAATTTTATGAAAACTTCAAAAATTTATTTTTGCAACCGGAATTTTTTTTTTTTTTATTAAATGCACAAGACTCTGAAGACTTCAGGCAAGCATTACGGTTGGAAATATCTCTATTAAAAAAATTTCTGCTAAAAAAGTAAGTAATGTTTCTTTCAAATTACATTAAGTATACTTTAATCATTCTAAATTTCCTAAGATAACAAAAAAAAAAGGTGTAACTGAATTTCAATTGATTTTTGAACTAAGTTTGATTTTTTTGTTTACAAACTCGGGTAGAAACGTCCGATAAATCGAATTTAATAATTTTTTTTTTATTCAAGAAAAACGAAGTTTTAAAAAAATTTTTTTAAAATTATAGGAAGGATTTAAAAATCTGAAAAAATATTTAAAAAATACTTTGGTCTTCCCTCTTTAATTTTAACATAAACATTTATACGTTAATTTTTTTTTATCCATTTGGAGACCTTTTTTTTCCAGGGTATACCACTTTTTAGTGTTACCAGGGACAAGCCTATTTTTTATTAAGTTTGGGGCCCTTTTTCATCATGCTATTCCGTTTTCTCAGCGAACAAGTCGAGGTAAACACAGTACATCTTGCTTCATGATCGACTCATCAGTGAGTCAACCGGTTCACCCACCAGGTAAGGAGGGTTGGCTAGACACCAAGCTGGATTGAAAGCAACACAAAAGGTGGATGAATTTTTATGTAGGGTAAAAGGCACTCTAGTATAGTAACGTAGGCTAGGGGCCTTAGCTATGTATGTAGCCAGTTTGGTCATGACATTGTGTCGCTAGGCAATCTTTCTCAGACTGGCAGCAACAGCTATGTCGGAGGGTTCCCATAATGCAATGTACGGCAATGTGTTGGTCAGCAAGGCGAATCTGCAAATTGGAGGAACTTGGCCGTGGTTAGACATGGAGAGGGATGGACTCTGCCAGATTTACTTGTCTCTGGCATACCACGCTCGAATGCATACCTTTTTGTCTCTTAATCCAGACATGTGGAATGCGCAATTATGGTGCTCAGCTGCGCCGAATAGAAACTCGGAGAGCGGAGTTCAAATTCTCTTGGCGTTCGTTATATTCACTTACGCGCAAATATCATTTGGAAACGTAAGTACCTATCTCTCATCCCCGGCTAAGTATTAAATAGTAGGGTGTGTATCTGAATAATTATTATAATCATAATTACAATTTATATTATTCTCACCAAGTTGTTAGCGCAATATTCAATCGCAAAATACATTCTTACAATTCAAAATATATTTAACTTTAAAAAAGCCACAGTTGGTTTAAATTGCCATAAAAAAATAAATCAATCAGTATCGTTGCCTTTACGGTTTGAAAATTTAGAATTTTCCTTCTTTTAGATGAGTTACCATTCAAAGGAAGAAATACGTGATATTTAATCCATGATTTGCGGGATGAGATAGATACATGGTTGTTGGATTTATTTTTTTAATTTTTTTTTTAAGGATTTCACCCTAAGCGAGGTGGGAGTACCACTATTACTAGGGGTTACAGAGAGTGGGACAAAAAGTAAAGAGCCGTGATAGAGGAAAGGATGAGGAAAAGGACGGGGAATAGATCAAGGCATCTGAAAATGTCGATTGACATTGCATTTGAATATTTGGAGATTATAGCTATCAGGGAAGCAAGTAAAAGGAAGGGTGTTCCAAAGACGAGGAGTGCGAGACATGAAGCTGTTGGAGCAGAAGTGACGGCTACAATGAACCGTTTCAACAGTGAAAGAGTGGGACTGAGATGCCAAACAAGAAGCACGTTTAAATTCATGCAGTTTGGGAACTAGCGGAAATAGCTCGTCGCAGGGATTCTTCACTTTTATGTTCTTCATAGAAATTTCAAGTAAAATTATCTATGTAAATCTGTGCATTATTGTTGTAAAAAAATAGGTTTTTGTTAGGGGACAATGTTTTTATCATAAGATAAACATAATTAGTCAAATAACACTGGACACTAAGCCTGCGATGTACAGCAACTTAAATATCAAAAGATTTCCATGATATGGCTGCCGAAATCCCCACAAAGCCACCTCCATACTTCAAAGTAGGAACCTAAAAAATCAGGGCTGAATGTTTTAGGGGGACTATCAGATCGCAAGGGGTTACTGTGTGCTATAGAATATGAAAAAAAACACTATTAAGGAGAGAGGACAATAAAACAAGTATTAAAACAGAAGATAACAGTTGACAGTGAATTTGAATCTGATGACTAGGAAGTAAGAAAGCGGAAGAGCGTTGTAAAAGCAGGAAATGTGAGAGAAGAAACTATTAGCATAGAACTTACGGTTGCATCTAATCATTTAACGTGTAAAATGATGAGACCTTGCGGCCAATCTACAGGGTGGTCCGAAAGTCTTGTCACCGCTACATAATATAATTTTCTATTTCAACGTTCAGTAGGGTATTATCAAGGAGAGATTTTCAGATGAACGATACTAGAATAACCATCAGTTGAAGGGTGCCGTTGCAACAATCAACGGAGCACAGCTTCGTAAAATATCACACAGGTCATGGCTCTGCATCATTTTGCGCACGAAAAATGATGGTGATCATCCAAACATC
>CAHIKZ030005327.1:1202500-1225000 GCA_903632075.3 Acanthosepion pharaonis | reverse complement strand
AAATGTTATGGGAGTGTAGAAGTACAATAAACTCTTTTCAGATTTTACATCGAAACGTTAAAGGTGCAGACACGAGTAGTCTTTTAAATTTTAAATTGGATGACCTCCAAATTTAAACGTTATACTTATTCTCTTTCATCCTTCTTCTTCTTCTTCTTCTTCTTCTCCTCCTCTTCTTCTTCTTCTTCTTCCCTCTTCTTCTTCTTCTTCTTCTTCTTCTTCTTCTTCATCTTCTTCTTCTTCTCCTTCCTCTTCTTCTTCTTCTTCTTCTCCCCTTCTTCTTCTTCTTCTTCTTCTTCTTCTTCTTCTTCTATGTGCCGTGATCTTTCAGGAAATAGGCGATCACGCCCCCCCCCCAACTTACGCTATATTGTGTCTCTTAATATTTGAACCAGTCCTACAGTATTATGGATCAGAAACTTGGGCATTATCTGTTCGTCTTCAAAGACGACTGGATGGAACATATTCAAATCTACTTAGAAAAAAATCCAGAACATTAGTTGGAGATCCTATGCACACGCTTAACACAATTTACGGGGAACTGATACCAATCTCTCTTAATTTCAAACAAAAACGATTACAATTTGCCTTCCACTGCCAGCAAGCGGACAGGGAAATCGTCTGCTCCTTACTCCTTCTGGAAGTGTCTTCTCACGGAAATTGTATTTTCCCTGACACCATAGCTCGGGACTCAGTGTTGGACATTGGGGATCTGGGGACAGCTATACATGACCGAACTGTGAGAAAAGGGATTGTCAATGGTGTCCCGACCAACCATAGGAAAGTCGATGGATAATGCTGACGATGAATAATATTTTTTTTCATGTTAAAACTTCAAACCCAACCCCTGATAAACCATCCTTTTATATAAGCTCATCGGGTAAATATTTTGCTGCCTTCTTCTATCTCTCTTATCCTCCGTGACGGTTAAATTTTCGAAGCACTTCTTTCACTTTATATGTCCAAAGAATTTCAGCTGTCTTAAGCTGATTCTGGGTAAAGTGTTCTTTTTTGTTGCCATTTTTTAAAAGACTTCCCTGTTGCTTATTCGATCCGCTTATAGAATCATCAATGTCCTTCTCTAGAAAGCTTTGTATTACATGCATTTTATTTTTACCGTAATCATTTTCATTTTTTACGGCATTGAATTCGCAGTCATTTTCTAAGGAAGGCGGACATGTTGTATGACCGTCGAAGTAAATTTATCGTAGAAGATTAGACCGAACAAAATATTGAATATCAATTGTTGAGACTGTTTCTAGCAAAGTTGGTTCACTGTGTCGTATTGGATAATTCCTCTCCTTAGAATCTATCTTACACATTTATAAATCTGTCATTCATCTATGCACTGGATATTGCTGCTACATCTGGTCTAGTTCATCTGCTATCTATTTTGAGATCCTGTATACAATCCAAAGAAGAATATGTTATGTTATTGGCCCTGAGCAGGCATTTCACCTTCAGTCACATTCCCACCGACGTAACAGATTTTCTAGAAATGTTTTCATGGTAATTCTTCTGAAAGCTTTCTTTTGAGGTACCTATGCTTTATGAATGTAAGCACAGTACTATCAAGTCATCCCATAAGTTCTGTCCGAGTTTTACCTTTTTTTTAAAATGAACGAAATTTAAAGAGTATTTTATAATGTCTAATGGAGCTGAACATTATTTTTTATGTATATATATGCATTAAAACTGATCAAATTTTATTTCAGAGAACAATAAAATTAAATTGTGTTTGATTAAAACCCTGCTAACATGGAGGTACCCAAGAATCATTTGAGGCACATAATGCTTTATGAGTTCAAGAAAGGAAACTCAGCAGCCGAAGTGGCTAGAAACATTCACTTAGTTTATGGAGAGGAATGGGTGAATGAAAGAACTTGCAGAAGATGGTTTTCAAAATTCAGAGGTGGAGATTTCATCCTTGAAGATGAAGATCGAACCGGACGTCCAGTTGAGTTTGATGAAAAAAAAAATTGAAGCAGCCCTGCTTTATCAGTTGAGGAATTGGCAGCGGTTCTCAGTTCAAACCATTGTGGCACCTTGCATTATTAGAAATATTCATAGAAATATGATTTAATTTTTTTTTACTCGGTTTACTAAACAGGTTGTTGATTTTTTTTTTTTAAACGGAAAATAATTGAGTTGAAAATAATTCACTAAGATTGTACTTAGACGATCCTAAGGGGAGAAAGAGGAAAGAAGAGAAAAAAGAAAGAAGGGAAGATAGAAAGAAGGGAAAGAGAGGTCAAGAAATGCAAAAAAGCGGTCATTAACAAAAACACGTATCAGAAAGGTATTTTAGGTCAACATCTTGGCCGATTTTCGAGAGACAATGAAAAGAAATATTATTTAGAAGGGAAAGTCATTTTGATAAGAATGTCGGTCGAAGCGCATGACCGACTTTTTATGTAGAAAGACTCATTATCAATTTGGAGTAAAGGGAAATTTTAGAACAATGGGAACGAAAATCTTAATCTGGAGAAAGGGAAATTTTAGAACAATAGAAACGAATTTTTTTTTTTTTTTTTTCGGAGAAAAAGTGTCTTTTGGGTTGAGGGGAGTGACCGGTGGAACTATATACAGATTCTGACCTATTAAGAATTGGAAACCCATGATAACAAAGTGGGGACATTTTCAATGTAGATAATTAAGATTTTCTGACTGTCGGTCTGACAAAAAACAAGAGGTGAAAAAACGATTGTCTCAGTTCACAGATAGCGCCAATATTCTTCCCTGAAGTCACATCTAATTATCGGCGGGCTGTTTTGACAGAGCCCAGGTGAGAAAAAGCTAAGATTATCATTTTTCGTACGATGCGAAAAAAGGCCAAATTAGATTTTGTTTTTTAAAACAAGAACGATGTAACCACGCCCGAAAATAGGAGAAAGGATGCTCGATCAATAACAATTGGTCGGAAACGGTCACGTGATCTGCGGAAAGGAAGAGAAAGAAGTGCTCGATCAGGAATCATTGGTCGAGAGCGGTCACCTGACATACGAGGGACCGGGAAAGATGGGTGTGCGCCTCCCACCAAGGGCACTGTGAGGAAGTAGGGATGAAAACAATAGCGATAATGAGAAGACAGAAATAAGGCAGCTATTGGAATTATTGAGAAACCCCTGACGCCGACAGACCCACCCCGGTTTGTTGCGGCGTCAATAAAAGCAGGACCCCAGTCGACAGAAATCAGTTGGAGTGGAGTTGCAGCTGGACCGCGGGCAGGGAAAGAGCCTGAACCCGGGCATCGGGCCCGATTCACTCGCCCCTTTGCAGGCAAAAGAATCCTCAGACAAGAAATCCTTCCAGCCCAAGTCGAAGACAGAAGAGTTCAGCCCCGGACGGCAGCGAGAAGAGATCACCTCGAACGACAGAGAGTACCGGCTGAGTTGCGGCAAGAAATCCTTCCAGCCCAAGTCGAAGACAAGAGAACTTCCAGCCCAAGCAGACGAAGAAGAAGATTACTCGAAAGCCGCAGAGAAGTTGCAGCCAAGTCGAAGACAAGAGAAGTTGCAGCCAAGTCGAAGACAAGAGAAGTTCTATCTTAGTCGACGAAGAAGAAGAAATACAACTCAAGTCGAAGAGAAGAATCAACTGCGAATGATCGATAGAAATTAGCCCCAGTGTCGAACTAAACCACACTCCGACATACAATTCTAAAGAGTAGGCAATTCGAAATCTTTTTTGTTGTGTGATAGAAACTTTCTGTCAATTTTACCATAGTCCACAGAGCGGGTCAGGAATTGAGAACAATTTTTTCTTTATGTAACGGACATTAGATATAAAAGGTTGTCACCCTTTTTTTATCAGTAATTTTTGTCTCGTGAGTTTTTTTTCTTTTACTTGTGTTTTGCCACCCCGTCGGACTCAACTTGTATCGGCCCCAATCCCTGCTGGTCCCGTCTGTCTAAGATCTAAACACAAACGTGGGTAGACAGACCGGAGATCAGTACAGTTGTTTCAGTAACCAGGTATTGGAAGCGAGTTGGGAAAGGCGAGGCTGGTGATCATCCAACCAAGGGGTTGGAGCGGCACGCTTGGAACCAGGAGGAGCGACCAGGAGGAGCGACGTCACAGTTGGCCCCGTAACCAAGGGATTCGACCCTGGGCCAGGTGTGTAACCGTCACACCATACAACTGTTTATCGTCATCTTCAACAACTTGGAAAAGTTCCTAAACTTGAAAAATAGGTGCCTCATGAATTGTCTGAAAAAAACCTCAAATTCCGAGTTGACATCTGCTCTTCTCTCCGTTCTCGCCAAATTGTTTCACCTTTTTTGCATAGACTTGTGACTGGCGACGAAAAATGGATCTTTTATCGAAATGTTAAGCGTCGTAGACAGTGGCTTGGTAAAAGGGAAGGACACCAGGCACAGCTGAGAAGGGAACTTCATGGGCAAAAGGTTCTTCTGGTGGGATCGCCAAGGAATAATCCACTTCGAATTCTTACCATGTAATACAACAATTAATGCTCAAATATACTGTCAGCAATTAGAGCGTTTGAACCAAGCTTTGAGGAAAAAAAGGCCTGCTCTAGTGAATCGAAAAGAGGTGATCAGGACAATGCGCAACCCAACACAGCAAGAATCACGTCACAAAAGATCAAAGAACTTGGTTGGGAGAAAATTCCTCATCCACTTTATTCTCCCGATCTTGCTCCTTCAGACTACCATTTGTTTTGTAGCTTACAGAATCATTTGGAAAAAAACAACTTTTGAAACACAGGAAGAGGTTAAAACTGACATTTTTGAGTTCTTCGAATCAAAGCCAAAAGAATTTTTACAGTAATGGAATTAGTAAGCTTGTTAATAGATGGAAGGAAGTCATAGATAATCAGGGAAAATACATTGTTGATTGAATCAGTAAATAAATGTAACATTTGGTCACTTGTTTTCTTTATTCAAAATTCGAACAGAACTTATGGGATGACCTGATAGATTGGCAGCAACGTCTCATCCGCTTATAAATGAAAATGGCTAGATGTATTCGTAAGTTCGATGCTGTTAGCTTCTTTTTTCGCATTTCTCGCTTATCAAACTCTATTCCGGCTTCTTATTTCCCAGTTAACTTTCATCATCAAAAACTTAAATGCAATGTCAATCGTTATCTTCTGTCTTCTTAACTCCTATTCTTTTTTCTTCTCTCTCGGCGTAATATTTTTTTCTCATATTCTCCCACACTCAGTAACCCCATGCGTCTTAGGGATGCAATTGCCTTGTTTGGGGTGAAAAATTATTAATATAATGCGTTATGATTAAAAACAGCAACAATAAAACTATGGGCGACGTTGACTATCGAAATACAAAGGCCGTCATTATTTCAATTCAAATGCTGAACGTCACTGTATCTTTAACGTTTCGATGTGAACTGTCACCAGCGTTCATTGCATTTTCTCCACGTGTCCACACTTTTTATATGTAAGGCCGAATCCACTATACATATAAAAAATAACAACAAAAAGAAAAACGTTATGAATCTGAGAAAGGATAAAGTTCCCCTCCTCTCTCGCAAGGAAATGGGCCACTAAGAAGATTCTCTCAATTTATACCTTAACCTAAAAAGGATCTTCCTCTCAATAATGATCCTGAACATGAACGTCTATTTTGAATAGAGCCCACTCCAAACCTCAACCACCCTGTCGTCTGGGGTTGTAGTATATGTCGTTTGCATCTCTGCAGAGGGGTAGGGGTAAGGTCCTCCCATTCCTGTGAGTAGTCCTGGGTATGACGTTAAACTACATCCGGCAGCAAGGCCTCTGATCGGGAGATTGAAGGTTTTGACGGGCGTGTGGAGAGTCGTTCCCAGGTTCACTCTGACCTAGCGGGTAGCTCCCGATATGGTCCCAGCTATGGGCCATTGAAGAACCCCCAAACAGCAAATGAAAACACTAGGAACGTATAAATGTACATTTGTTTTTTACAAATACCGTCAATATATTGTTCTAAAAAAAATAATAAACAATACATTTCTGTAGTAAAATTACCAACAATACATTTTCATACAAAAAAAAAAAAAAAATTAGCAGCAATACATTTTTATAGAAAAAAATGACTAACAAGACATCTTTTAGCAAAATGACATTTCATTTTATATTAAAATTGCAGACATAGCATACAATGTCAAAAAATATTTTGCTATATTTGATCTTATTTCTTATAAGGAGAAACAATTTATCACTCCTCGTTTGATTTTCTGTCTATATTTCTAGTTCCACGTGCCATGCCACTTCCTGCTGTCTCAATTAGCTCGCTTTAATTCAACTCTCCAAGTTTTTCTTCATCATTGCCGTACCCAACATTGAACTCACAACTCTTTGGGTCAAGTCTCTGGATCCAACCAACGCCGACCCAAAGTGCAGTGGGTTCAATTCCTGGCTGCGGCAGTCGTGAACAAAAACTTGGAGACCTGAGATAAGCGAGAAACCCGGAAAAGGCATGGCACGTTGATCTAGAAGAATCTACCCCGGTGGACGAAATAAAGGGGTCAGTTTGAAATTACAATCAGCTAAAGAAGGCCGGAGCGTACAACAGCCGAAACGTAATGAACGTAAGGAAGAGGACAACTGTCCGAAAATATAAATAATGTAAATCGTTTGATTTTGTAAGATTATTTAGCAAAAAAAAAGCTAAACTAAGTAATTAGAATTTAATAATGAAATAACGTGATTCTCTAGAATTAATAATAAAGTTTGAATTTTTATATTTAGATTTCAAGATTAAATGATCCATGATTTGTTGATGTGCCGGAAGATCCAGACGATATCTCAATTACATACTATCCATCACTAAAGATGCTGAAAAAATGGACCGTTTCTTGTATCACTCCTACTGCCATGCTCTGTATTTACAAGATATAATGCAGTATTGCTGCCATAACTGCCCAATCTTGACTTTCCAGCCTTGACAGGGTTCAAAAGAGTTTGACATCCTCAATATGTTGTCAACGCCAGATTATTAATTGTTTCCCTGCTTTCTGTGTGTTGAATAGAAATATGGCTGAACAGGCGTACGCAAATGCTATTGGCTAAGCGACTTAACAGATGATGGAAATCAAATCTGTTATCAGAAATAGGGAAAAAGTAAACCTAATCAACACAGAATTTACGTTGATTTTAAATCAAACCTGCATAACTTAAAAATTGCTGGACAGAACTTTGATGACCCGAACGGTGTGACACGAATTTAAACCCGTGGACATGATATTCTGACACTGATGCATTGTTTAATGTAAAACCGAAAAGAAAAATACATGAAGAAAGTCAGCAGTAGAACCATCCACAGACGCGAGCTATAAGTTGGAAACTTCAGAATGAGGCAGATAGAGGAATTTAACTGCGTAGGCGTCGTAGCAGAGGACGTAAAATGTTGTATTTGAACAATGCAAGATGGCTCCCAGATATTAAACTAATTATTAAACCTCAGAAAGTAAAACATTTGAAACAAAACTGAGCACCTATGTCATATGTACATTTAATATGACAGTAAATATTTACATTATTTACATTGTTCGGACTGTTGTCCTCATTCTCGACGTTTCGGACGTTGTACGCTCCGACCTTCTTCACGGGATTGGAATTTCGAACTGAACCCTTTATTTTGTTGAGTTATTTTCCACTCTACAACCCATCTCCCACAGATGACTCGTTAGATTTTCGCTATTCTGTCGCAATTTGCATGACTCTACACTCCATACTTGCAACAATCCAGACCTCCACAGGTAAGATTCATCATGCTAAAACATCGTCAATTCATTATCCCTATTTTATATTCCATTAGTAAGGAAGAAGAATCATTTATGCAGCATAGTGTCCAGAAATGTTACTTTGCGGGTGAGGAATTATTTTTTTCTCTCGAAAGGATGCTTCTTTGATTAATACGATCTCAACCTCTTCAAGTGTATGGTTAACTGTTATATGTCCCACATATCCTTATTGTTGGATTCCGGGTTGAAATCCGGTACCAATAAATGACAAACGCCAAGAAAGAATATAGGAAAATAAATGTATTAACGTAATAATATAAACTGGTAATGCAGGTTAGTAGTACCAGGAATGCGGGTTAGTAGAAAATATATATATACAGTCTTTGTAATTGAGGCCGTAGATATCTCTATTTATGGACTCGACTATAACTCTGGTTGAACACCCGGTCTCGACGTATTGCTGTATTACTTCTTTACTGTGACTCTTGCTCGCTGACTGTGATTCTTGTTCACTACCTTCCTTCGTTCTCCCAGCAGTAGTATATGTATACTCTGGGTGAGTCCATTTGTGTAAAAAAAAAAGCGGAGGACCCCTCAACACTTATAATAGGCACTTCTCAATAACACGTCATTCTATTTTGAATGCTTTGGGTCAAGAATATTATACAAAAATCTATTAACCCGACAAGCATACTCATATATCCTACCTTTCAACACTTTAATAACCAGGAAAAATGCTTTTTCTAATTAACTAAAGAAGATATAAATACGAAAATAAACATTAAAGAAACACTATCTACAGTTATTGTTTAGAAGTGAAATATTGATGAACAACAATTATGCTGCTCGGAATTACGTTTATCGAATATTAAATTTCTGTGCTAGCCATACAGAGAATATGATTGTATAACCTTTCAGGCCCATAACATCCGTGTATTTTCATGTGCAAATTTATGCACACGCGACAGAATCCGGTAAATTTTAAATGCAGGTGACACAAGCGCTATTACGCATGCGTGCTCCGCGCGCACATCTCAAGAACGCAATGCAAATTGAACGAGGGCCTGCGTACTTTTACCGGAAATAATGCGCGAGCATGCATGCGTTAAGAAAGGGCTAAAAAGAAAACTAGTGTTTGGCGGGAAAAAAAAAAAGGAAAGAAAAAAAATACAGTTAATAAAAGTAAACAAAATTCCATAATCTGAAAAAGAAGTATCCTGTAATTGATAAGCGATTTAATTTAAAATGGCGGAAACATTTTAAGAAGAGAAAAATGTTTGCAAGAAAGGGAGACGCGAGAAGTAAATAGCATAAAACTTAAATCGATAGTCAGTGCAAAAATATGCTAGGATTTGAGGGAATATATGAAAATCTTAAATTATATATTGGCGTTTATTAAATGTTACGAAATTATTATTATTATTATTACTAGTAGTAGTAGTAGTAGTAGAAGTAGTATTAATAATTTGCCTATTCTAATCAGAAGTATAATATCACTAAACACTGGCATCTGGATTTCTGAATACATACAACACCATCCTCTGTTTTAGTGCTTTTTATAGCAATGGCGTTACATGATTGGCTTTAATTTTTCTACGGATTTCCAATTATTATTATTATTATTATTATTATTATTGGCATTATGAACGTTCATTATTATCAATGTTCACATTCTGACCATGAGACTCGGGTTCGAATCTCAACATGGCCAATTTGTCAAGAAGGAGAGTTTCTGATGTTATTAAACTGGGGGAGGGGTCGATCCCATCGTACGACACCTCTGGAAATTGCCTGAAAAGAATACCACTGGTTGACCCAAGCCTTGTGAGTGAAATCGAGTAGACGGAACACTTGGGGCCGTCGAGAGCTGTGCTAGCACGAAATAACAATTCATCGTGACCGAGCGTTTAAAGGTGCTGGCTTTGTTCAAATTGTTGATCATGCTAGATAACACGCTCTTTCCCAGTAACTGTAACTGTCTGCTCAGCATAGTTTCACTATAAACTACAGATGTTCTTTGTGGGTGTTGAATAAACAAAATTCATCGTGACCCTAGAGCGGGTTCCTCGAAAAAGGGTCAGCTATACATTATTATTATTATTATTATTATTATCATTCGATTTCTGCTTTACCAAGTTCAAAGACCCTTCGTGGTGTGTTGTTATCATGCTCCGATGAAGTAACAAAGTTCTCCTTAGTGTGTGTGCTGTACTTAATAAGACAATTTTTCTGTATGTCCTTAAGCTGGGGTTTCAGATTCTTAATGTGTTGTTTTGTTCCATTTTTTATAATTCCAAGTAACTATTACCACTGGTATTATTCTTGTTTTCAATTTCCACATTTTTTCTATTTCAATTTCCAGGTCTTTGTATTTTGATAGTTTTTCAAATTCCTTGGTTGCTGTAATCCGCTGGAAACCATATCAATTAGTAGGCAAGTTTTTTCTTTCTGGTTTTTTGACAATAATGTCCGGCCTATTTGCTTCAATTTTTCTGTCTGTGTGGATGGTATAATCCCATAGAATGGTGAATAAACCGGCGCTGGCATGTTCATACCAGTGTTTGCTTACACTTTTCCAAAGTGTTTGGCACAAAGTATTGCCCACTCTATCGTGACGATTTTATATTCATTTGGGGAAAGTATAGAACATCCTGAGATTAGATGGTCTATTGTTTCTTGGTATTTGTCACAGAACCTGCATTTTGGATCCACATTATTATGAAGATATTTGCCTGAAAATTCCTAGTGAAAAAGACTCCTTGAATGCAAGAATAAAGCCTTCAGTTTCAGACTTTAATCCAGATGCTCGTAACCATCGATGAGTATTAACTTTATCAACATTGGGTTTATTTGCACGTTATTATTATTATTATTATTATTATTATTATTATTATTATTTCCTTTGATTTCTGCATCCTGGGTAAGAGGATAAACTACATCCGCGTCCTGGGTGGGACGATAAACTTCGTCCAACAGCAGGGCCTCTGATCAGGAAAAATTATTGCCAGCAATGTATTTTTGAGGAAAAGATGTTGCCAGCAGTGCATTTTTTGTAAAACATATTGCCGGCAATAAAAATCCTCCTGAATATTCCTAAATTTTCGCTTGAGGATGAAACAGGATTTGTTATTTTAATTCAATTTAATTTTAATAATTATATTAAGGTTTTCGGCTCTCGTTTTTGAAACATAAGAACTCTTACGTAGCGAAGGAATCATATTTTTTTTAAAAATAATTATAATCTAAGCTCTACTTCTGTATGGAGCACTGTTTTTTTAAAAATAAAAAACAAAAAATACTAAAGAACCCTGGATTATTTACCTAACGTGTTCTTTCCTATTTTTCTACATACCTGCACACACACACCCATATATATATATATATATATATATATATATATATATATATATATATATATATATATATATATATATCATACTTATTATAAAACACAGGTTGTGTGTGTCTGTTCGTTTATATATTGGATCGTATTTCCTACATTTTTCATCCGATTTCAACAAAACTTCTCACAGGACTACGTAAAATTTCCTTGCAGTGGTTCTGACAGCGCCAAAATTGAAAAAACATAATTGTTTTTGCACGAAATCAATTTGAAAACACGATTATGAGGCATCGCTGTCGCGAGAATGAAAGGAGGACAGCTCATATCGAGTTATACTTATTATAAAACTCAGGTTGTTTGTTTGTGTGTGTGTGCGTGTGTGTTCGTTTATATATGCGATCGGATTTCCTACATTTTTCAACCGATTTCAACAAAACTTCACTTTTTTTTGGTAGGTAGTGTTTCTTATTGTCTTGCACACTTTTTTCTTTATTTTTACATTCAGAATGCTTTAAAAATTCCATTTACAAGACAATTGTTTGTAATAAAATTCTACTCAATTGGTAGACTCATGACGATTGAAAACAATGTTTTAGTTTGAGTTTGACCAATTCGTAAAAATAAAATAAAAAACAAAACAAAAAAACTAATTAAGGCATGCATGTCCGTCAACCTTAAACAATAATCTTTGTCAATTTTATTTTTCAGTCTTTATGATGGTCAATACTTGGTCTATCTCTTACTGTTACATCCCCGGGCAACGCCAGGCTCTACTGCTAGTATATATATATAATTGCATCATTTTATTATTATTATTATTATTATTATTATTATTACTATAATACTGATCGTAATATTATTGTTTCCATTGCCAAAAACTAAAAAGGATCTTATATTTACAAAAATAATGGAAATTTATAGGATTATAATGGAAATGTTTGTTTGGAGAATTTAATCCTCACCACGTAGAATGAATTCATGAGAGGCAGAAGGAAAGATCGAATAATCTACGTAGGGCATTTGTGTGAATGTATGGCAGAACGGAGACAAAGAGAAATAAGAAGGTTAAAAAAAATGGGCTTCTAAATACAAGGAACAGGAAGCTGTGGAGAGCTATGTACGCTACCCCATCCTTAATGGGCACGCATCATAAAAGACGAAAGAAGACTACAGCTGCGACTTCGTATGTTAATTTCCAAATGGAAGCGATCTTCACGTGAGCGAGTTTGTGACGTCAGCTTCAGATCATTAATATAAGCGGGAGTTGACAATAGTGCTGCGGGAAGGCTTCGATTGAACACGAGGTAACGTTTCCTATCGTATCTAGAATAATGGGACATGTACAGATGGCTGCGAAGCGGCGGTGTTGAAATAGGAAAATGAAAAGTGTCGATAGCAATAAATGAAATGCATTTGTAGATTAAAAGAGACACGCAGAAGGAATCCATTTGAGAAAAGAAGGCAAATAAATGCGTGTTGAATAGAGAGGAATAGGAAAATAAAGCGTAAAGACGGAGGAAACATTGAGGAAACGAATAGAAGAAGAAAAGCAAACAGTAACAGCAACATAGCGGAGCAGAAAAAAAGACGATGAGTCTCACGACTAAATGGAGGCGAGCAGACGACATCAAAATAAAGGTAAAGAATTAAAAAGAAGAATGAAAGTAAAACTGAAAATCAAATTGTAAATGCAATAATAAAGAAAATGCAACACTATCCATAATTTCTAACACTATCCAAAATTATGATGTCATCTGTATAGAATTAAACCTTTCTTGAATGAAAAAAACGTGTGATACCCTGTCCTCGTCAGCCGACAAATAGAGGAGGTAAAATAGTTTTGGTGATTAAGGCGGTACTGCCACCTCTGGTGCCACCAGCAGCCATTGGCACCGGACAGAGTATTTTTTAAATTTTTTTTCTTGTATACGTGCCAGTAACATGTGATTTCTTTTTACGACTGCAACTGAAATTTTCAATGTTGTGTTAAAATGCATAATGCGCTCGTAGCGTCCGTTAATAATGACGTAGAATAGATGAACTGAAGCCTAGTATCATGGCTTCATTCACAAAATTAGACACCGCCCAGAAGAGTTAAAAGAGATTCCGAAGTCGCCTGGACGCCGTGGTTGGAGCCAATGGCGCTTTTATTGAAGAAATCTACTGTTTAGTATTTAAAGATATTTTTGTGTAATTTTGGTAAATATATCTGTTAAAATGAGTGTTATTTTCATCTTTGCGTAATTTAGACGACAGTTTATACATCGCACCGTGTACTAAGAGCAAACTCACTTCATGCAGATAGAAAATGAATTGAGCTGATATACAAAAATATGAGATGACGTAAGACAATGGTGGGTCTTCTTTCCAGATTTATCCAACCTCTGCGGCAAGGGATGTAACGACCCTACGAGGATCTATTATCGGTGGCTGTAGGCATAATCTAACAAGAGAAGATATGCAGATGTCCGCCACAGAAGGGGAATATAGAACGTCCTAGACAGGGCGGTAGAAGAAAACGAGAAAAAAAGGGGTAACCATCAACTACATCATCCGTCCAGGTCGAACGTAGTCGGGATTATCGTGCCAATGCGAACGATCCTTTCTTAAGCTGTAAAGTATATGCAACGCCATGGCTACATATAGTTTTGAATTCAGAGTTACTTTCTCCTAGACCGGTTGCCAACCAAACCTATAGAAGCCAGTCTGTCTTGCTATTTACTCATAGGTGAGGGGGGGAGAAGAGGAGGATTCATACCTTTCCCAAATGTATTGAGACGTATGTAATGGATTCGAAAGGAATTCGAACTTCATTCTCCGATTCCTCGCTCTGAACTGTTATTTATTACTCACTAGCAGCATGGCCCGGCGTTGCTCATGCTTGATTCAAAAATCGTACGACTCATACAGCAATCGCTATCACTTGACTTAAAATATTTTTGCCCTTCCTTGACATTAAAGGAGTGCCCTTTGCCGTCCTGATGTTGCTACATGCCTTACTTCTTGCCTATCTCACACTGCGAATTTTTTCTAAGCTCTATACTAAACATTAAATCTGTTACGAAAAAAGAACTAAACAAAATGAACACAAAACGATCAGCTTTTAAAAAAGAACTCGTAACTGGAAAAACCGAATGCAAAAAGAATGTTAACAACAAATACTTTTTCACACACAACCCAGTTCTGCGGAATCAGAATCAACATTGAGTTTAAGCAAGCGAATGAGCCCATTGGAGTAAAGTGCCAAGCAGATTTAAATTTTTCCCACTTGTGACGAATGCAGCTATTGATTTTTTTTACATGCTAGTTAACATTCGTGTCGGTCAGCTGTTAGCTCTCAGGGCTGGCCAATAGAATCTTCCTGCCTATTCGTGGCAGCCAGCTATTGGCTCTCACTCTGGCCAGTACGAAATGGCCGCAAACTACATGAAAACTTTCGTAAAAGCATGAAAAAAATCGATTATTTCTACTATCGATGGGAGTTTGGAAAGGCAATGTCGGTCTTGACCTTCTCGCTAACTTGGAGCATGTGCATGTAAATTTTGATGCAAATCCGTCGAAAATTGCGGCCGTGCATTCGTTACACACACATCCTGCCGTTTATAGATAGGGATAACAATAGTAATGGAAAAATTAGGGAGCAGTGAAATTTTCCTCGTAGCTGCAACCTTCGTGGATTGTTCCTTATCTATATTTAAGACTCCATGCCAACTTTGAAGCTGGGGGGAGAAGAAGAGGATCCATAACTTTTCTAATGGATTCGACTGGAATTCGAACCTGGCTCTCCGATTCCTCTAACAGGACCGCTATCCATTATTCCACCGTGCCTCCTAAAAAGAAGAAGGCAGAAATTATGATCATTAGTAAGAGAAAAGGCCTGAGATGGGAGTTACGAATTGGCGCGATAAGCAGAGATCAGGCGCCGATGTTTAAATATGTGGGATCCATTTTAACCTAGGATTAGAGATGCGACGACGAAACCCGAATTCGCACTGTAAAAGCGAAAGGAAAATGCCGTTAGAAACAAAGAAAAGTGAACTGGATTGCTATGCAATGTATATCCTATTATATGGCAGTGAATTCTACAGCAGGATACTGAGAATTCCATGGATGTAACAAGTAAGCAACGAAGAAGTTTTAAGGAAAAATGGCAACAGAACAAACACTTATACTCAGAATGAAGAAAAGGCTGCTGGAATTCCTTGGACATATAATTAGGCACGAAGTTTTGGAAAACCTAACCTTCACGGGGCATATTGAGGGCCTGAGATCTAGAGGAGGCAGCGAGCCATTTACATGACTAGCTTGCGTGAATTGCGTCGGGATCGTTAGCAAATGGAGAAAAACTGTTAAGAGCAACACGAGATAGGAAGTTGTGGAGGACGGTGAACGGATGCGGCACATGAAAGTAGAAGAAGCACTGGTTGTGGTTTCTGTTCGTATCATTTTTATACATTTTTATATAATATTGGCATAACTTCTAATGCAGCATTTTCCTCTCTATTTATTTTCATTTGAGGCTCTGAAGAGAAGCTAGTTATTAGAAGATCAATCGTTTTTCTAGCGTTTATGTAAAAGCGGCACTTTAGATCGGTTTCGTTAATTAAAAATGTACCTGGTCCGACCTTGCTGGCTGCTTTTGATTGTGGCTAGAATGAATCCCAATCTTTCCGTGTTTTTTCCTCAATACCCAAGGTCTTGTGCTCACATTGGCTATCACGAATATGAGGGTTTTCTTTCCATTTCGTTTTCAGGCTGTCATAATTATAATATTAACACAAGCATCAACGAACATCTTTCATTATGGATAAAATGATAACATGCTATCTCTAACATCAGTTACATCCTTTCTTCTTCTTTGTGCCAACCCGTCTTACCATATTGGCGATCATAGCTCTCCACGATATCCTCTACTTTGTAGCTCTAATTTTTGTGTTTGTTCTATCTCTCCTAAGCCGTGTTTAGTCATCCAAGCCCGTTAGGAAAGTTATACGCCGATTTTCTCTGTCCCCATTTGTCTTTAATAAGTCCTGTGAGTATCACATTTTCTTAGTCCTCTTTCCTCATTATGTGCTCTAGAAATTTGAATTGTCTCTTTCTGGTTTTAATTATATGTGTCCATTTTGTTTCCTTTTTCTCTAAAACTTCACCATTGCTCACATGCTCAGACCATGGTATTATCAGCATCCTTCTGTTGCCAGACATCTTTTCATCATCTGTGAGGAGATTGTCCAGCATTCACTGCCATATAGAAGAACTGATATTAGATAACAGTTCCGTACACGCTTCTTCTGTTTCTTAATTCTTTGCTTAGCTTTTGGAAAGCATATTTCCCTATCTAAATGCGTCTACGAATATCGGCTTTGTACATTCCGTCTTCTGCTAGAACATTTCCCAGATATTTAAATTTTTGGTACTTGTTTGATTTTAGTATCTCCAATTTGTAATTTGCATGTTGGGCTCTTCCAATTTTTGACAAAACATATATTGTCTTCTTGTTATTGATGTTTAGTCCTTTCTTCTTGCTTTCCTTCACTACCATCTGTAGGGGTTGTTGTACTTTCCTTTCCGTGTCTGCTATCAACACTGTGTTATCTGCATATCTTATGTTGTTAAGATTGTGGCTGCTAACAATGAATAATGGGGGGATTTCTAATTTTCTCAGAATCGCCTCACTGTATAGTTTGAATAAATCCGGCGAGAAGATACATCCTTGTCTTACAGCACTTTTTATTTTTGTATATTTACTAGGGGTATAACCCGTCTTCGACCGGGTGTTTCATTACTGGGAATTTTTTGCCGTTCAGTTGAAGCAGTTTAAGTTTAAAATCAGCCCACCCGAAAATCAATATTAGTAACACAATTGCGTGCAACTTAGGCACCTTCCCAAATGGGGGGTTCACAATTTAAATCAGGGTGGCCCTGAAAAGGGCCGTTTTCGCAATCTCAATCTTGCAAGGAAGGATCCTCTTCCATGTACCGTCATAATAATAATATAGATACATATATATATATATATATATTAGGTTGTTGCAAAAATAATGACGGGACATGTCGTTCTTTGACGTATTTTTTAACGTCAAAGAACGACATTATTACGTCATTTTTTTGCACCAACCTATATATATATATATATATATATATATATATATATATATATATATATATATATATAATTCTAATAATCTTTTGCGTTAGATTTCAACTCTCTAAATTGATTGCACGCTGTTTTTTCCAGACATTAAATTTTGTCTTTGATTTTTGTGCAAAGTGTAGAAAATCAATTTTTTTTTCACCTTCAAGGTTGTAATTTTTCCAGACAATTTGGACTCAAAATCGCAACTGAAGGATTATCTATGAAACAAATAATACATCATCGAAAACTGTGGAAATGCATAAACAACATCCGATCGCACAAACACACAGACATACAGACACATTTTGAGAATTATAGATATAGATTGAATACATTTTCTGTCCGTATGCAAGCAGTTTTCTGCCAGTATCTTTCCTAACAGCCCACATATCTTTGGTCAACTACGTATGTCATTGTTCTGTCAAGGATTTCTTCAGCTTTTGTTGAATCAAATACTTAACAAGATTTTCATGACATCGAATGGAACCGAATCACAATAAAGCAATTTTCCAAGAGTTCAGGTAAATCAGAGACGTAGATGTGGATAAATAAAGCATGTTTGGATAAAGTGAAGGGATCACATCTTCACCTAGAGGAACATGATTAGAGCGAAACAGAGAGAGAAAAAAAATCTTACGTCGACCGAGAATTTTTTAAACCTGGAATTATACTGTGACAAAGACTTAAATATCTGGTGGAATTAAAAACTTTTCCCCAGGTGGATGTCCGTCGTAGGTCTGACAATAAACTACATCCGCGTCCTGGGTAAGACGATAAACTACATCTGCGTCCAAAGGCAAGACGATAATCTACGTGCAACAGCAAGGCCTCTGATAAGGAGGTTTTGAGGAGCATGGAACTACCTCTTAATTGCTAGTGTTCCCGGGTTGGTAGCAGCTGCTGGGGTCCCAGCTATGGGTAAATAGTTAACCCCCCAAACTAAGGTTAAAACACCATGAAAGCGTAAAAATAGGTTTTAATACCAGAAATACTTTGTAAAAAAAACAAAATTACCAGCAATACATTTAATATATATATATATATATATATATATATATATATATATGTATGTGTGTGTGTGTGTGTGTGTGTGTGGAAAGTGTATATAAATATAAATAAATATATATATATAATTATTTATATATTATATGCAGGGTACTTATTAGAAAGCGCTCAATATCAGAGATAGAGCTAACATATTTGGTTGGATAGATGTGAGTTTGTGACCCTGGGTTTCACGCTTTAGCCCAGAGTCACAAACTCACATCTATCCAACCAAATATATATATATATATATATATATATATATATATATATATATATATACCGGCAATACATTTTTTTTGAAAAACAGAAATATACCAGTAATGCATTTTTTGAGAAAACATGTATTACCAACAATACATTTTTTGGGAAAAAAAATACATATACACCTTTTTTACCAAACTATCGCTATGAATCTAATTCAACATTTTGTTGGCACTAAATGACCCACTGAGGTTGATATGCCATAAAACAACCAACCAACAACCAGCCAACCAGATGGATGTGACTGTGTAACTCTTGGTATCTGGGGAGGCTAATCAGGTTAGTCTGTTTATATATTCCACCTACACTGCCAGTGTGGACCAAAACACGCCCACTACATCGGCTGCAGATAAAGATCCCACATAAAGGACATCCTTCAAATTTAAGTAAAAAACCGACCAATGTTAACGTATAAACTCAAGTTTAAACCCGATTATTATGTACCAGTGCATTCAAATATAAGTCATAATAATTACTCATCTATAGTCACATGTATAACGCCTGCCAATGTTTACCTGAGTATTGAGTATAAACTTAAGTATAAACTTAACCACTAGATTCAAACCCGATCAATGTTTTCCACCATATTCAAAAATAAACTCGACCCATAGACGCAAGTACAAGCTCAAGAATAAAACCTAACAATGTTTATCTATAAACCCAAATACAATAAAAGAAATTTTGATATATAATAACCAAGTAGTAATATATTCGTTCTTTTTCTTTCTCAAAAGTTCTTTTTAATAATTCAGTTATCCTGTCAAACGCTAAAAGTATTTATATATATATAATACGCCATATATATGTATATATTTACGTTTTTTTGCTTGAGTAACAATTGAGGTGTTTGAAAGATGACCCACTTGATGTCGTGTGAACTTGGTTCCTTTGACGCATACTGGGAGACCCTATCGAGTAAGGTTCGTATATATAATACGCTATATTTCTCTTCAAGAACGCTTTCTTCATTTTTAGAAATTCATTTTAAACCTAAAAAATTATAATTAAAAGAGTGGGAGGACAAAAATAAGTTAATATATATATATATTGCTTTTAATAGGACGAAAAATAAGAAGACACTGAAATTACAGACTTAATCTATAGACTGTCAAAGATTATTCAGACCTTCCAAAGTTTAAACAAAAAATATTGTGCTTTTTTTGACTTAAACATAATTTTGGTTGTAAATATATAGCTTTTATATTGGATTATATACGGATATGTTTTTAACAACGAACTATTTTAAATTACAAAATTGTACCAGCGTTAAAGGAAAATTATTTAAACTAGCAGCATGGCCCGACATTGCCCATTGATCAAAAATCGTACGACTCATACAGCAATCGCTATCACTTGACTTAAAATATTTTTGCACTTCCTTGTCTTTAAAGGAGTACCCTTTGGCGTCCTGGTGTTGCTACATGCCTTACTTCTTGCCTATCTCACACTGCGAATTTTTCTAAGCTCTATACTAAACATTAAATCTGTTACGAAAAAAGAACTAAATAAAATGAACACAAAACGATCAGCTTTAAAAAAGGACTCGTAACTGGAAAAACCGAATGAAAGAAGAATGTTAACAACAAATACTTTTTCACACCCAACCCAGTTCTGCGGAATCAGAATCAACGTTGAGTTTAAGCAAGTGAATGAGCCAATTGGAGTAAAGTGCCATGCAGATTTAAATTTTTCCAACTTGTGACGAATGCGGCTATCGTTATTTTTGCATGCTAGCATGCTAGTTAACATTCGTGTCAGTCAGCTGTTGGCTCTCACGCTGACCAATAGAATCTTCCTGGCTATTCGTGTCAGCCAGCTATAGGCTCTCACTCTGGACAGTATAAAATGGCCGCAAATTACATGAAAACTGCCGTAGAAGCATGAAAAAATCGATTATTTCCACTATCGATGGGAGTTGGGAAATGCAAAATCGGTCTTGACCTTATCACTCACTTGGAGCATATGCATGTAAATTTTGGTGAAAATCCGTCGAAAATTGCGGCCGTGCATTCGTTACACACACACACACACACACACACACACACACACACACACACACACACATATATATCCTGACTTTTATAGATAGAGATATAATACATATTACTTTTAGTACATTCCTTCCTGGTGTCAATTTTGACGGCACGGGTACACTAGTTCATAATAAATATAATGTCAATGAAAAAAAAAAAAAAAAAACATAGGGAATCGGTAGAATCGAGTTCTTTATTTTTGATCGACGTTGTTTTAATGAAGACCGTAGAATGACAGGCCGATTACAGATGATGAAAAGTAACTGCAATTAGGATGAAAGAAATACCAATAAAAAACTCACTAATGATTGGGAATGTTTCAGCGAAAAATACATTTAAGATAATATCGTATTATAATTGTACTTGTTCCGCCCTGCGTTAGTTCGCTCGACCGCTGCGCCTTGTCAATACCACATAAATAATGGACTACTTCGTTCTGATCGCGTGGAAAGATGGGGTAAAGGCGCTATTTGCTTTCAGTGAGAAAACAAAAAAAAAGAGGGATAGATAAAAGTGGAAAGAGAGAATCAGATTAAGCTGATAAGAACAGATACTACACTTTGATCCCAAACAAAAGGCCGTTTATTTACTTGAACACTGAGACAAGCTGTGACACAAGATCGGTTTTTAACATGGGTACCTAAGTGTTTTCTCTCGGGCCGCTGGTCCAAGCTGGTCTTAGCTGGTCGTATCTTATCCAAGCTGATCAGAGCTGGTCTAAGCTAGTCATAGCTGGTCTTGGCTTGTCATAGCTGGTCCAGGTCAGAGCCGGTCCAAACTATTCGTAGCCATGATCGAATCTTAACCAAAAGGACAAGAAGCGATTGTATTTTCCTGCCGCCCGACACGTGTAGGATGTGACACATGGTCACTTTAAATCTTTGAGACCTGACCACCGCTTCACCGGTGGTAGAGAAAAATGATGTAATGCCCAGCCAGCTGTTGAAATGGTGGGTAAACACTTGTAACTCTTTTCATATCAACGGTTAAACATTACATACCAATTATTTGCGAATTTTGACTCAGGAGCTCAGGCAGAAAGGTTCAAATTGTTCAGGAACGAAGGGTTCAAACGGTTAAAGTGGGTAACCCGAGCGCATGTACGCAATAATAACCCAGCCTCCGCAGTCTACTGTTGTCCTGGGTTCGGTATTACTACAGATCCCCCTCTTTAATATATTTCTAATATACTACATTATTATTTATTATATACTGTTATATATTAACAATATTTGCTAATGACTGTAGTATGACGGCTTGTACAGTTGCGATAAAGTGCATTTGAAATTAAGATGAAAGAAATAACTATCAAAATTAACAATGCATTCATCTACTAACAATTTGATAATAATATTACTAATAATGTCCGTAGATTGATAGCATGAATGATTACATCCTAGATCACCTGATTAAAATTAAATAAATATCACATATCAATCACTAATGGCTTTCGATGTTTCAGATAATAAGAAACTGAAAACAATGTTGCATTTGTCTATATTTCTGAAATGAGGTATTACGTACACTATTTACATTATTCGGACTATTGTCCTCATCTTGGTCGCCATATTTATTACAACGTTTCGGCCGTTGTACGCTCCGGCTTTCTTCAGGTGGTTGGAATATCGAACTGAACCCTTTATTTCGCTCACTAGGGTAGACTGTTCTAGATCCAAGTGCCAAGTTTAAAGACACTTGGCACAGTGGATAAAGGCGTTGGTTAGATCCAGTGACAGGACCCAAAGACTGTGAGTTCAATACACGCTTAAGGCAGTGGAGAACTTGTATAGGGGAATTAACAGAAGATAACTGACATCCATTAAACATGGCACGTGGAACTAGGACTGAAGAAGGCCGGACCGTACAACGGCCGAAACTTTGTAATAAATATGGCGACAAAGATGAGGACAATAGTCCCAATAATTTAATATATATATAGTTAATATATAAATATACATAGTTAATATATATATATA
>CAHIKZ030005327.1:1162500-1200000 GCA_903632075.3 Acanthosepion pharaonis | reverse complement strand
TATACATGGGCGTTATGAAATTATAAGGATATAATAATAATAATAATAATAATAATAATAATAATAATGATATGGCAGTCCTTACAGACTCAAATATATCTTAAAAAAAAACTATCAAAATACGGGGATCTTGAAGTGTAAATCTAAAAAATGTGGCACATGATGACATCAATAATTCCCGTTGTAGTTGGAGCCCTCAGATTGATTGGAAAAGGTTCCGGTGGACTCATTGAAGGGATTGCGTTAAAAACAACAACAACAAAAAAAAAAAGATTTTACTCACAAATAAAGTTCACACATTACGAAGAGCTTTATCTATGCAAAATGTGTGTCTTTCTTTTTCTTTCTTTTTTTTTTGTTTTGTTTTTCACAGCAAAATTCATCGGAAAATGTCACGAAGCCATTTCTTACTTTAGGTCTCTGGTTGGGACGCGGAACGAAAAGTGCTTACAACAGAAATCAAAGGAAATAATAATAATAATAATAATAATAATAATAATAATAATAATTTTAAACTGTTAAAATAATTGTTTAAATAATAATAATAATAATTTAAATTGTTATTAAAGACCACAAACAAAAAATGGTGCCTCCTTATTGATATGGCAGTCCCTGCTGACTGCAATGTATCTTTGAAGATATTCAAAAAGCTGTCAAAATACAAAGACATTGAAATAGAAATCTCGAAAATGTGGCATATGGGAACATCAACAATCCCTGTTGTAGTTGGAGCCCTAGGACTGGTTGGAAAAGATTGCAGTAGACTAATTGAAGGGATTCGTGGAAGTCCATGCCTCAAGGAGATACAAAAAATTGTTCTGACAAGTACAGCCCACTCTTTACGAAGGGCTTTAACTATGTAATTTTTTTTTTTTTTTTTTTTTTTTTTGTCAGTGGAAATTATCATGATGCCATTTCTAACCTTAGGTCCCTGGGCGGGACCCGGAAAGAAATGTGTAAACGCTAGAAATAAAAGAAAATAAAAAAAAAATAATAATAATCAGAAATATGCCTTCTTACTGATATGGCAGTCCCTGCAGAATATAATGTATCTTTGAAGATACAAGTACAAGGCACTTGATATTTAATCTCAAACATCGAGCACACGAGGAAATCAACAATTGGCGCCAATCGGTTTGATATGAAAAGGTTCCGACAGACACATTGATGAGATTCCTTGTAGCCCATGCCTTATGAAATACTAAAAAAATGTACTCACAAGCAGAGCTCACACATTACGAATAGCTTTATCTATGTAAAATATCTGTGATCATTCGTTTTTCTTATTTTTAATACCCATTTCGGACCTTAAGTCACTGGGTGGAACCCGGAAAGAATTGGTTATACATCAGAAATTATAGGAAATAATAATTGGAAACCTACCTCAAAAAAACCAGTGACCCTCTCCTCCAAATAGTAAAACATCAAATCCAATCCTTCAACAAAGATGCTGCATTCTTCAAGAAACAGTTTAATATACCTGAAACCCTACCAACAAAAAACAGAGCGAATACCATCTGTGCCAAAAAGCAAAACAATTTGACTAAATGAAATTAAAAATAAAATCCTGGGAGAACTAAGTGTTGCATGGTAAATACATAAAAAGAACGAAAGAACCAGATGTGGACCAACAAAAAACACATTATTGGCTGAGGGCACAAGGCCTAATTATTGCAGCTCAAGACAAATGCCTTGCAACCAGATCCTATCAATGTAACATAATCAAGGATGGAAATTCGGCTTCTGCGAAAAATAGGCTGAAACTGTCGACCATATTATCTCAGGATATCTGGAACTGGCAAAAAAAAAAAAAAAAGAATATACCCAGAGACATAACAAGGTAGCGATATAGGTGCACTGGAAGATATTCAAGAAGCACAAAATCGAAACCACTGAGAGATGGTAAGACCACCAATAGGACACAGTTACCCGAAATAACGATGAAACTATTCTCCGGGACATGCCAATTCAAACTGGCAGAGAAAAAAAGGCAAGAAACCTGATATTATCGTCAAAGACAAGAAATTCAGGAAGTGTATGTGTGACGGTTACACACCTGGCCCAGTGTCGGATCCTTTGGTTACGGCGCCGACGGTGACGTCGCTCCTCCTGGTCGCTCCTCCTGGGTCCAAGCGTGCCGCTCCAACCCTCTGGTCAGATGATCACCAGCCTCGCCTCTCCCGACTCGCTTCCAACACCTGGTCACTAAAGCAACTGTACCGATCTCCGGTCTGTCTACCCACGCTGTGTTTAGATCTTAGACAGACAGGACCAGCAGGGCTGGGGCCGATACGAGCTGAGTCCGACGGGGTGGCGAAACACAACAAAACAAAAACTCACAACACCAAACAAAATTGCTGATAAAAAAGGGTAACAACCTTTTATATCTCAATGTCTATTACATAAAAAAGCAAAATAGTTCTCACTTCCCGACCCGTTCTGTGAACTATGGCACCAAGCTTCTATCACAAAAATAGCAAAAAAAATGTCGAACTACCTACTTTCTAGAATCATGTATGTATGTCGGCGTGTGGTTCAGTTCGACATTGGGCTAATTTCTATCGGTCGTTCGCAGTTGGTTCTTCTCTTCGACGTGAACTGTATTTCTTCTTCTTCGTTTGTTTAGACTGGTAGGTTTCTTGTTTCAACCCAGTGGAAGATTTCTTGCTTCGATTCAGTGGAAGATTTCTTGCTTCGATTCAGTGGAAGATTTCTTTTGCTTCAATTCGGTGGAAGATTTCTTGTCTTCAACTTGGGCTGGAAGGATTTCTTGTTTCGAGGATTCTTCTGTCGTCCGAGGGTGAACTGCAACTCACGCCCAACCTAACTCCAACTTCAACTCAACTTCAGCTCCAACTGATTTCTGCCGACTGGGGTCCTGCTTATATTGACGCCGCAACAAACCGGGGTGGGTCGGTCGGCGTCAGGGGGTTTCTCGATAATTTCAAAGCCGTATTAATTTTGACTTTCCATTATCGTTATTGTTTTTCACCCTACTTTCTCACAGTGCTCTTGGGGGCGGCGCATATCTATTTCTCTTAGTCTCTCTCATGTCAGGTGATCGCTCTCAACCAATCGTTCCCGATCGAACCTTTCTTTCTCTTCTTTTCCGCAGCCCACGTGACCGCCTCGTCCAACAGTTATTGATCGAGGTTTTCTTTCCTTCTTCTTCCGCGGTCACGTGATTGTATTCGACCAATTGTTATTGACCGAACACCCTCTCCCTTTTGTTGGCGGGTGTGGTTACATCGTGCTGGTTTTAAAAAACAAAATCCGATTTCGCACCTTTTTGCACGTACGCAAAATGACAATCCTTGCCCTCTCTCACCTGGACTTTGTCAAACAGCCCGCTGCTAATTAGTCTTGACTTTTAGAAAGGATCTTTTCCGCCTTCCTGGCGCCCTCCGTGGTCCAAAACAATTGCTCTTCTTTTTACCTCTTTGTTTTTCCTGATAGCCGAGAATCTTAATTATCTAGGTCGAAATATCTCTACTTTCTTAACGTGGGTGTCAATTCTTAACAGGTCAATTCCGTATATCGTTTTCACCAGTCACTTCCCCAACCCAAAGACACTTTCTCTCTGACTAAAGTAAAATTCATTTCTATTATTCTAATTTAAAAGTTACCTTTCGTTATTTTGATAAGAATTCTTCTACGAAAATGTCGGTCAGCGCTCACGACCGATATCTCAATTCTATTCTTTCAACAAAAATTAAGGTCAGTCAGAGGCTCTGACCGACATCTGGTCCACACCAGCGGCCTGTTTTGATATCATGTCTTTTCCTTTCTTTCCCCTTTTGTTATTATCTTTCCTTTCTTCCTTTTTCCTTTCTTTCTTTTCCTTGCTTTAGGATCGTTTAGTACATTCTTAGTGAATTATTTTCAACCCAGTTATTTTCCGTTTTAAAGAAAAAAAATTAACAACCTGTTTAATAAACTGAATAAGAAAAAATTAACTCATATTTCTATGAATATTTCCAATAAATGCAAGGTGCCATATATGCATATTGACATAACAGTACCTTCCGCGGGAAACAACTCTGTAAAAATTATGGAGAAATTCTTCAAATACAAGGACCTGGAGACTAAGAATAACAGGATGTGTGAATGAAGACTGAGACTGTAACAATAGGAATCGGGGCTTTTGGCCTCGTGAGAAAAGGAATGGGCAATTTTACTTAGTGTCCCAGGTAAAATTAACATAAAGTTGCCCAGAATATCGCCCTATTACGAACCATATACCAAGTCCTTTCAGTTAAATTACAATTCTTCTATATGGCCTAAGAACCATAGTTTGAACTGGGCCCTACAGGATACAAAGCAGGAAACATAATATACACAAATAATAATAATAATAATAATAATACTTAAAAAAACAGAGCAGAGACAAATGCAACCGGCCAGATACAGAAACAATCGCAAAAAAAAAACAGCTTCATGGCCAATACTCTGCCCGTACCAAACAAGCTGACGTAGAAAAAATCCGTACCCATCAGTGGCTACGTAGTGCAGGGTTGAAAGCTGAAACTGAAGGTTTTATCCTTGCTGCACAGGACCAATGCTTGTTAACTAGAAATTATCAAGCACATATACTAAAATATTGTGTTAGCCCAAAATGCAGATTCTGTGATAAATATCCAGAAACGATTGATCATCTTGTATCAGGTTGCACGGTATTGGCACACACTGAATATAAAACCCGGCACGACAGAGTGGTCCAATATCTGCACTGGAATTTCTACGGGAAGGAAACTGAATGAAACTGGTATGAACACCACCCAGACCCGGTTACGGAGATAGGACCTGTTACAATTCTATGGGACTACACAATACACACTGACAGAACAATCAAAGCTAACTGCCCTGACATTGTTATTAGAGACCACAAACAAAAAAGTGCCTCCTCATTGATATGGCAGTCCCTGCTGACTGCAATGTATCTTTGAAGATATTCAAAAAGCTGTCAAAATACAAGGACCTTGAAATAGAAATCTCAAAAATGTGGCGCATGGGAACATCAAAAATCACTGTTGTAGTTAAAGCCCTAGGATTGATTGGAAAAGATTCCAGTAGGGTAATTGAAAGGATTCCTAGAAGTCTATGCCTCAAATAAATACAAAAAATTGTTCTCACGAGTACAGACCATACCTTACAAAGAGCTTTTGTACGTAAAATATGCGTGTGTGTTTTTGTTGTTTTTTATAATTGGTCAGTGAAAAATGTCATGATGCCATTTCGAACCTTAGGTCTCTGGGCGGAACACGGAAAGAAATGTGTACACACCAGAAATCAAAGGAATAGTAATAATAATAATAATAATAATAATAATAATAATAATAATGTTCCGAAAGTAATAACGGAATCTACGGCTGATATACTCAGTGGAATTAAATGTTTTAAGCTAGAAAACCCTCTTTCTTCAGAACCAATAACTATAGATTTTTCCGGACGATCTCCATATTGTGGACTGTGCAGGACAAAGACGTGTCTTGTGACATAGGTTACGCAACTGTTGAAACGGATTACGTGCCGCATATCTCTGATTATATCCACTAGCTTGGTTTCCGTAAATATTCAGAAAGCCTCGACGGATATCAGTAGGCGTATTTTTCTTATGTGAGATATCATCTCGCCGGATTTATTCAACCACTACACCGAGGTTATCCTAAGGAAGATGGAGACCCCACCAGAATATAGTATCGTTGAACACAAACTTAACAATATATGGCATGCAGGTGACACTGTGCTGATAGCTGACGCAGAAAGCAAACTCTAGAACCTTCTCGACAAGGTAGGAAAAGAAAGTGAGAAGCAAGAACAATTGTAAGAAGAACAAACCTGTCAAACATAAAAAAGCAATAATTCAGGAAAATGGAGATCTAAAAAAAACAAGTAAATAAAGGTACATTCCTTTACAGTCGCTCTCTCACGGACGTGCAGTCGCCTCCCTCTATCCTTTCCTATAAATACTTTCATGGTAACTGATCCGACGTGCTATTTTCACTAGTTCCCAGACTTCATTTATTTAAAAGTGCCATAGGTCAACATCTCAGTCCAACCCTTCCATTGTCGAAACGTTTAAATACAGCTGTCTCTTCTACTCCAACTGCTTCATGTCTCGCACTTCCCATCTTTGGAACTACTTTCCTCTTACTTGCTTCCCTGATAGCTATAATCTCTAAGTATTCAAATGCTATGTCAATCGACATCTCTAGATGCCTTGATTTATTCCCCGTCCTTCTCTTCATCCTTTTCTTTCACGCCTCTTTACTCTTGCTCCCATTCTTTGTAACCCCTTGCCTGCTAGTGGCACTCCGGCCTTGCTTGGGATGAAAAGTTTTTTTAAAAAATAGCGGTACTATAATCCGAAAATGCATTGGAATTGCAAGATATGTTTTCCAAAATTTAAACAAGGTATTAAGATATAGAAGAAAATGTTAGACTAAAAGAAAAGAGTATTGTAATATCAATCCTCCTCTACGGCAGTAAATTTTGGAGAATTTCGTCACAGACGAAGAGGAGATTTGAGTCAACAGAGATGTGGTTCTACAGAAGGAATACCATGGACTGAACATGTGAGTAATGATTGAGGTTTAAGGAAAATGGAAACAAAAAGGACGCTTATACCTAAAGTCAGAAAACGACATTTAAAATCTCTTGAGCATAATAAGAAAAGATGTTGCGAAAACATACTGAAGACAAGAGAGGGAGAGAGATGAGGACAGCGATTCACCTACATAATCAGATGAATAAAATGGTTGGAAGAACAGACAGGGAGAATGATAGAAAAAAGACGTTCATTCCTAGGATCTGCAATGGATAAGAAAGTTAATATTTAGTTTACCTTGTTTAAAAAGCATATTAACACCTTATGGATCATTTAATGCCGACATTTTATTTTCTTATGAGTAATTTTATTTTTGTTTTCCAAAATAGTTTCCTGTGTCATGCCAGAAGGTTTTTCTTATCTGAGTCCATCCTACACATCTACAAATCTATCATTCGCCTATGCATGGAATACTGTAGCCATATATGGTCTGGTAACCCCGCTATTCATCTCGATATGCTTGACATGCAATGTGATATGTCCTGTCTTGGGGTATCGACTCCAGTCACTTCCTCACCGACGTAATGTGACTTCTCTCTGTCTTTTCTACAAATATTTTCATGGTATCTTTTTTGACGAGCTATTTTCAGTGGCACCCCGACTGTATGAATTTAAGCGTGCTACTAGGTTGGGATATCGGTCCCACCATTTTACTGGCGAAACAGTTGAATGTAACCGCCTCTGATGCTCCAAAAGCTTCTTTACTCACACTTCCTGACAGTGGAAATCACTTTCTCTTACTTGCTTCCCTGATAACTACAATTTTCATAAATTTAAATGTAATGTCAATCGACATCTTCTGCTGCCTAGATCTCCGTTCTTCTTTTTATCCTTTCTCCGCCTCCCTATAAGAAGTCTTTTCCATTACTTACACTATCTGTTACCACGTGTCTATTGCTGTCCTTTGCGTACTCCTGGCAGAGAGGAATCCCAGACGACGCTATGTCGAAGTGCAGAGTCTCATCTCGGGAAACAGTTACCTAACCCTGCGATCTATAGGAAATTTTTGGCCGAGCCTACGGACTCTGATACCCCACATTAAATTCATCCTTATGCCACATCTGACCGCGTGGGGCGGTTGTTAGATATCCTGCAGTTGGTGATTCGTCTCCAACTGTGCTGATCAAAGTCTCTGCCTCCGGATAGAGAGTATCCCCAGACGATGGCAGAATCGCGTCTCAGAAAACAGCTACCGGACCCCGTTTTATATGGTGTCTACGGGGAATTTCTGGTCGAGCCTATGGGCTCGGATACCCTACATTGAATTCGATCTTGTGACACTTCTGACCGCGTGAAGCGATTGGTAGGTATCCTGCATTTGGAGATTCATTTGTAGAATTCACTTGACTAACTTCTAGCTGTTGACTACTTCTACACGACGCTGGCTAATCTTATAAGTGTTGTTCTTGTCCTAAGTATTATCGTTCATTACTAGCCTTGTTGTTATTATTCTAGTTAGTAACCTTCCCTAGCTGACAGCAACTATTCATCGCAAAAATTCGGACAGAAACTAAAAAACGAAACAGAAAATAATATCGATAGATTAAAGACGATCTGAGAAAAGTAGGGATAACTGAAGTAGTGCCTTTAATCTGAAGATCACTGGGAACTTTCAAAAGTCTCATGCAAAATGAGTAGAATGACAAAAAGAAATGAACTGAAGCAATTCAGATCAACATATAAGTTTTAAAGTCATCTTGCTTCAGTCAAGCTACGATTTTGCTGTTCTATTTTCGTGCATAGACGACGACCCGAGCAACATAATCACTCGCCTAATTTGGTCATCTTAAATATATTAAATATAGCTTCGTAAATATCGCTAGTAACGAATGCTGATAATACTGCTACTCATACTATTACTGCTACGACTAAAATGACCCCAGACGCTATTACTTCGATTGCCGCTGATGCTTTTAGTCGGAAGTCTTACGTTGTACATGGAAAGTGGAGTAACAGTTACTAAGATGGAAGAACACCATCGTAAACCGGCAGAATACATATAGACTTTGCAGCGATGTCCACGAGAAATTCATGACCGCACGTATCCTTGTGTTATATTCTCTCGTTAAATTTATGCTCTTTCGATGATATGGCAATTAGGCTGACACACTAGAAAGTGAAACTATGAAAATCAGTTCAAATATTTTTTTGTAAAGAGAAGCTGCAAAAAGCTGTTACTCTCATTGTCAACACTAACAAGTACCGGTCACATCGAAGAATATGTTGAAGAGAAAAAAACAAAAGAAAAATTACTTTAAATTAGAAAAAAATCCATAAAAATTGAAAGCCAAAATTAAAGAAAAGGAAGATGAACGAAATACATAGTTTTACAGATGAAAAGAAAAGAGAATAAAGTGTATAAAAATAGTATAATATAGTCCGAATGTTCTATATATTCGAGCGCTATTCTATTCGCCATTATGAAGCGGGTGCTATTCTGTCAGCCATTATGAGGTGAGTCTTTTTCTGTCAACGGTTATGAAGAGAGTATATCTTGTTAGCCATTATGAAACGAGCTCTTTTCTATTAGCCATTATGAAGCGAGTCATTTTCTATCAACCATTATAAAGCGAGCCCTATTCTATTAGCCATTATGAGACGAGACCTATTCTATTAGCCATTATGAAGCTAGCCATTTTTCTATCAACCATTATGAAGAGAGCCCTATTTAGCCCTTATAAGACGAGCTCTATTCTATTAGCCATTATGAGACAAGAGCTACTCTATTAGCCATTGTGAAGTGAGCCATTTTCTATCAACCATTATGAAGTGAGCTCTATTCTATGAACCATTATGAAGTCAGCCATTTTTATCAGCCATTATGAAGCGAGCCCTATTCTGTTAGCTACTATGAAGCGAGCACTAACTTAACATTAACTCTTATTAGCATTTATAAAAAAAATATGAAAATATATAAAAATCTATATATGTTCAGTTAAAAATGAAAAGAAGCATCCCTGATAATAGATAACAGAATAGCGCTCATTTTAGCAGTTTTTACACATTTTATCCCCAGAAAATAAAACACTTGGACGAATACAAGAAAAATTTAATGAAAAAGGTTCATGGCAGTATCTTGTCAGTCGTCTTCAAGGAAAATTGTATAAAAGAGGGATTGCTGCCAAAACACACGATTATTAAATTTCTATCTATCTATCCATCTAGGTAGCTAGCTAGATCTCTCTCCTCTCTCCCCTCTCTCTCTCTCTCTCTATATATATATATATATATATATATATATATATATATATATTTATGCATGTATGTATGTATATGTGTGGGTAGGTGTGTGATATATATATATATATATATATATATATATATATATATATATATATATAAAAAAAAAACAGGTGTGTGATTACGAATGCACGGCCGCAATTTTCGACGGATTTGCACCAAAATTTACATGCAAATGCTCCAAGCTAGCAGGAAGGGCAAGACCGACTTTGCATTTCCCAACTCCCATCAATGGTGGAAATAATCGATTTTTTCCTGCTTCTACGGCAGTTTTCATATAGTTTGCGGCCATTTTCTACTGGCCAGATTGAGAGCCAATAGATGGCTGCCACGTATAGGCAGAAAGATTCTATTGCCCAGCGCGAGAGCTAACAGCTAACTGACACGAATGTTAATTAGCATGCTAGCATACAAAAAAATATCGATAGCTGCATTCGTCACAAGTGGAAAAAATTTAAATCTGCATGGCACTTTACTCTAATTGGTTCATTCGCTTGCTTAAACTCAACGTTGATTCTGATTCCGCAGAACTGGGTTGGGTGTGAAAAAGTATTTGTTGTTAACATTCTTTTTTCATTCGGTTTTAAGTCAAGCGATAGTGATTTATGAGTCGTACGATTTTTTGAATCAACCACGGGCAAAGCTGGGCCATGCTGCTATATATATATATATATATATATATATATATATATATATATATATATATATATATATGTCTGTGTGTGTTTATCTATATATATATATATATATATATATATATATATAATTAATAAAGATAGAAAATGGTAAAGGAAAAAGGATACTATTGAACAGAATCGAAAGATTGGAAGAAAAAATTTAAAAAATGAAAATTCTCGAAGTTACCAAAAGTTAAAGAAGTTAAAGAAAATTTGAATAATTAATGAAGAAAAAAACGAGGGAGGGGTGATTCTTTTAAGAGATTGATTGGAGCAGTCAGACATGACAGAATGACACAAAAGGCCAGACAAAAGACTTCAGATTAAGACAAAAAAGAAACGTAACCTATGAAGAAGCGTTAAGGATTGAAAGGAAATAACAAATTCTTTTCGGAATCTTTAGATGAGTAATTATCTTTATGATATCTTTCGTTAATCCGGTCCGATTGCTCATCTTCGCTGTTATTATCCCAACGTCATAAAGCCGAAATGACTAAAGGGAGTTGTAAAAGGATTAGTATAGAGGATTAACAAAGTATGGGAGGAAATTTTAATCCCCGCTGTGGTCTCCATTAATTCGGATTTTGTTTTCAACTGTTTAGACAAATAGAACTCAATCCACAGATAACAGTGTTAAGCAATTTTATTTTATTTCATATCTGTGTCTCTTTATTTTTCTTCTTTGTTACTTTCTCTTTGTTTTATAAGAATTTCTTTATGCTTTAGGTCTCCGGCTGTAAAGAGATCTTTTTTTGCATATGATATACTTGTCCACAAGATGCATTTTTAAATATGATACACTTTTACAGAAGATGCATTTTTAAATATGATACACTTTTACACCATATGCAATTTAAATATGATACACTTTTACACCAGATGCATTTTTAAATATGATACACTTTTACACAAGATGCATTTTTAAATATGATACACTTTTACACCAGATGCATTTTTAAATATGATACACTTTTACACAAGATGCATTTTTAAATATGATACACTTTTACACATGATGTATTTTTAAATATGATACACTTTTACACCAGATGCATTTTTAAATATGATACACTTTTACACCAGATGCATTTTTAAATATGATACACTTTTACACAAGATGCATTTTTAAATATGATACACTTTTACACAAGATGCATTTTTAAATATGATACACTTTTACACCAGATGCATTTTTAAATATGATACACTTTTACACAAGATGCATTTTTAAATATGATACACTTTTACACCATATGCATTTTTAAATATGATACACTTTTACACATGATGCATTTTTAAATATGGTACACTTTTACACATGATGTATTTTTAAATCTTCGCCTTTTACCTGAAGACGGCTGCGAGACCAGAAACACGTGTAGTAAAATTATGGAAAATAAATAATAATATTTAAAAAAAATTCACATTACAACCAAAAACCTTTGCGGCACCTCATTTCTCTTCTTTTTATTGTACACACTTTTCTCTCGTTGGAACCACTATAACCTCTTTCTTATATATATATATATATATATATATATATATATATATATATATATACAAACAGGCATATGTGTATTAACAAAGAAACGGATACAAATTACAAAAACAATACTGTGTGTGTGTAATAAATAATTATGTAAAGCTTGTGTTTCAAGAAATGCGTCAGGGAATGTTCGTACGTATGTGAGTATGTTTCATGACGTTTCCACAAGGAAACATACAGCGCCCTAACAAAAGGAAAAAACGCAAGTGTCAGCTGAAAATGAAAACTGAAAGAGAGGACGAGTTAGGGTCTCTTCAAGTATATATAGTGTCGGGAGAGCGCCCCCTAAGAACAATTTGCACAATTAGGAAATTTAGGAGGAGTTAACTCCGTCAAGATGACGCTATTTAAGAACAAGATTCGAGTTTTAGGTTAAGGTTTTGGTTTTGTTGCAACGTAAAGCGCAGTCTATGAAAACGTTCCTTGCCATATCTCGAAATAAGAACTAATTATTATACGTCTTAATATCTGGACGATCATGCTTACCAGGGCATGACGATAAACTACATCCGGTAACACGGCCTCTGATCGCAAGATTAGATTTTTGAGCAGTGAGCAACCACCTCTTAATTTCTATGGTTCCCAGATACACCTTGACTTGTGGTGGTAGCACCTGTTAGGGTCCCAGTTATGGGTAAATAGTGAACACCCAAACTAAAACGAAACACTATTAAAGTATACATTATTTTTTAGTAAAATCACCATTAGTGTATTTTTATAAATAAAAATAACAACAATACATATTTATAGTAAAATTACCAACTGTTGTATTACCTAGTGATCTCACTTAACAGAACTCTCCGGAAATAGGAGCAATTATCTCCGTTTGTTGCTAATAAATTAACGCTCTTCTACATTGAATAAACACGTGCAGAGCATCGCTCATTGTCTTGTCTCTGTGTAATAAGACACCCTCCCCACCAAAAAAAGACATGGTGTCAGAAATAAAGGATTTAAAAAAGAAAAACAAGACATGGCCCCCGTGTAACAGGAATCTTAAAAAAAAAAAAAAAAAAATGGAAGTTTCTCGCCGACTGAAACGAACATATTTAAACAAGTACATGACAACAACACGTGCATGTCTATCGCCATTAAGGTAAGAATTTTCAAAGTTCTTGTTGAACTTTTTCATATTCACGCCTCGACATGGCAAATTCTTATGCTCCACCGCGAAATATTGAATGGAATAACCCCAACCTAGGAAAGAAAATGGACAAATTCGCACGAAAAGCGATGTTCCATAACTGGCCACTCTGCGACGCTAGTGACGAAGTAAAAGTTAACTATGTATTAATTAGGGCGGGGCTCAAACCCCAGGAAATCAGTGAGACATTTTTTCTTTCAGGGAGACAAAGAGAGAAATGTGGAAACCTATATAAAAAAAAAAGATAAAGATTTTGTGAAGCCCAGGTCGAACATTGGAGTCTTCCAACACGAACTAATGAAATATCGACAAGAGTTTAGCGATTCAGCGCACGCCTTCCTAAAGAGGTAACTGCAGTTATGCAGTTATGACCAGGAATTTGAGGAGACAATGTAGGTGGATCAGTTTATATTCGGAATGATGAGTTACTCTTCTGGAAGCCATGCTGGTAGAAGGCAAAAGTGGTTCCCTAAAATGAATAAAAGATAGCAGTTTCATTTTTGAGGGTCACATTTAGCAATTACCTGCCTCAGATGTATGGTGGATCAGTTTATATTCGGAATAAACCTCAATTCAAGGAAAAAAAAACACCGATTAAGTGAAAGAAAGGGTTTAACAATTTCGTCAGTTCTAAAAGTGGCGGAAATGGATGAAACTATAATCAGATATTTGGAAGCTATTTGTGCTCCTACAGAAACACGATTAAAAACAAAAATTCAAGACAAGGCAGATACTGTGGTACGGATCACGGGACTGGACAATGGCCGTGATCGGGGTAAAACGTGCATGAAGTGCAAGAAAATTGGTCATTCTACACGTGCGTAACTCTCAATTGGAAAAAAAAGAATAGAAACGAACATAACTAATAAGTTACCTCGATACCAAAAGAAAGAGAAGAGTCACCATACGGCGACCTAACAGAGCAGAAGTGATGACGGATACACCGATGGCGTGTATTTCCACGTGGGTGAAACAAAAGACAGACAGCGGAGAGCTACCTAATAATGCAAAATAGACATAGATAAAAAGTGAGAGTGGGAAATAAACAAAGCAGGTGGAGGTAAATGTCAAAACTGATATAGGAGCTATGAGCAAAGTCTTACCACTTGAGGTATTCAGAAAACTACTGGTCGTACAGTCAGAAAAAAAAAAAATAACTCCACTACGCATTTGGGTTACCGCAATAAAGCAAGCAGGGACATTTTTACTGTTCATGATGACGGTCGTCTTTGAGTATAGAATCCAGAGGTTAGCAGTGAATATTTTGAAGACAGTAGGAAAGCGTTGTTCAGGTTAGCAGTGGATATCCCGGTAAAGTAGCAGAGCGTAGTTCTTCCTTCTGTTTCTCTTCGCCTGACAAGCTGGCACTGGACATTCGGGTAGAGTAAACAAAATGGCCGCATTTATACACGACGTATTGAATATTCTACGTCTTCTGATTGGTTAACCTTCTATTGGTGGACTATAAAGTGAGTCAAGTCATTTGGGTTGGCTCACTAGTCTAATGTATCCAAAAATTGTAACAATTTTTCCTCTGAATGAGGCACAGAGACACATTCATCATTGCCACGTTCCACGTTCGTGGTAAAGACAAACGAACCAATACTGATAGGGTTACAGACGTCCAGAAAACTAGGCTTCGTGACATTCAATCTAAAGAGGCAACTGAAGTTTCTGGGGCAAATAATGAGAAAGGAGGGCCTGGAGAATCTGATACTCACGAGGCAAATAGAGGGAAAGAGAGACAAGGGAAAACAGCGCGTGACATGCCTGACGAGCTTGAACAGGTGGATGACAGAACGTGATCTGAGGAACAAACAGAGGGAAGGAGCTTGCCGAGAGCAGCAAGGAATAGAAGGAGGTGGAGAGCTATGATCGCCTACGTCCTGAAAGGACATGGCACATAAAAAGAAAGTACAAATGGACGGCCCAAACATAGCGGAATCCCGGAAAAACAAAACGATCACTAAAAAAGCAACAGAATTATCGCCCACATAAAATCTCAAAACACAGAAACAGGCCCTAAAAGATTCTCTGACACATTTGATGAGATAGGATGCCTACAGCGGGGGATATACAATAAACACAGGCCCCAAAGAACCACCAGCTGTCAACCCATTACAGAGAATCCCAGTATCACTGAAACAGATTCAAAGCTGAATTGAACTCCCTTGAGACGCAGGACATCATATCTCCCATCACAAAACCCATCACATTGGGTAAACTCATTTGTATGTGTCTCCAAGGCGAACGGATCAGTTAGGTTATGCCTAGACCCACAAATTTAAAGAAAGCTATACAAAGACCTCATTTTGCAATACCCATATTTGAGGTTGTTCTTCAACAGAATTCCAATTGGAACGAAATGCGCCCAAGATGAGTTCAAGAGAGCAATGTTCGAAAATTAAACGGCATCAAGACCGTTCTTTCAATATCAGATGATACTATTGTCTATGGATTTGAGGAAGATGGTAGTGACCAGGAAGCCGTACTCAATGAACACCTCGAAAGAGCTAGGGAAAAGAACTGCAAATTTAACCCTGATTAACTGAGGGTACGGGCTACTGAAATGCCTTTCTTCGGGGACATAATATCAAAAGATGGTATAAGACCAAAGCTCAAGTTGGTTGAGACAATCATACACAAGAATCATGAGGATAAGAAACTAAGTATTCTGGGATTACTAAACTAGCTCAACAAATTTTCTCCCCATCACGTAAGGCTCACTAAACCACGGCGGGACCAGATATCCAAAGACAAACATTTCTCTTGGACTTCTCAGCGGGAAGAACCATTTGAGAGCATAAAAAAAGGAAATTAGCAAAGCCACAGTTTTAAGCTAATTCACTCCAAAGACACCGATAGCAGTGCACGTCGATGCCCCAACCGGAATGCTAGGAGCAGCATTTCTAGAAGAGAAAATACCCGTAACGTTCGTTAAAAAGATACTGACAGGACCAGAAACCCGATGCTCTAACATCGAGAGAGAATTGTTAGCTGTCGCGTTTGGATTAGAAAGATTCCACTAATATATATGAGAGCACAAGGTGGCGGTACATACCGACCCCAAATCACTATAGTTGATAGCGTTGAAGATCTTGTAGCGTCTCCAAGTGTATCAAGAACGCTACTAAAAGTGGAAGGGTATGACTTCACGGTAAAGTATAGCCCAAGTAAAACAGTCCCCATTGCTTACCAAGAGCATCCTTCAGACCTGGAATGCCAGTGAAGGGTACTGACCTCGACATACATACGCTGAATCAACACCTAAATGCATCTCCAACATGGTTACAGACTGTAAAAGAGGAAACCGCGAAAGATCCGACTTTCAAGTGATTTTCTAAGCCCGGTTTAGATGTGGCACAAGGCCGAAAGTATGGGGCACCCAGTGAGGATCGAACTCACTACTCAGTCGTAATTGTTCTAGCCAGACAAGCTTTCTAACCATTACACCACGTCGTACACACACTCTCGTCGTACACACACTCTCGCTCTACTGGAACTTCAAAGAAGAATTGGGAATACAGGATGGTGTGCTGTTGAAAAGGAACAAGATTATAATACTAGTGTCAATCTAGCGAGACCTACTACAGTATCTACGTGCCTTCCACCAGGGGATCGAGAAAACAAAGCTAACAGCGAGAACGGCAATATAATGGGAGAGGATCAATCGACACACATCGATGACATGGTCGCAAAATGACCAATATGCCAGAGACATCAGCCAGACCTTCAAATGAAGACACTATTTCAACATGAGACCCCATCCAACCCCTGCAAATACATAAGTACTGATCTCTTTACGATGGAAGGCTACGATTCCTTCCTCACAGATGATCATCATGTATCCAATTGTGAAAGAAGAAAACAAGATGCACTTGCTGGCCTGATTTGCAAAACGCATAATAAGAGACGCGGATAACTGCTGGCTTTAACAATTAATTTGAATATGCTGTTCCGGTATGTGAAGAATATAATAAATAAGACACCTGAAGAAGGCAAGGCGTGTATAATGGCCGGAACGTTGGTGACTTTAATATAACAAGAGGAATATACTGGTAGGAATAGCAAAGAATACAGTGGGGTTGAATAATTAATCGTACACAGGAAAATATTTCATATTTTTATTTGTAACATATTAAATTAACATTCGGGAATATATCTACTGTATCAGATTGCATACTAAAAATGTATGCATATAAAACTAAATAATATTCCATGGTTAAGAAGATATAGCAATATGTAAATTTTTAGGGGTTTAAAAAATGATTGTACAGTAGAACAAAAAACATGTTTTCTCCATATAATATTTTGTAGCAAAGCCTTTAACAGCAACCAATCTCTTCCTGTAGTCTAATTAACGATTCGTATACTTTAGAAGATATTTTGTCCCATTCATCCTGAGTAAATTGTCTTCAGGTTTTTGATGTTTGTTGGACCTCTATCACGGATCTTATTTTTCAAAAACCGCCATAAATTCTCTATTGGATGCAAATCCGGCGACTAACTGGGCCATTGTAAGATGTTAACATTGTTATTAGCGAGCTAATTCATCGTACTCTTAGCAGTATGTTTGGGATCATTGTCCTGCTTGAAGATCCAATCAGGAGGAAGCCCAAGATTCTCTACAGAAAGCGATAAATTTTCGCTTAGGATTTGTTGATATTTTTCTGCATTCATTCTACCGTCTATAACTGCTAGTTTGCTAACACCTCGCATCGAAAAGCAGCCTCAAACCATGATACTACCCCCACCAAATTTGACAGTTGGTATGCTGTCCTTGGTTGCGTATGCGTCGCCGTCTTTCCTCCATGCATGATTTAAGGAACTGCGATCGAAAAACTCAATTTTGCTCTCATCTGTCCAAAGAACTCTTTCGCAATAAGAATTTTCCTTATCTTTATGCTCTGTCGCAAATTTCAACCTAGCATCTCTATGCCGTTTCAGAAGGATTGGTGTCTTTCTTGGGGAGCCCGGCACTTATACTGTCTCTGCGTAATTCATTACTAATCGTTTGCTTAGTTACGTTAACTCCTGACAAACTCAGATCATTCTGGAGGTTTTGTCTGAGGGCCATTGGGTTATTTTGGACCTGTTGCATCAACTTTCTTCGTAATCTGGGAGAGATCTTCCTAAGAGCACCGGGTCTGCCTTTGTTCTCAACAGTATTACGTCTTTTAAATCTTGCAATAAATGAACCAATTGTTGAAAAGGGTATGTTCGTATCACTGGAGATGCTTCTGTAACTTTTTCCACTGTCCCATAGCTTAATAATTAGCTCTTTTTGGGCACAAGTCATTTCCTTACGCCTAGCCATTATTAGAACCGTTATCAGTGAACAGTGACTGCAGAATGATCCAATTCTGAACTGAATGTTGCAATAGATTTACTGTGAATATTCTAGAACAGTTTAGAATCTTCTACTTTGAAGTACAACCAAAATCTACCCTATTATAATGCAAAAATTGATTGTATAAATACTTTTTCCACTATTCGAAATATAAAAATTTGCATCACTATCGCTTATCGATGAATTTCTAATTTTAAATTGCTGATTCTGATTCTATGCCCCAAAATACATATATAACATTGTTATTCGAAGTTTTCATTCGCTATAAGTGAAAATAACAAGCATTTGTTTGTTGTACGATCATTTATTCAACCCCACTGTATAACGAAATGTAATAACGAAAACGCAAGAGGATAAAAAAAAATAACCTGGGCGAAACGTAGGTCGATTAAGAAAAGATGACTTAAAAAAAAAAAAAGTGATAAATTTAAGAATTAGTCTGGAGATGGGAATCAAAAAATAAAAGTACTAAGTCACAAAAATATAAAAAAGGAGACATAGAAAGAAATTATAAAATGAGCATTTAAAAAAATAGTTAAAAAAAAAAAAACAATATTAAAATGTATACAAATAAGAAAAAAAAATTGACAAAGTTTATTTTCAGAAATTTCAGACGTGTCTTCTTTCCAGCTTCTTTGCGTTCCATTTAACTCGTCCGGACTTAAAAGTGATGTTCCACAAATTAGAAATTGCGTATAAAAAGAAGAGAAAACTAACTTGGTCGTCATGATTTTTATCGGCATCATCACTCGATGGTTGCCGTTGATAAAACTCGCAAGAAAAATGATTTTTATGGAAACTGATGCCATTTTCAGATAATGAGGTCAAAGAAAGGGTCAAATCCGGGAGAAGAAGGATGAGTAATATAACATTAGTGTTCAATATTATCTCCGCAGTAAAATGGTGTTAGATGAGTCAAATTTGAGAAGGATTCAAAAAATAGCCCAAGAAACTAACAGGACACGTACAAAATTAGCAAACATTCAGTGATATGCATATTAGCATACTAACCGTAAAAATGGCGTTTCTGCCCGGGATTATTGTATAATATGTACGTAAGTTATAAAAATCTATAATATAACGAAAAAAAAAAGCATTATTTTATTAAGGAGGAAATTTCGCTCAGACATCGTCTTTCCGAGAAATGTCACTTTCTGGAACACCTCCCGAGCTGAGGCGTCACCGACAACAACCTTGTAACCTCTAGGGTGGAACGATATATATCCTACATATCCTCATTATATACACATTTTTGGATGTCAGCGAACAATCCTTGCCACTTTTGTAATGTCAACGAATACTCATTGTCACTTTTGTAATGCTCATAGTAGTAGAGACTTTGTAATTGGAGATACAACTATAGTAACGCCGTTGAACAATACTGGTGTCTGACGCCTTCGAATAGCACTCGCACTAATAGTACTTGCTCGATAATACTCGCTCGAAAAGTAATCTGTATAGTGATCCGAATAGGGAAATATTATAGTGAATAGAGTAGAGAATAGCGGTCCATATAGTAATAGAGGATAATGTAGAAATGATGATCCATAGAGGATAGAGTTAGAAAGATTGATCGTTTAGACGATACGCTGATTTCCATATATTTATTTCCTTTACAGTCACGTGATTTATTTATTCAAAATGTGATCGCCTGTGTTTGCTATCTAGCGATCTATGTTCAAACTACAATGACGTCAGCGAGACTTTACTCCTATACAACACGTATCTTCTTATTCCAGCCTTATAGACTTACAACAATTTCTTCTGGTAACTTAAATCTTCTTCCGGTTTCTGGATTTCCAGTCAACTATGATATTCTTAAAATGTAACTATAATGTCAATCGTTATCTTCCGTATTCTTAACTCGCGTTCTTTGGTCTCTCATCTTAAATTTTTTTCTTTTTTTTCTCTCCATATTCTTTCATCTCAGTCTTTTAGTGGCTTTATTGCCTTGCTTGGGGTAAAATGATTTTAAAAAGAACTCTACTTTTGATGGATTTTGGATGTTGTATTCGATGAATAATAGTAAAGAAATGTTCAGAAAAAATATCTCTATCAAAGACAGTTGTACACATGGCAAAACCGATGTAAATTTGAGTTAATATCCTGATGGTTTGGTTTCGTTTGCTTTGCTTTACGACATATCAACCTCAATGGGTTATTTAATGCCGACAACATTTTTAGGATCGATTCGTATGAATAGAATGTGTATTCATTGGTTTAGATTGGTTTGGTTTATTTTGTTTTACGGCATATCAACCTCAATGGGTTATTTAATTCCGACAACATTTTTAAAATAAATTCGTATGAATAGAATATGTATTCTTTGGTTTAGATTGGTTCGGTTTATTTTGTTTTACGGTATATCAACCTCAATGGGTTATTTAATGCTGACAACATTTTTAGGATAAATTCGTATGAATAGAATATGTATTCATTGGTTTAGATTGGTTTGGTTTATTTTGTTTTACGGCATATCAACCTCAATGGGTTATTTAATGCTGACAACATTTTTATTGCAGGTAATTTTTTTTTCAAAATCGTATTGCTGGTAATATTTTTTCTACAAAACTATATCGCTGGTAATATTTTTTTTTCAAAAATGTATAGCTGGTAATATTTTTTTTTTCAAAAATATATAACTGGTAATATTTTTTTTTCAAAAATGTATTGCTGAAAATAATTTATCGCTGGTAATAATTTCTTACAAAGAATTTCTGGCATTAAAACCTATATTAACACTTTCATAGTGTTTTGACTTTAGTTTGGGGGTTAACTATTTACCCATAGTTGGGACCCCTAACGGGTGCTACCACACCGGGTCTGGGTGGACTTGAGAACACCAGCAATTAAGAGGTGGTTCTGCGCTCCTTAAAACCTCCTGATCAGAGGCCTTGCTGTTGGACGTTATCGTCTTAACCAGAATACGAATGTAGTTTATCGTCATACCCAGGACACTGATGTAGTTTATCGTCATACCCAGGACACTGATGCAGTTTATCGTCATACCCAGGACACTGATGCAGTTTATCGTCATACTCTGGACGGATAGCCTGAAGGACGGCTTAGATGCAACTTCAGAAGCGAGAATTTTCAGGTTTATATAAAACACAGCATGGAGCTTTCTACTTATTCTGATTTGATTTAGTACATCGATGAGAGGGACTGCATCATATCCATTGTGTTCATTTAGAGACGTTTCTGCGAGCAGGCACTTTGGACCTTCGGGAGATACAATGAACATTTCAACAGAGAAATTGTATATGTTAAACAGTTGTTGTTATGATGTTGAGTTGGGGTTAGTAGGGACAAACGCCAAATAACATGTAACAATAAAAAGGGTTTTAATAGGTTGGTAAAAAGGTACAGAAATCGCCTGAGTAGTCAATAACTAGCTCAGCTAAGAACTTCTCTGTCTGTCTTTTGACATGACACTATTTAAAGTCTTTGTTCGCAGTCCAGTTCATCTTCAAGAGGGGTGGTAGGTTTCCGACACAACAGTTGTTATAAAAACATTCCTTCACTCGCAGATCGGGTTTTGGACGGTCTTGTATTAGAAACTCCGCCTAATCGACGCATTGTCACGGTAGAGAGCGGTGAACCACAGAGAAGGATGCGTTAAAAGCGGACAAAGTGGGATATAATGACTAAGATTAACGTGAACATCATGATCGTGTTATGTAGACACTTTCGAGTCGATCCTTGATCCTAAGCAAAATTTTACTGGATAAACTTTGATTTTCTTTTGATATTATAAGTTATAGATGTGTAATAAGTTTTAAATATAAGTATAAATATTACTGAAAAATCGCTCTCTATACACATAAAATACACACACACGTATATATATATATATATATATATATATATATATATATATATATATATATATATATATACACACACAACAAACACACACACACACACACACATATATATATATATATATATATATATATATATATATTTAAAAATATATTTTCGCTACATATTCATATATATATGCAGGATATTGTCTCTTTATTTAAGTTTTAATTCTTTCAAATACACAAATTAATTCCTTCGTGGTTGTAGAAAACTGATGAGGAAAAACATCAATATTTTCTTTCAAATCTACATGACCATAGTTATTTTAACATCCCGAAAGCTGAGATAAACTTACTTGGGAAAATAAAAATTACTTGAAAGGAAATTTTGTTTTTCTTGATCAATTTTCTACACTAACCAAGAAAATAATTCGTGGACTTTAAAGAATTAAAATACATGTTGATATATATATATATATATATATATATATATATATATATATATATATATATATATATATATATATATCTTTCACTGGTAACGTTATTAGGATAATTAGACAATATGAAAGGAACTTACTTAAAATAAAGACAAAACTAGTCTATATTATTTAATGAAACATGCATCAATGAAAAATTGCTGCCTAAATATACACAATATATATATATATATATATATATATATATATATATTGAGGCAAAGGCAAAGATCTAGCAGTCTGATGAAATTGTCCCGAATTTTATGGCGAGATTTATGAGTGATGTTGCTTCTTCGATGAAATAACAAAGAATTATAGACAATAAGGGTTTTTTTATTTGCCGGTCGTGCAATTTCAAGAGATGTATGAATCAGTTCTGTTCTCGGTTAATGTGTTAAAATTTTCCGAATGTTTGCTAAGCGGCTTGTACATCATCAATTGCAAAATGGCGGAAAAGTAGGCTGAATTTACGTGTCGATTGCGCATTAAATCCACCATGACGACCCGAATAACCAGCAGCAAAAGCATTCACGAAATGGAAAGAGAAGCCAAAAGTGGGGGATGTGGAAGCAGATAAAATAATCGAATCACATGCTGGGATGACCGAGAAACGCAGAAAAGGGCACCGGTATCACCTGACTCGGCGTAAGATTGCGTGTGATCATTTGCGCATGCGCATCACATCAGCTCCAAATTTGACAGCTGTGAGTGATGACCTGTACGGTTTGTTGTCTGCCACCTCACACTAAACGCTAAATGTAACCAACGCTTCTTTTTTTTCTGATTTGATGAATGAGGATTGCTAATAGATGAAACACGGGTGAATAATTGCATCATCATGTGTCCGGTATATATATATATATATATATATATATATATATATATATATATATATATATATTCGCATGCAGATGTCTATTTATATATCGGTATATATTTCGGGTTGTATAGATGTACATACATACATACATACATACATACATACATATATATATATATATATATATATATATATATATATATATATATATATATATATATATATATATATATAAATTCATATATATGTATGTGTGTGTGTGTGTTTATGAGCTACTCATTTACTATGCATGACTATAAGTAATTGTATGAAACGCTATACATCTGGTAGATAAAAGTCAGTTGTAAATATAAATTAAATGGTAGTATATATATATATATATATATATATATATATATATATATATATATATATTGACTATTTACTACCCATGGATACGTGCAATTGTATGAATTTTACATTTGGCATATATATATATATATATATATATATATATATATATATATATATATATATATATATATAAAATAAATTAATGCATGAACGAAAGTTTATTTTAAAAATTAATTGGTTTAACGAAAGTTGATTTTAAACAAGTAAACATTTTTATTACTGTTTTTTTTTAATGTATTGCTGGTAATAATTCTTTTTACAAAAAAGTATTTCTGTTATTAAATCCTATTTTTACACGTTCACAGTGTTTTCAGTGGGTTAACTATTTTCCCTTAGCTGGGACCATTACAGGTGCTACCAATCCAAATCAGGGTGAACCTGGGTATATCAGCAATTAAGAGGTGGTTCGCCGCTCATCAAAAACCTCCCGGTTTCAGGCTTTGCTGTTGAACTTCTTTTATCGTCTTACCCATTATCCGCATATCTATCTATCTATCTATCTATCTATATATATATATATATATATATATATATATATATATATATATATATATATATAGGAAAGTTGAACAAACATAGCCGTGATATACGTTTTACCATTTCGGACTAAAGTGATAAATAAAAAAAATGCACAAAATCATATAATAGAAAATAAAGAAAACATCATTAGAAAGCAATAGTAAATCCAAAAACTGTAAATTTTGTCTCGAGGAGAAATTTGCTATAATTACTTTCCCAGACCAATACAAGCTACTGAATAAACGATCAGAATTCATCTCAAAATGCAGGTACGAAAAGAATTGTTGATTAAGTTACTTAAAAAAATCTAAATCTAAAACGAAAGGGAATAAACAAAAAATAAATAAACAAACAAAAATAAGTAAAATAAATGAATCGAAATCATTAAATAAGTAAATAATTAAGCAAATAATAAACAAATTAACTAACTACGAATGCACACATAAACACAAGTACACGCAGTAATAACAACCAAAAATAAAATAATCAATAATAAATAAACAAAAATTAGTAAAAACAATGTAAATAGCCCAAATCTACATCAGGATTCAGAATTATTTCCACTTGAATAATTCGAAGCGAGACCATTACCGTTCACCACTATAACCGTTACAGTAATGCAATAGCCTACCCACAATGCATCCCGGACGTGTATAGATAAATAGTCGAGCAAAAACACAACCCATATAGATTGACGATTGCGTTCATGGAGACTGTCACCTCTGTTGACTCAATGTCCACTACTACATATATATATATATATATATATATATATATATATATATATATATATATATATATATATATAACCTTACTAGACCCAGATAATGCTCTGCGATAGAGCGGCTAAGGGTCAAAAACAGTCGTGGCCCTTGGGGCACTGTTCCGAGGTTTTCCTGAATACTTGGATGAGTATCGCTGCGGAACTGAGTGAGTAGCGGCGCTATATCGAGTCTAGTTTGTGTCTTCTTCGTCACCGAGTTCCGTGATACAGTTGGTATGACGTTTGTGTTGTGTCGAAATGGCCCAGTTTCGATCCTCGGTAGAGGATGCGCCCTGCTGATGAGTCCCAGATAGGAGGAAACGGCCGTCCAGTGCTTTCTGCATTCTGTTGAGGATTCTTCTAGACGCATTGCTCTCTCTATATATATGTATGGGGGGGGGTTGTGTAGTAAATATAATAAAGCAGACATTTTATACGTATTCAATCGTTTTCTATTTTTTTTTTCAGTTTGTGCATAATTTGGACTGCATCCTGATCCAATTTGACACTCCAAAATTCGTAAGGTCATATTCGAGTACGTTCCACCATCTCATCGGCAACGGTAACCCTTTTAGTTCTACCGAGAAAATTATACGAACGATACGTATGTAATAATAATGTCCCTTATTACGTCGGATGTCTGCTTCTTCTATGTGCCATGTCCATTCAGAATGTTGGCGATCATGAATTTTCATCACAAGTTTCAGTCCTTTGTAGCTCTTAAAGTTTCTGCCTTTTTGATATATCTCCTAAACTCTGCTACGCCAACCAATGGCTCAATCTCGCCTGGTTTCGTATATGTTGCTTTTCTCTGTCTCACTTACCTCCAATGTGCCCTGCGAGTATCAAATTATCTAAGTGATCTTTCTTCATGATACGCCCTAGAAATTTAAACTGTCTCTTCCTGATGTGCCCTAGAAATTTTAAATGCCTCTTCCTGATGTACCCTAGAAATTTGAACTGACTGTCTGTTCCTGATGTGCCCTAGAAATTTGAACTGTCTCTTCCTGATGTACCCTAGAAATTTGAACTGTCTATTTTTGATGTACCCTAGAAATTTGAACTGTCTCTTCCTGATGTACCCTAGAAATTTGAACTGTCTATTCTTGATGTACCCTAGAAATTTGAACTGTCTATTTTTGATGTACCCTAGAAATTTGAACTGTCTATTCTTGATGTACCCTAGAAATTTGAACTGTCTATTTTTGATGTACCCTGGAAATTTGAACAGTCTCTTCCTGATGTACCCTAGAAATTTGAACTGTCTCTTCCTGATGTTCCCTAGAAATTTGAACTGTCTCTTCCTGATGTACCTTAGAAATTTGAACTGTGTCTTCCTGATGTACCCTAGAAATTTGAACTGTCTCTTCCTGATGTACCCTAGAAATTTGAACTGTCTCTTCCTGATGTGCCCTAGAAATTTTAACTGTCTATTCTTGATGTACCCTAAAAATTTTAACTGTCTCTTCCTGATGTACCCTAGAAATTTGAACTGTCTCTTCCTGATGTTCCCTAGAAATTTGAACTGTCTATTCTTGATGTACCCTAGAAATTTTAACTGTCTATTCTTGATGTACCCTAGAAATTTGAACTGTCTCTTCCTGATGTACCCTAGAAATTTGAACTGTCTCTTCCTGATGTGCCCCAGAAATTTGAACTGTCTATTCTTGATGTACCCTAGAAATTTGAACTGTCTCTTCCTGATGTAAGCTTCCATTTTGTTTCAATTGACACTAGATCTTCGTGGTTGCTCACATGTTCAGTCTATAATATTCTCAGCACCTTTCAGTAGAAATATATATTTGTTGCTATATGTATCTTCTTTATCTGTGATGAGATTATCCAGCATTTACTAACATTTACGAGGATTGATATTAGGAAACAATCAGTACTCTTTTGTACGTTACAAAAGTTTTTTTTCTCTTTCTTAATACTTTGCTTATCTTTTGGAAGGCACTTTTTCAATCCCAATGTGTACTTCCGTCCTCTGTTAAAGCAATTCCCAGATAACGGTATCGAAAACATCACAGCGCCTGAGATCAGAACATTCAGTAATTATTTTAAAGATATTTCTAATTCACCTCCTAAAATTGAGTTTTCTCTCAAATATCCATGTGTCTTTTATGCCATTATTTATGGTGCCATCTTTTGAGAAAAAAAAGGCATATTATTCTCTTACGCAAGGATGGAGAGTAAAATTTGAAATAAAATGGTCAACGCTAACCAATCTTTTGTTTGCCTTTGAGTCTGCTGTAATACTATCCTCACAAGATACAATATCATAGTCTACAAACCATCGTGTTGGCCGTACTTCGAAATGGAGTCGAATCTTGAGTAATACACCGGTGTCATATACCACGATTTCGGCGACTTTATTATCACATTATTAAGGTTCATAACGAAAACTAAGGTACAAAATTCAGACAGTAAATATAAGATGCGAAGCTATGTGCAAACGATTGAGTAGGTGTACGTTGATCACTTGGTAAAGGCGAAAATCTGTCGGCTTTCAGAGGCGAATCTTGTTGGAAATCCTTTGTTTGTGGCCGACGGATAAACCATTATCCTCTCGAACGTCAGACATTGATCGACCAAGAGGCTACAAGGAAACGTAAAATAAGCTATTTTTTCTATTTAATTTCAACAAATTTCTTTTCCATCCACGTTGAGCTGATTCAGTTTGGAAACGTGTGAATCAATTTTTTATTTTTTATTTTGCTTCCATTTGCAGATTAATTAGCAGGACATGCTGAGATTCCTGGCCTTGCGTGACGGCCAGCCGACAAGAAATAGGAACTGAAAGTTCAAAACGTTTTGGCTGACACGTGACTCGAAGCGAGAAAAGGGTATTAGCTGAATCAAATGTGGCCAGGTCATTCGGTGCAGCTAATCATTGATTAGTTGTTTGGGATCCTACATTGCTCTCGGATCATTGAGAGGATTGTAAGTACATACTTCTTGATCTGTGCATATCTGAAATCCTTCAATTTAATTCAGTCACGCATGGACATCTTTCAAGTTGTATAATATATATTATATGACCCTCGTATATATATATATATATATATATATATATATATATATATATATATATATATATATATACACGAGGGTCATTCAATAAATAAGGTGAATTTTTCGGTATAAGGACTTCTAATACAGATAGAAGCTTACTTTTTTTCTTTTTTTTTCAGCATAATCTCCCAGCACTGTCACACACTTTTCCCATCTGTGCACAAGCTTCCGTATTCCCTCTGCGTAAAAATCTTTGGACTGATATCTCAGCCAGTCGCTCACAACACTTTTGACTTCATCGTCACTTTTAAACTTTGTGCCTCTCGTGAACGCTTTCAAGGGACCAAACAGGTGAAAGGGGCAAGGTCTGGGCTGTAAGGGGGATGAGGGAGCAGTTCCCTGCCCAGCTCGTTGATGGTCTGCACCGTTTGGGCTGCTGTGTGTTGCCTTGCGTTGTCATGATGCAAGATGACTCCTTCTGGCTGATGACCCCAGCGTTTGTTCTTTATGTCTTTCTTGACCTGCCTCAGCAGTTCACAGTAGTTCTTCTGTCAGACTGAATGAGGTCATTGACTGATTCGATCACCTCAGAAGACCTCACTTCTGTAGGCCTTCCAGGCCTGTCTTCATCCTCAACACTGCTCCGTCCTTCTTTAAACAATTTAGCCCACTTGTAGACATTTGTTTGGCTGAAACATGTGGCACCATACACAGTTGACATTCTCCTATGAATTTTAACTGGTTTGCACCCTTCAGCAACCAAAAAATTGATATCTGACCGCTGTTCAATCCTGGAGCATGCTTCTTGTTCGGCCATCTTTGTTAATCGCCAAAACTCTCGAAGTTGTTGTTTTTTAAAAATCTGTAAAAGAAATTAAATCCATGTGAAAAAGAAGTAAAACAATTTTTAAAAAAAAATAAAGTAAGCTTCTATCTGTATTAGAAGTATCTATAAAAAGAATACCCGCTCGGCCCGGTGGCTAGGATCAAAGTGTAGTATCTGCGCTTTGTGAGCTGCCGAGCCGGGTGTCTGTCGAACTCTCTGCTTGCAGAGAGGAACCCTGACGAGGCTCCGCCGAAGGGTAGGGTTTCGTTGGGGGAGGTTGACGGAACTAGCCCGCTTGGACGGGTTTAGATGGGTTTTATTTTGGCTGGGCCTACGGGCTCCGGACATACCCACATTAAAAGGCCTTGTGCCACATTCAATTCCTGTGGGTGAATTGATAAATACCATCTGTATTAGAAGTCCTTATACCTAAAAATTACCTTATTTATTGAATGACCCACGTATATATATATATATATATATATATATATATATATATATGCATTCAATAATAATGATATATATGATAATACATATAATAATAATATATATTATATCAATATATATATATATATATATACATCCAATGATAATTCATTGTATAATATATATATATATATATATATATATATATATATATTCAACAACATCACTTGATAAGACACCAGAAGTGTTGAAACAAAATGGCTATTTTTGTAGTGATTTTATAACATATTTATGTTATAATTTGCGAATAAATAATTATATTTGCTCCACGCTGTATTGAGAACCCTTATAAGAATAGAATTTGTTGGTTATTGGAATTTATTCCGTACACACCAATCCTATATATATATATATATATATATATATATATATATATATGAAATGGAGAATCATCTCTAGGGTTCGAATTGCAAAAAAATTCAGAGAATGATGTGACCTCTGCATTAAAGAGAAAATCCTGATAATGAAGCATAACGAACATGAAGAATTACTCAACCAACACAGATGATTATTAAATGCAGACATAAAAATCATCTCAATATAACTAACTACATATTAAAAAAAACTGTCCATTGAAATTCTGAATTTCTAAATCATCAATATTTGAAATAATACCCGATGTCTCTCTACACAAACTTTATCATTTATATTATAATATATATACATTTGTATATGGCCATATGTGCATTGATATCTATCCTTACAATTAGGCTAATATTTGGCCTATGTATATGTAGCTGTTTATATACGGAAATAGTTATTGGCTTGCATTTAATGTGAGCGTAGGCATGTATGTGCGTATATGTGAAGGTACGTATATGTACGTATAAGGGTGTGTATTTGTGTATGCATGTATATGTCTATATGTGTGTTTGTGTATGCATGTGAATATATATATATATATATATATATATATATATATATATATATATATATATATATATTTGGTTGGATAGATGTGAGTTTGTGACCCTGAGTTTCACGCTTTAGCGATCGTCAGACAAACTGATTCATTTTTTTAAAATTTTGGGTTTATGTAGATTGCGTGTATTGGTGTTATTATGGAAGTGGTGGGGGAAATTTCGTCGCTTATGTCATCGTACTAACGCAAACATCGATGTATGCAGACATATATACATACTTGGTCGTCCGTCGGGACTCATACATATATAAACATATGTGGGCAGTTTCGGATATGACATATGTATGTATACGGGTGGTGTTGTGTCTATACATACGCATTTGTATGTTGAAATGTTGAAATTTAAACATTGGAAGTGTGGCGGAAATGTCTCTTGAATGTCTCGTGAATGTATACATGTCATATTATTTATTTTTCTTCGCATGTATGTATATGCATGTGGTGGGGTTTGTGTAAAATTATGATAGGTAAAAATTATTATTATTTATTTTTAAATTTTTGAAAAAAATGGGGGTTTATTTGTTATATTTAAAGCTGGTTATTTGTTTGTTTTTGGTGACTGTGTATATGTAACAGGTAGAAATTTGTAATCCTTATTGGTTAATTTATATGGTGATATTTAATATTTAATGTGATGGGTGAGAGGGTAGTTTAATTTAATAACGGGTCTATATGATATGATGTGATAGTAATGTTGCAAGGGATTGGAGACAGTGATAATATAATTAGCTAATAGTTATTGTAAATTGGTAGAAATTGTAAATTGGTAGAAATGATTAGTAACGGTGGTGGGAGAATGATAAAACCATGAATGTAGTTATAGTGGTGGTAGCTAGTGGTGGTAACTTGAACTAAAAAGTGGTTGTTGGTGTTTTAGTTTATTTTATTTTATTTTGTTATATGTATTAATTGATTTTGGTATAAATCCTGATAATAGGTATTCTGTGTAAAATCATGGTAGTTGAAGATTGCTATAATTTTTAATTTTTAATTTAGAAAATTATTATTGTTATTATATTAAAGCTGGTTATTTCCTTGTTTTTTTTTTGTGACTGTGTATATGTGACTGTGTATATGTGACTGGTAGAAATTTCAGTTTGTAATCCTTATTGGTTATTTTTATGGTGGTATTAAATATGCTGGGAGAGGGGGTAGTTTACGTTAATAATTATGGCAGGATTATATGGTAATGGTAGATATGGTGTGATAGTAATATGTAAGGGGGTTGGTCGCAATAATAATATAAGTGGTTAATATTTATTATAAATTGTTAGTAGTGATTAGTAATGTTGGTGGAAAAATAATAAAAATCTATAAATGTAATTATTGTGGTACCAGCTTGAACTAAAGAGTGGTTGTTGGTGTTTTATTTTATTTTATTTTCTATATTTATTTGTTTATTTTTATTTATTATGAATCCTGGTAATAGGTGTTTATTCTCATGGTTACATATGGAAATTATATCTGATCATATTGTTTTAAGGTATTAAATATGCTCGGGGAGTAATATGCGTTAAAGATTGTGTTAATAGTAGGTGTGATGTGTGAGTGATGGTGCTGGGTGTTGGTGGTAATGATAATATTATTAGTTAATAGTTATTGTAAAGTGGTAAAAGTGATTACTAATGGTGGTGCAATGATAATAATGATAGATGCAATTTTTTGATGGTATTTTAAAATTAAATTGTGATTGTTGGTGGTTTGTCTATTTTATCCGTTTGGTATGAATTCGGATAATAGGTACTTGTTCTCATGCCTACATTTGGAGATTATCTCTGATTTTTTGTTTAGTAAGTTCATTTGCGGTTTGTGTGATATTATTGCTACTTTTTTCGTGTAGGCAAAGTAGGCATTTTCTTGTAATGTTGTTGTAGGCAGGGGCTTTTTTCAATATTTCCCAACTTATTGTTGGTGTGATATTTTTGTCTTTTTGCTGCCATATGTATGTAGAAAGTGTTGTGCTGTTCGAATATTTCCTGTTGTTGAATGAAAGGTTGTGATTGTTATTCCTCATCTTGAATGGACCTTCAGTGGCACCGATGTAGTGCATAGTATTGTTGTTTGTACTTACCTTGGCCTTGTATATTGTGTTCGTAAGTTGGCAATTTCCCCTGGAGTGGACATGTTCTGTTTCTGCAGTTGCATATTGGATCTTTGGTTTCATTTTTGCAGGTTGTTATTTTTTGTTGTGGCTTTTGATTATTTCTGTTATGTTTTTTGCACAGCTGTAACTGATCTTTACGTTATTTTTGTTAAATATTTTTGATAATTTGTTTGCTTCAGTGAAGTATTTTTCTAATAAGTTTATTTATTAAACCAGATAAATACCAAAATCAATCAGCCGCAGACTATCTGAGAACTCATCTAACATACACATTTTCAATAGCAAAAAAGCACCATACAACGAAGCACTAAAAGCAAGTGTTTACAAACAACTACAATATATACCTCCACAGCCAAAACGCAAAAACAGAAAGAGAAACATTATCTGGTTTAATCCACCATATAACAAAACTGTTAAAACGAACATAGTCAAAATATTCCTAAACTTATTAGAAAAACACTTCACTGAAGCAAACAAATTATCAAAAATTCGACCTTGCTAACTGAATGCTCCTCTGTGGCCAAATCGGTTAAAGACACGTCAAGCTAAATGACGGTTCCGTATAGGATACAGGTTCGAATCCTGTCAGAGGACGAATAATTGTGAAAATCTCTCGGACATTATAGATATTTGTGTGTGTGTGTGTGTGTGTGTTACCTGGTAAAGTCAGTAATACAATAATATAATATAATAATCCATCTCTTCTTCCCCCCCCACGTTATGGGTTGAATAGCAGGACAGACTGGGTTTTTAGCCTTGGTTGGCCACCAGTCTACCCCAGAAAGAAATGCCAACCAAAAATAAATGATCGTCCAAACGTTTATCACGTATGCCACTTAACTGACTTATATATATATATATATATATATGTGTGTGTGTGTGTGTGTGTTTTACCTGGTAAAATCACTAATATAGGAAGATAGGTTGTATTTGAAATTTAATAAAGATTGCTTCATACTTGCCAGGGGGGGGTTTCCATTCGTCTGCATTGTTGTTGTCGATCTCTAATAATTTATTTAATCAAGATGTTTTATTATCGTCAACTTCGCAGCCAGTTATTTTCGATTCAATTAATTTCGACTAGTTTCTTCGAGCACCAAAACAAAATAAAACTATCCAATCACTTTATGGTAGTTATCTGTTTAGCTGGGTCGGCAGGGCACGCGCACACAACACACACACACACACACACACACACACACACACACGTATATCTTCAGGAAGGCCTGTAAATTGCGTTCCAGCATGAAAACAGACTGTTACTGCTTGGTATTCACATCAGTTTCCACTTTCATACCTACACACGCTCTATCCCTGATAGTGAGCACTTATTACCACAATATAGCAGACCTTAAAACTATATTTCAACATCTCCCTCTCGCTCTTTCTCTCCTTACATTCTCCTTGCATACATCTCCCCCGCTCTCTCTCTCTCTCTCTGTATGTATATATATATATATATATATATATATATATATATATATAAAAGTGCGCAGGTATGCAGAAAATAGAAAAGAACACGTTGGGTGCATAATCCGGGGTTCCTTATTATTTTTGTTTTTATTTTTTAAGAAGACAGTGCTCCATACAGAAGTAGGGCTTTATTATAATAATATTTTTTTATTTAAAAATATGACTCCTTCGCTACATATGAGTTCTCATGTTTCAAAAAAGAGAGCCGAAACCATTCAAATAATTATTAAAATTAACTTGAATTGAGGTGTTTAGTTCCGTTACATCTTCAAGCGAAATTTTAGGAATTTTAAACAAAAAAAAAATATATATATATATATATATATATATATATATATATATATATATATATATATATATAATTGTTAGCAAGTTCGTCTGAAAGCTGAGTTCGATCCTCACTAGGTGCCCCAAACTTTCGGCCTTGTGTTACATCTAAGTTACGCTTAGAATATATATATATATATATATATATATATATATATATATATATATATATATATATATATATATATACCGGTGTAACAGCAAATTTGTCGAATTGTTTGATTAAGCTTTCAACCGTTTTACTTAGAAATGATTAAAGGTATCTTACTGGAATTCTCCGAGATTTTTATAACACTAGCGGAGTCTAGTTTGAACAATAAGAATGTATTTAGCTCTAAGTTAAAAGGATGATCCCTTATGTTGTTTGACCTCCTGTTCCAGTTTTTCACTTTACTGTTTTCCACATTTAAAATCTATCGATATATAGATCAATTATTGATCGGAATCCGACAGAATATCAAGAACCAAGAGGAAACGTTTATCAATCTAACACAGGTGTTATCAAGCGGGGTTCACATTGACCCTAGATTGTTTATGTAATATTTCTGGGGGTTCACTGACAAAATATGACAAATTGGAGCCCACAATGATATTTTGATTCTTCATGAAGAACGCCAACACAGAATGTCTTTTATTATTAAAATAAAGCACAGCTCTATGTCATTGCTTTTCCACCATCTTGTTAAAACGGGATTTAATCGTGTTTCTCAATGGTTATCAGAAGTTCCCAATAAAATTAACGTTGTGAAAAGAGGTGATCTTTGACTATCATTAACATCGATGGAACCAGAGGATGTTAAGCAATTCAGTTCAATCTTCTTGCCAACCTAGCATTAACTCACCATATTCCATTCTGCGGTCACAATCTTCAGGATTTAGTTCCTTCACTTAAATAAGAGATCCTTATTAGTGTCGTCTGTTTAAAAATATTTTCGTTAGGACTTCAGGGATACTAAAAATTGTACAAACAATTTCTCATGCCTAGTTACTTTCCACCCACCTGTAGATCAAGAAATATATTCAGTTTTTGGTAACATCTTGATCGCTAATAGATAGATAGATAGATAGATAGATAGATAGATAGAACAGATATATATATATATATATATATATATATATATATATATAGAGAGAGAGAGAGAGAGAGAGAGAGATTGATAGATACATATATGAACATGGCAGAGATAGATAGATATGAACATGACATATATATATATATATATATATATATATATATATACGCATATACATATATATATATATATAGAGAGAGAGAGATAGAGAGAGAGATAGATAGTTATGAACATGGCAGAAATAGATAGATAGATAGATAGATAGATAGATAGATAGATAGAGAGATAGATAGATAGATAGATATGAACATGACAGAGATAGATAGACAGATAGATAGATATGAACATGACGGATAGATAGATATGAACATGATAGATAGATAGATAGATAGATAGATAGATAGATAGATAGATAGATAGATAGATAGTAATTAATAAGATATCGATCGATTTACGCCTACAAATGTATCCCTCACCATATTCATAGTTGAACCGATTTAACTTCAGTTTTCCGTCCGGGAAATATTACATATAAGCTTCCCCGTTTTTACTTCTACGTGAGACACGTGTATATATGTACATATAATTTTGTCTATGTCTTACTGATATAAAGGTCTCTCTGTGAAAAAAAATCATGTTTGTCTTTCCTTTATCTTATAATCATTCCTATCCGTCCGTGAAATAAGGTGTTATTACTTACTTTTCCACCATTCTGGGTATTATTGTATCCAAGATATAATAACACCGTACTTCACAAAATGGCTGAAAGGAAAAGCAATAAGAAATATGATTTTTCTTTTTCTCAGAGATGATTTTTTTACCAGGAAGCGCTAATGTATCTTCGATTAATATCTTTCTAAACTGTGAATGTCGACATGAGTGTTGCTTAAATGTTCTGGGATTGAACTATGATCGTTCAAGTGATGGTCTAGATATTGGTCAAAATACATCAGTGTTACATAATAATAATAATAATAATAATAATAAGCAAAACCATAATATTCTGGAAGCCCTTTATATAAGAGAATTGCGGCTAAAAATACATAATGCCAAATACGAGTATAGCAACAAAGTTCTTAAATTTAGCAGCAAAGTGTTATATAAACAAAATACTAAATTAAAACAATACAATTAAAAAATATTTTTTTTAAAATATTAAAAAAAAAAATCTTTTAAAATATCCCATAAGTTGCATACCTTGCAGAGAGGTAAAAAATATTTTGAATTTACGCTGTTACCCGTAGCACATCAATATACATGCGACTCCTGAAGATGGACACACATAAGATTAAAAATGGCGTTAGGCGGCTTCTCTATGAACCTGGTAAGGCCGTGTGCTTTTCGCTTTAGGGCCTATCACTGTGGACCAAAGATGTCCTTCATCTACATCGCAACACGCCACCGACACTCAATCCCCTGACGCCACTCACCGACCGTCACGTGATCTAGAGAAAAAAAAAGAATCTTTTAAAATATCCCATTAGTTACATCCCTTGCAGAGAGGTAAAAAAATATTTTGAATTTACGCTGTTAACGCGTAGCACATTGATAGATATGTGACTCCTGAAGATGGCCTCACATAAGATTAAAAATTATTTAGAAATTAAAAATTATTTGAAAGAAAAGGTTTGAATTTTTCTTAATCAATTTTCAAGTCACCAAAAAATTAATACGTGAACTTGAAATGATTAAAACTAAAATCAATAGACGTAATACGTCTAAATTATTTAACCAAACAGGCCTGAATTAAAAAAGTATGCCTAAATATATTCCAAGCAATATATATATATATATATATATATATATATATATATATATATGAAGAAATATTTTTAAGGTGTGTTAAAGTACATAATATCAGAGATAGAGCGTATATAAATATAAAAGTGAACATTGAAGTCAACACTCAGTCGCCTCTGAGTGTTGACTT
>CAHIKZ030005327.1:1085000-1160000 GCA_903632075.3 Acanthosepion pharaonis | reverse complement strand
ATATATATATATTTATTTAAATATTTTTATGTTTAAATAATGAACGTTTTTAAATTTTCATAGAAAATTTTCGTTCTTTGACAGGATTTTCTAAGAAAATTTCTCGGACATTCAGGCCGGTAAATGTTATTTAATACTGTTTATCATAAATTTGCTTAAATACTTTGTATCTATAAAATAACAACGTTAAACTATAAAATATGTCGTTAAAAAATAAAAATATGTCTTTAATAAATAAATTATATATATATTGTCCATTTATATATATATATATATATATATATATATATATATATATATGCTGGCCACTCGTATTCGGGGATACACGTCTACTAGAGCGACTAGCCAATCCCTGACGATCCGCTTAGGTTTGTCCGGCTCACTAGGTTTATCTAGGTCTGCTCTACGGTTGTATTGAGCTCATTTTAGTTAGTTGTTTACTCGGGTCGGGTTTTTTTTCTTTGGTCTCTAAACCTGTATCTGTGCGATTTTTTCGACAGACTTTCATGTTTCTAGCTCTTTCTTTTTAAGAACGTTTTTTTTCCTTCGTGATTGATTTGATTATTGGCAAATCAAAAATTTTTTTCGAGACGAGTATAGTTATTATATATATATATATATATATATATATATATATATATATATATATATATATATATATATATATTCTTGGGTTCATCTAATAAACAACTGATTTCGAATGGCCGCTAAGAAAAAAATACAAGCACACGAGATCTGGTGACCTCTGTAGTCACTAAACAGGACATATATAGTACGCAACTTTTGCCTGACCTCTGTGTGTGTGTTTGTAAAATGTATATAAATATATATATATATATATATATATATATATATATATATATATGTGTGTGTGTGTGTGTGTGTGTGTGTGTGTGTGTGTGTGTGTGTGTGAAAATGTTTATATATATATATATATATATATATATATATATATATATATGGGGAGGGAGAGAGAGAAAGAGAGAGAGAGAAAGAGAAATTATAAGTGTTATGCCCAAAAAAATCCTATTAACATTTTTACGAATATTTGAAGAATTCTTTCTTTGATGCGCCTTTGTCAAAAACATTTGGATCTTTTTTTTCCCCATCCTCAGAAACAAACCAATGTTTGCATTTCTCTTGTGAAGCCAACGGAGAAGAGAAAATCCTTTAAGTCTATTTAATCATCCCCGAAAAGCAGAAGAGAAAATAGCGAAAAGCCTCACCTAATACAGCAACATGCGTTTTCCTTCCATTGGCTCATTAAGCACATTTTCACAAGTGAGTTAGCGAAAACGTCCAATGTATTTCGCTGTGTGCGCGCCGGCGTGTAAATGACAGTTGTCTCCTCTCGTTTAGAAGCAAATCGTTTCGCATAATATCATCCAAGGCATTTATAAACAGTTTCCTTTCGGTTACACCGCAAGGAGATTATAGCCATACGCACATAAAAAGCGAGGCAAAAATCACACACACCATCGGGATAATTTATTAAAAGTTTAATTAGATGGGGAAATATTATTTACTAATTTGTTTTTTTTTTTCTTTTTTTTATTATATTGTTGTTCAAAATGTCCTCCTTTTTTTCAGGATACTTTTCAATTCTATGCCTATATAATTCCTCTATCAATTTACTGCATTCCTATTTAATTTTTTGTGCAAAAATTTCAGATCGAGTATATCTGTAAAAAGTCAATATGAATAAAGAAAAAAAAGAAAACTTAGCCGAAGCCTTTTGAAAAACGCCATCTGAAAACGAAACGCGTCGACTAAGATAAGTTTTCTTTTTGTCTTTATTCATTGAATTATTTATGTAAGTTCCTCGATATTTCATCTGATAAACAACTGATTTCAAATGGCTCCAAAGGAAAAAAAATCCAAGCACACGAGGTCTGGTGACCTCTGTAGTCACTAAACAGGACATATATATTGGGCAACTTTTGCCTGACCTGTGTGTGTGTGTGTGTGTGTGTGTGTGTGTGCGTGTGTGTGTGTGTGTGTGTGTGTGTGTGTTAGTAAAATGTATATATATATATATATATATATATTGCAATTTATTTATATATATATTATTTATATATTATATATGCGCGGTACTTATTGGAAAGCGCTCACTAACAGCAATAGATCCAACATACTTAGTTGGATTGATGTAATTTTGACAAATTCACATCATCATCGCATATATATATATATATATATATATATATATAAAATATATATATATATATATATATACAATATAAAAAGAAAAGTGCATATATTAAAAAGAAGAGAGAAACCGGAAAAGTTTTTGTTGTTATGTGGATTTTTAAAAAAATATATTATGCTTTATCTATCTATCTATCTATCTACTATCTATATTTCTCATGTTGTCTGTCTGTGTGTCTGTCGTGGGCGTTGTTACGTCGCCCAGGCCGCATTTCTCACCCGATTTCGATGCGGTTTTCAACACAAGTTTGCAAATGGTTGCCGTAAGGACATGACGGAGCCCGATTTTTGAGTTCGGAATCAGGTTCCAAAAAAATCGATAACCGAAAAAATCGATAATCGAAAAAATCGATAATCGAAAAAATTCTGCTTACAGAAGGAATGATCGCATTTCAACCAAATTTGACACCCTCTTAGAGTCTACCATTAGAAGTGTTGTCCAGAAGTTTCATGACCACGAACCCCTAAACAGCGTGGAAAATCGGTAAAACCCCAAAACCGATACGCCCAGATGGCACCTGAACCGCATGTCGGTTTTTAGCGACAACCGAGCGGATTTATGAAGAGGCCATTGGGAGTCATCATGTGAAGTTTCAACTCTGAGCGCCCCCCCCCCCAAACAGAGTGCAAATCTTTTAAAGCTGATCGTTTTGTGTTTATTTTGTTTAGTTTTTTTTTTCGTAACAGATTTAATGTTTACTATAGAGCGTAGAAAAAGTTGGCAGTGTGATATAGGCAAGAAGTAAGGCATGTAACAACATCAGCACTGCAAAGGGCACTCCTCTAAAGGCAAGGAAGGACAAAAATATTTTAAGTCAAGTGATAGTGATTGCTGTATTAGTCGTACTATTTTTGAATCAAGCACGAGCAACGCCGGGCCATTCTGCTAGTTTTCCATAATATATCTAAAAATAATACACATTACAACCAAAAACGTTTGCGGTTTCTCTCTTCTTTTTAATACATATATATATATATATTATTAAAGACATTTTATTATGTTTAACGTTGTTATTTTATAGATATAAGTATTTAAGCAAATGCTCTGTTTATGATAAACAGTATTAAATAACATTAACCGGCCTGAATGTCCGAGAAATTTTCATAGAAAATATTCATTCTTTGACAGGATTCGAACCTGCATCCTATACGGAACCGTCATATACGCTGACGTGCCTTGACCGCTCGGCCACAAAGAACCTTACGGCAGACTAGGTCGAATTTACTGTTTATAAACTTCAAACTTCCATGAATCTCGTACATTCATAACTGCTCTGGCGTATCGAATGTAAACAAACAATGAAGAAATGGACAAGGTCCGACAATTTATTTATTAAAGACATTTTATTATGTTTAACGTTGTTATTTTATAGATACAGTATTTAATAAATGCTCTGTTTATGATAAACAGTATTAAATAACATTTATCGGCCTGAATTACATTTAATACTGTTTATCATAAACAGAGCATTTACTTAAATACTTGTATCTATAAAATAACAACGTTAAACATAATAAAATGTCTTTAATAAATAAATTGTCGGACCTTGTCCATTTCTTAACATATATATATATATATATATACTGGGTAAGGCAAAAGTCGCGTACCACAAGGAAAGTTTATTAAAAGTATAATTACTCTTTAATATTTTATTTACTAGTTATTTACTTGTTGTCTGTGCTGCTGAAAATGTCCGCCTTTTTTTTTGAAAACGCATTTCAATTCTGTCCCTGATTGATTCATTCGCATATTGTATAATTTCTTCTGTCATTGTTCTGCATTCATATTTAATTTTTGGTGGCTAAATTTCATACAGAGTATATGTATAAAAGGACAATATGAATGAAGACAAAAGGAAAACTTACCTTCGCCGACGCGTTTTGATAAAGACCGTCAGAAAACCAATCGCGTTTGGAACAGAGATGTGGGTGACAAGATTTTCAGACCACCCTGTACTTTATACAAATGAAGAATTAACAATTTTTTTTCCCTTTTCTTCAATTTACGTTCATCTTCGTTCATACGGATTTACATTGCTAACGTATTCCCTTTCCAAGGAGACCCCCCCCCTTTTGTCTGATACGTATTTATGTGAAGACCGTTTATTTGCTATAAAATATGTCCAGGATGATACCCAGTACTTCAATATTTGACCACGGTAGGCCAAGTAGTATTGTTCAGAAGGTAGGGTCTAGTTATATGAAAAAAAAATCAAGTTTTATTTTTAACAAAATGTTCAAGGGTTGTACGATACATTAAGCAGGTTTATACACGAGTGTTTAGGTTTTGAAATGGAAATTAAACCTCAGAATATGGATCGTATTTTGCATACGTGAATGTTCTCTGAAGTCCGCTTGAAAGAAACGCTTATTTGAAACAGCAATATTTCAAATACACTCAGTAGAATAGATAATAAAACACAAAGTAGGCAGGTGTTGATGACAATTCTTTAAAAAAGGTATTTGATATATTGGTAATAATTGTTACTCTCTTCATTCTTAATGAAAGACAATTTTTTCCGTTGTTTATTAATATATAGAATTATAATAAATCTTATCAAACAGAAAAGTATGATAAATAAATTACGACCTTAGAATGTATTATGAGGTAAGTTTAGTTAGCACCTTTCAAAAAAAAATTCGGAAGTTTTATTTGGAACGGAAATTAGATGAAGTAACACGCAATGGCTTGACATCCGGTTCATTTTTATTCTTTAATAGCGAGAAAAAGTAATTTTAGTGAAATATACGTACGACATTGAGATTTTAATGGATAATTTGGAACAACTTTCCCAAAAAGAATTTCCATAGATATAGCAGTATTGCAAGATCGTATTATGCTTACGTTGTACAATACACAATATCTTTATTATTTATATCGCTCTTTATAAAACATTGACCTCTCATCATGGATTTAAGTTTTTGATATTTTTATATTAAAAAAGCTCCTTTAAATAATCCCTACCACCTACGGATTTGGTATTATATATATATATATATATATATATACGTGTGTGTGTGTGTGCGAAGGATAAAAAACACAGACCATTACACACACACACACAAACACACATATATATATATATATATATATATATATGTGTGTGTGTGTGTGTGTGTGTATTAGTCTGTGTATTTCTATCCTTCATTTCTCCTTCTCGTTCTTCCTTTACCTCTTGTTTCTTTCTTGCATTGTTTCTTTCTTTCATTTCTTCTTCTCTTTCTGAATTCTTTCCTCCCCACCAAAGCATTTTTATCCCCCCACTCTATTTTGTACCCATTCTTTTCTTCATTCTTTACTTTCTTTCTTTTTTACTTCATTTCTACTTTCATTCTTTACTGGTTCTTCCTCGTTTTTTTTTTCCTTTCCCCACCTTATTATTCCTTCTTAGTAGTTTTCTTTCTTTCTTTCTTTCTTTCTTTCTTTCTTTCTTTCTTTCTTTTGTTCCTTCTTTCTTTCATTCTCCGTCTTTCTTTCTTTCTTTATTTCTTTATTCTCGATTTCGTTTCATTTCTTTCTGATTCAGTATTTTATTCAATATATTATTTTTTTTCATCTTTCCTTCCATTTTCATTCTTTACTTCCTTTTTTCTTCCGTTGATTTTTGCATTCTTCAATATTTTTTCTTTATTTCTTCTTTGTTTTAAATATTTTTCTTTTCTTCCCTTTCTTTTTTCTTTTGAGTCTTTTCTTTCTTTTTCAATTGCTTTTTTATCTGTGGTACTTTTTTCTTTTTTTTTCTTTGATTCTCATTCTAATTTTCTTCTATTTTATTAACTCAATTTAATAAATTTTTTTTATTGATTTCTTGCCTCATTTAATTCTGTATCTTTTTTTCTTATTTCCGGTCATTTTTTGACCACCTCTTTGATTCGTAAATAGTTTATTTCTTTTTTTATTTTTTTTTTCATTTTTACTCTTTTTGTGTTTGCAAATATTCGCTTTTAATTTTCATCTCCATACATTTTGTTAATTGAATACTTCATTTTTTTGTTACTTTACCGTTTCTTCGTAATTTATTTTCTTTTATATTACATTCTTTCTTTCTTTCTTTCTTTCTTTCTTTCTTTCTTTCTTTCTTTCTTTCATACTTCCTTTCTTTCATTCTTTCTTACTTTACTTTTATTTCCTTGTTGTTCTACTTTTTCTTTGTTCTTCATTTCTTCTGCACTCTCGAAATATTTTATTATTTTATCAGCAATTTTCATTTGCCTTCAATTTTTTGTTTTTCGTTTCTTTCTCTTTCAGGTATTTATATCATTCTAATATTCTTTCTATTCTTTCATTTTAATATTCTCTCTATTCTTTCATTCTGATATTCTCTCTATTCTTTCATTCTAATATTTCTCTATTCTTTCATTCTAATATCCTCTATTCTTTCATTCTAATATTCTTTCTATTATTTCATTCTACTATTCTCTATTCTTTAGAACTAATATTCTTTCTATTCTTTCATTCTAATATTCTCTCTATTCTTTCATTCTAATATTCTTTCTATTCTTTCATTCTAATATTCTCTCTATTCTTTCATTCTAATATTCTTTCTATTCTTTCATTCTAATATTCTCTCTCTTCTTTCATTCTAATATTCTTTCTATTCTTTCATTTTAATATTCTCTATTCTTCCATTTTAATATTCTTTTCTATTCTCACATAATATTCTTTTCTATTCTTTCATTCTAATATTCTTTCCATTCTTTCATTCTAATATTCCTCTATTCTTTCATTCTAATATTCTTTCTATTCTTTCATTCTAATATTCTCTATTCTTTAATTCTAATATTCTTCCTATTCTTTTCATTTTAATATTCTCTATTCTTTCATTCTAATATTCTTTTTCTATTCTTCATTCTAATATTCTCTCTATTCTTTCATTCTAATATCCTTTCTTTCTTTCATTCTAATATTATTTCTCTTCTTTCATTCTAATATTCTTTCTATTCTTTCATTTTAATATTCTTTCTATTCTTTCATTCTAATATTCTCTCTTTCCATTTTAATTTTTTCATTCTCTAATATTTCTTTTCTTCTTCTTTCATTCTAATATTCTTTCCATTCTTTCATTCTAATATTCTTTCTATTCTTTCATTCTAATATTCTTTCTATTCTTTCATTCTAATATTCTTTCTATTCTTTCATTCTAATATTCTCTCTATTCTTCCATTTTAATATTCTTTCTATTCTCTCACTCTATTCTTTCTATTCTTTCATTCTAATATTCTTTCCATTCTTTCATTCTAATATTCTCTCTATTCTTTCATTCTAATATTCTTTCTATTCTTTCATTCTAATATTCTCTCTATTCTTTCATTCTAATATTCTTTCTATTCTTTCATTCTAATATTCTTTCTATTCTTTCATTCTAATATTCTCTCTATTCTTCCATTTTAATATTCTTTCTATTCTCTCACTCTAATATTCTTTCTATTCTTTCATTCTAATATTCTCTCTATTCTTTCATTTTAATATTCTTTCTATTCTCTCACTCTAATATTCTTTCTATTCTTTCATTCTAATATTCTCTCTATTCTTTCATTTTAATATTCTTTCTATTCTCTCACTCTAATATTCTTTCTATTCTTTCATTCTAATATTCTCTCTATTCTTTCATTCTAATATTCTTTCTATTTTTTCATTCTAATATTCTCTCTCTTCTTTCATTCTAATATTCTTTCTTTTCTTTCATTCTAATATTCTCTCTATTCTTTCATTTTAATATTCTTTCTATTCTCTCACTCTAATATTCTTTCTATTCTTTCATTCTAATATTCTTTCTATTCTTTCATTCTAATATTCTTTCTATTCTTTCATTTTAATATTCTTTCTATTCTTTCATTCTAATATTCTCTCTATTCTTTCATTCTAATATTCTTTCTATTTTTCATTCTTATTCTCTTCTCTTCTTTCATTTTTTCTCTCTAATATTTCATTTTTTAATTTCTTTCTATTCTCTCACCTAATATTCTTTTTCATTCTTTCATTCTAATATTCTCTCTATTCTTTCATTCTAATATTCTTTCTATTCTTTCATTCTAATATTCTCTCTCTTCTTTCATTCTAATAATCTCTCTATGCTTTTATTCTTTTTAAAATTTTTCTTACTATGTTTTTAATGTTCCAACTTTGCTTAGCTTTATTTTCCTCTTTGTTACGTTTTTTTTTCCTTTTTTTCTCTCTATTCTTTCATTTTAATATTCTTTCTATTCTCTCACTCTAATATTCTTTCTATTCTTTCATTCGAATATTCTCTCTATTCTTTCATTTTAATATTCTTTCTATTCTCTCACTCTAATATTCTTTCTATTCTTTCATTCTAATATTCTCTCTATTCTTTCATTTTAATATTCTTTCTATTCTCTCACTCTAATATTCTTTTCTTTTCTTTCATTCTAATATTCTCTATTCTTTCATTTTAATATTCTTTCTATTCTCTCACCCCTAATATTCTTTTCTATTCTTTCATTCTAATATTCTTTTCTATTCTTTCATTCTAATATTCTTTCTATTCTTTCATTTTAATATTCTTTCTATTCTTTCATTCTAATATTCTCTATTCTTTCATTTCTAATATTCTTTCTATTTTTTCATTTCTAATATTCTTTCTATTCTTTCATTCTTCTCTATTCTTTTTCATTCTAATATTCTTTTTTTCTATTCTTACATTCTAATATTCTCTCTCTTTCATTCTAATAATCTCTCATGCTTTTATTCTTTTTAAAATTTTTCTTACTATGTTTTTAATGTTCCAACTTTTGCTTTTATTATTTTCCTCTTTGTTATGTTTTTTTTCCTTTTTTTTTTCTTTCTTCATTTTAATATTCTTTCTATTCTCTCACTCTAATATTCTTTCTATTCTTTCATTCTAATATTCTCTCTATTCTTTCATTTTAATATTCTTTTATTCTCTCACTCTAATATTCTTTCTATTCTTTCATTCTAATATTCTCTCTATTCTTTCATTTTTAATATTCTTTCTATTCTCTCACTCTAATATTCTTTCTATTCTTTCATTCTAATATTCTCTCTATACTTTCATTTTAATATTCTTTCTATTCTCTCACTGTAATATTCTTTCTATTCTTTCATTCTAATATTCTCCCTATTCTTTCATTCTAATATTCTTTCTATTTTTTCATTCTAATATTCTCTCTCTTCTTTCATTCTAATATTCTTTTCTTTTCTTTTCATTCTAATATTCTCTATTCTTTCATTTTAATATTCTTTCTATTCTCTCATTTTAATATTCTTTTCTATTCTTTCATTCTAATATTCTTTCTATTCTTTTTATTCTAATATTCTTTCTATTCTTTCATTTTAATATTCTTTTCTATTCTTTCATTCTAATATTCTCTCTATTCTTTCATTTCTAATATTCTTTCTATTTTTCATTCTAATATTCTCTCTATTCTTTCATTTTTCTCTCTATTCTTTTCATTTTAATATTCTTTTATTTCTCTCACTCTAATATTCTTTCTATTCTTTCATTCTAATATTCTCTCTTCTTTTTCATTCTAATATTCTTCCTATTCTTTCATTCTAATATTCTCTCTCTTTTCATTCTAATAATCTCTCTATGCTTTTATTCTTTTTTAAAATTTTTCTTACTATGTTTTTAATGTTCCAACTTGCTTAGCTTTATTTTCTCTTTGTTACATTTTTTTTTTTTCCTTTTTTTCTCTATTCTTTCATTTTAATATTCTTTCTATTCTCTCTCACTCTAATATTCTTTTCTATTCTTTCATTCGAATATTCTCTATTCTTTCATTTTAATATTCTTTCTATTCTCTCACTCTAATATTCTTTCTATTCTTTCATTCTAATATTCTCTCTATTCTTTCATTCTAATATTCTTTCTATTCTTTCATTCTAATATTCTCTCTCTTCTTTCATTCTAATAATCTCTCTATGCTTTTATTCTTTTTAAAATTTTTCTTACTATGTTTTTAATGTTCCAACTTTGTTTAGCTTTATTTTCCTCTTTGTTACGTTTTTTTTCCTTTTTTTATGCTCTTTCGAATGATGTTTTTGTCTTATCTTGTTATCAGTTTATTTTTCTTTCATTTTTTCATTTATTTCTCTTTCTCTATTTTCTTCATTAAAATATTATTTCGCCTTTTCTTTCTTTCTTTCTTTCTTTCTTTCTTTCTTTCTTTCTTTCTACTCTCGTTACTCCTTCTCCCTTCTTTCTCTAATTCCTCTTATTTCATTGAAATATTTGTATCTTTGAAAGCTTTATTCTTTGACGCCTGTCATTTTCTTGTCTATCTGACCTTCAGCGACCTGCTTCTTCTGTTGGGGCTTAAATTGCATTACTTACAAAAGAAAATCTCCAACTAGCTCAGGAGTATTTAAAAATTTCACGCCAATTTCTTTTAAAAATAAAATCCTTAAGGGAAAAAGTAAATCCCTCGAGTGCGCATAAAATGGGTAACATAAAAAAAAAATTATCTGGAAGATTTTTTTTTTCTCTCTAGATTTCACATAGCTTTGTTGTCATTTCTCACTTCGAAGAAATGGTAATTTAGTTTGACTCTGGAACTACTTAAATTACAACCTTCCCTATCAAAAGAAAACACAAAAATCAATGTAAATAGTTCTGCCAACAGCAGAAGAAGCGAATTTGTTCTCGAGGAGTTAAATTTCAGTGATTTTTTTACAACACATAATCCGATATTTCTGCTCTGAATGATACCATGAAGAACAATATGAATACAATAAGATTATAACCTATGTTTTATAGATTATCTAAAAACGCTTGATCAACTACGTCACAGAGAACTGTTGTAACGGCTAGGTAACCATGGCATATATGGCAAGTGTTGTGACCAAGCAATTGGTTAAGAAATAACAAAACAAGAGGCTGCAGATAAATTGGATATTGAACATTAAATACAACAGAAGTGTGTTACACGACTTGGGAGATTGTGTCGGTTGAATAGCGTTCAGTCTATATCCCTGTTAATATTAAACAGCCCCTTCCCTCGAGGAATATATGTGACACAGGTTTAACGCGGGTCATCCGAGCCCATAGGCTCGGCCAAAAAAAAAAAATCCCCGTAAATGGGTTCGATTCTGTCTAACTCCCAGGACGAAACTCTACCCTTCGGCACAGCCTCGTTTGGGTTCCTCTCGAGCTAAGGCAGAGAATTTGACAGTTGCGAACAGTCACAGCCTCAGTAGAATAGTCTAGCACTGTTAATATTTAACAGCCATCTCACGAGGGATATAGGTGGCACAAGGCCGAGTTTAACGCGGGTCATCCGAACCCATAGGCTGGCCAAAAAAAAAAAATCCCCGTAGAACCCGCATAAACGGATTCGATTCTGTCTAACTCCCAGGACGAAACTCTACCCTTCGGCACAGCCTCGTTTGGGTTCCTCTCGAGCTAAGGCAGAGAATTTGACAGTTACGAACAGTCACAGCCTCGGTAGAACAGTCTATCACTGTTAATATTTAACAGCCATCCCACGAGGGATATAGGTGGCACAAGGCCGAGTTTACCGTGGATTCTCCGTGCCCGTAGGCTCGGCCAAAAATATTCCCTTAGAAGGCATAAACGGATTCAGGGACTTGTACCTCCCCGGACGAAACTTTGCCCTGCGGCAACAGTCTGCAACTGTCTGGCAATAGGACTCTGCACTATGCCACGCAAGCAGGAAAACCCAATCATGACTGTTAGACAATTTCTGCGACCAAATCACTCCTTACATTTGGCAATCTCACTCACCAGATTGCAATCTCTTTGATTATTATGTATGGAGCACAGTTTGAGGCGAGACCAACAAAACTTCTTATAACACTAAAGATGAACTGAAAGCAAACATTATGGCATCATTCACCAAATTAAACCAGGAGAGAGTACAGGAGTTGTAGGAGATTCCAATGTCGTCTGCAGGTCGTAGTTGAAGTCAATTGCGATTTTATTGAATAAATTTACTCTTTAGTATTTCAAGATATTTTTTGTGTAATTTTGGTAAATATATCTGTAAAAAATAAATATCTATTTTATTTTCATTTTTGCGTAATTTAGACGACAATGTATCCATCGCGCCCTGTATATGGCTGTAAAAATTTTGAAAAATTAAAAGAACACGGTTAAATTCATAATCCTCTGTTATTTAAAATATATAATACATAAATTAACCTGAAACTAAAATAACATAAATAATAAAACTATAATAGAATTCAAAAACAATAACAACATTTACACACATTCCTTCATTTGGCATTAAATTGCTTCACTTAGCTTCCTCCATAGGTTACCTTGACTTTCAGTTAGCCTGAAGTATATTTATGAGTGTTTTTCAATTTAAAAAATGATAAATTGACGACATTTCTTCTGTTTCTAAATACTTGTTTAAAAAATAAAATCCTTACATTTGCCTTGAGGTATCGGAGGACAAAAAGCTTTTCCGCTTCTCTTTATTCTTATTCTCTTTTAACAGATATATACTTTTAGATATATCTGAATTGTTACGCGTCACGGTTAATATTTAATTGAATAAAATATAATTTCAATTTTACTTTTTAAAGAGTAACGTTGATAAACACAAAAACAAAAGGAAAGGATTTAGAACTCAATCTGTTTCAATAACTTCGGCAGCGGAAAAAAAAATTCATAACGTGAAAATTAAATCCATTAAGAAAACCATGTCAAAAATACAATAGACAGATCACGTTGACAACGAGGAAGTTCGAAAGAAAACTGGAATAGAAAGGGAACATGTTTAAAATCAGACTAGTGAAATTGCTCGGAAATATTATAAAGAAAGTGGCTATGGAAAATTTAACACTCACAAAACATACCGAAATAGAAAATGTTGTTAATACTGTTTATTATAAACAGGGCATTTACTTAAATATTTATATCTATAAAAAGAACGCCTAAACAAGATATATATATATATATATGTATATATAATTACATGAATCATTCATACAAAAAACAAATACAGATGTTAATGATTTAAATGGCGAGAATACATCTTCGCAAACAATTTCAATAAGTTACACTAAACCCGAACGTGTATATGAATGACATGATCCCTGTTTATAAATTCTTATTACCGAGAAGTAAAAAACAAGAACAAATCTATTTCCATACCTGAGGATGTCTGTAGGAACAGACGAAAGCTTGTAAAAACTAACAAAGACCTTATGAAACTGGAATTTATAAACAGGGAAGATGTATTCTCGCCATTTAAATCATTAACCTCTATATTTGTTTTTTGTATGAATGATTCATGTAATTATAAATTGAACTGCACCTATAATCGATATATATATATATATATATATATATATACTGAAAGAAGGAAGGAACAAATATCAGGGATAAACAACAAATAACCAACCTAATATGTTCGCGGACAAAGAGGGATTGTAATGAGTTGTTGCAGCATACCTATGGACGATAATGTTCCCATTCACATAAATTCAGTAGTAAATACTGTATGTTGGTCTGCGGTTTGAGATTCGTCTCCAGCTGTGCTGGTCAAACTCTTTGCCTCCGGGCAGAGAGGATCCCCTATGTCGAAGGGCAAAGTCTCGTCTCGGGGAACAGATACCAGACTCCGTTTTATGCGGAGTCTACTGGGAATTTTTGGTCGAACCTACGAGCTCGGATACCCCACATTAAATACGGCCTTGTGCCACATCTAATCGCAGAGAAGCGGTTGGTAGATATCCTGCAGTTGGAGATTCGTCTCCAGCTGTGCTGGTCAAACTGTCTACCTCCGAGCAGAGAGGATCCCAAGACGAGGCTATTATCCAAGGGTAGAATCTCGCCTCCGGAAACAGCTACCCGACTCCGTTTTATACGGAGTCTGTGGGGAATATTTGCTCGAGCCTACGGGCTAGGATACCCCACATTAAATTCGGCCTTGTGCCACATCTATTCGAGGGGAGCGGTTGGTAGATATTCTGCAGTTGGAGATTCCTCTCCAGCTGTACTAGTCAAACTCTCTGCCTTTGAGCAGAGATGATCCCCAGACGAGGCTATGTCGAAGGGCTTTGTGCCACATCTGACCACATAGAGTGGTTCGTAGATATCATGAAGTTGGAGATTCATTGTTGAATTCACTTGACTCATTTCTAGCAGTTGATTACTTCTAAGCATCGCTAATGAATCTTATATGTGTTGTTCTTGTCCTAAATATTATCGTTCATTACCCAGCTTCGCGCGATTATTCTATTCAGTAACCGTCCCTAGGTTACAACAAGCTTAGAGCAAAATAAGACGGCAGGCTGTCATCATCATCATGTCACGTGACTGCTTTAATCTTCGGTAAGGACGTAAGGACAGAAGAAACAGATAATCTCATCCATGATGATCTGTTCGCGTGAACTCTCAGTGTTGCATACTCGCCCTCGTTCTGGAATCTCTTGGTTACGGGTTCGATCCAATAATAATAATGTTGTCTTCTCCTTTCTCGACTGGTGACCGCCAGTTGGTTTTTTAGTTCGACAATAAAGCAACTTACTGATTTATTAAACATGTCATCGTGTACATTTCTACCTAGTCAATGGGGTCACTCTATCACCACTGGGGAGCAAGTCTCCAAAATACCATTGTATGACGTGTAAGATTCAACTCCTGAAATCCCTTGACCATCCCTAATATTCCCACGGTATTTTTAGCCAAACAAAAACGACTTCCTTTTTTTTTCCTGTATCTGACCTCAAAGGTCACAATGAGGGAGTCAGAGGATAAATAAAATTCTTTAAAAGATAATTGTCTGCTAGACTATCATTTAACATCAGGAGTCTTGACATTGACATGTCCGTGCACTCTTTTGTGGTATCTGGGCAACTTTTGCGGTCCCCACTTATGTCCGCTTCAAGAGTGCCTCGCATGATGGCCTTGCAAAGGCTGATATGCCGTGTGACGTGGCCAAAGCATAACACCTTCCGACGGTTAAAAGTGGTGAGAAGAGATTCCTGTCGGCCTACGAAACTGTTAAGCTTGTCCGTATATAGTCACTGGTTTTGTATTTCTAGACGGCGATGCGAAGGTGCTTCATCAAGCATATTTTCTCGAATGCCTGGCCCATTCTTCCTGCCTCTACCACGAGTGTTCAAGTCTCACACTCTTAGAGGAGGATGGTTACGAGTAGCGACTTGCAGATCTTGGACATGATATGGAAGCTGATCTCTAACCATTGTTGCTGTAGCGATCCGTGTATGGATTTCTACATTTTGGGTACCATCTTTTGACAGGTTTGTGTGTACCCTCTTTTGACAGTATTTGAAGATGCACTTTTCCTCTAGTAATTCGCCGTCCATGGCGAGACTGACACTGGTGCTGATTGTGCTATTCGCCATTGCTTTGGATTTCTCTGTGTTGAATTGAATTCCATATGTGCCGTCTTTTTCAAAGAGTTTGCTGATGAGTAAGCTGTAGAAAGCCTTAATAGCTTTCGTTCTAAAGGCAAAAGGTGGATTCGATAAGCAAGATAGAAAATAGAGTCCCAGTGAACGACATTCTACGATATTCTTACTAAGTTTAAAGAGAATTGTTCATTGTTTACTAGACAAAGATCAGATCGCCACAAACAAGAAAAATATATGAAACATTTTTTCATATATATATATATATATATATATATATATATATATATATATATATATTTATATATATATATTAAAGAAAAACACGACCACTTTGTACCATTATGATAATTTATTTCACTAGACCCCTTTTAAAGGACGCCGGATCATCAGATAGCACTTTCAGAAAAAAATTTTGACATTTTTTTTCTTTGGAAGTGCTATCTGACGATCTGGCTTCCTTAAAAAGGGCTCTGTGAAATAAATTATCATAATCTTACCTCAAAGTGGTCTGTTTTTCTTTTAAAATATTAGCTCTGGATTTACATTGAGCTCTCAGGATTTCATCCTCCTTGTGATTACCCATACGGATTACAAGTTCTTTCATAACTTATATATATATATATATATATATATATATATATATATATTTAATTGAACATTGAAGTCAACACTCAGGCCGCCTGACGATTGCGTCTAGCATGAAACAGCCTGTCGCCTCTGAGTGTTGACCTCAATGTTCACTTTTATATTTATATAACCACTATCTCTGATATTGAGCACTTTATCCCATAAATATAGCACACCTTAAAACTATATTTCTTTATATATATATATATATATATATATATATATATATATATATATATATATATCACTTTAAACCCTATTTTTAGTGTATACACATATTTGAGTAGACACTCCGTTCATCTTAAACAGTATTTGTATCTTCGTCTGACGGCCTGGATATTTGAGAAATGTTATTAAAGGTAATATACTTTCTTCGGCCCTTAGAGCGTTTTTCTTTTTTCCTCTTTAATGTGATTTCTCGAATATTCAGGCCGGCAATAGATAAACAAACTCCCAAATGCAAAACTAGATGAATAATAATAAAAGTAAAATAAATTCTGTAAACAAATAATAAACAAACTTACAAACTGTACAAATTCACCCCTAACCAGAATTAAATTTACATAATAAATGTGAATATCAGTGTATCACTGTGTCACGCTTTTTCGACTTTTTTAGAGGGCATAGTCTAACATATCACGCCATTTTGAAATCAGGCTGACTCCATGAACAAATTAAAAACCTCCCGGTCGTGTTCCAAACCACAAACCTGAAATTTTTGATTTCGGATTCCACCATCCTGGCTTCAACTTATAAAAAAAATAATTAAAGTGTCACAATTTTCATATTTTCAATTGCTCATGTTCAAACGAAAATAATACTGTTCTCAAATTACAGTGTTTCAAAATAAAAGTGACCGTGTTTTCACCTTTAGTCCTAGAAGTACAATATATATAATTTTGGAATCAGGTCGACTCGGTGAGCAAATTAAAAACATTCCGAATCGGATCTGGACCCGCAGTCCTGAAATTTTTGTATTCCCAAATTTTCATTATATCTATTGTTTTTTCGATTCCGCAATTTTGGCTTCTAATGATAAAAACGAAGGGACACAACTCTCTAACTTTCAAGAGCTTATATTCAAATGAAACATTACTGTTCTCAAATTACAGTGTTTCAAAATAAAATTATCCGTGTTTCAACATTACTCCTAGAGGCCGTAGACATATAATACCATTTTGGAATCAGGCAGACTCCGTGAGCAAATTAAAAAGATTCCGGGCCGGATTCGAACCTGCAGTCATGGATTCCCAAATTTTTTATTACTGCGATTGTATTCGGCGATTTTTTACGTGATATTTTGCGATTCATTTTTTTGTACGAAAACAATTTTTGTAACTTGGAAATAAATTTGTGAATAACCGCAATTAATTGCGAAATCCAGCGATATAAAAATATTTTTTTGTACAGAAATGACCTACGTACATCAAATTGTTTTTAAACTAAATGGCAGCTGAAAAATAATTCCTGACGTTTTAAGAGGTTAGCTTAAATATTAATGCAGTACTTAAATACAACTAAACATTTTGAGTTCTTCTGTAGTTTATTGTTGCCTATCTCATCTAATACTCCCTGCCGATTGTTATGAAGGCCCAATCAAGTGCACCCACCGCGCAAGAGCTAGCTTAAATGCCACCCGATATGGCGGCCTTTAAGCTAGTCTAATAATAATAATAATAATAATACTAATAATAATAAATAATGAATAATTAATGAATAAATGCAAAATACCCTGATTAATTAATAATAAGTTAAAAGTTAACAATTCTATACAATAGCTATAAAAAAACCACATTCTAGTCCTTGATTATTTTGAATCACTAGGCTTTAGAATGATTCATAAGATAACCGTTCCCGATTATCCAATATGTACGTATAGCTGGCAACTCATATTCGAGGATACTCATCTACTAGGGTGGCTATCCAATGCCTATTGCAGACGCTTGCTCAGGTGAATTGGTGTTTATTCAACACCCAGATACCCCAACTGTGGTCAATACTGCAACTATGCTGAGCAAACCTCAGTTACAATTTTTGGGAAAGAGCGTTTTATCTAGCCTGATCAACAGTTGTAACGAGGCCAGCACGCTCAAGCCCTCGGCCACGATGACTTGTGACTTCGTGCTAGCACAGCTATTGACCACCAGCGAAGGGTTCCGTCTACCCAATTTCACTCACAATGTTATGCTTCATTATTTACATTATTCGGACTATTGTCCTCATCTTTGTCGCCATATTTATCACAACGTTTCGGCTGTTGTACGCTCCGGCCTTCTTCAGGTGGTTGGAATGTCGAACTGAACCCTTTATTTTATGCTAGTCCACAAAAATCTCCTGATCCGACCAAGCACAGAAATAAATACAATATGGGAACCAGTAATAAGGTGTGCCAGAGAAAAGCAATGATAACAACAAAGTTGCAATATGAGCTCTGGTAAAAACATGCATTGATAACAGAAAAATTGCAATATGAGCACTGGTAAAAATGGTTGCTGAGGACATTAGGTTTATAATACCCAGAAATTCAAACCCAGATGTCCTCGAGATGTGGAACTAGAACACTCTACCCCACTGAGCGAAATAAAGGGTTCAGTTCGACATTCCAACCACCTGAAGAAGGCCGGAGCGTACAACGGCCGAAACGTTGTGATAAATATGGCGACAAAGATGAGGACAATAGTCTGAATAATGTAAATAATGCACATAATACCTCATCTCAGAATGACAGACTCTGAAGGTTATGGTTTTCAGGCACTTTCCAGTCCAATAACATCAGAAACTTCCGACCATGTTGAGATTCGAACTTTGGTTTCATTGTCAGGACGTTCTAACCACTCGGCCACGTGACCACACTATCCAATATCTTTAAGGATAGGAACGCAATAAACGAGAAATACCTCACGTTGTTACACATAATGTCTCGGTATCCATAGTACTGCTAATATTAACCGTTTCCTTTCGAGGAAATATTCAGCAGTCAATGATCGAGCACTTAGTATCATTTACGGTTGAACTTTTATAAATCTTACTCTTAAAACAACTTTCAGGCAAATAGGTGTCTCAAGTCCAGTAGCTGTTATCGCTCTTTCCAGTAGTGATGGGGGGTTTCCTTTCTCACCTTTTGTCTATGGTAGTGTTGAATGTCAGCATCTTGAGTATGTCATTATTCTCCCTTCGGCTTACATGTGCTATCCATTTTAGTTGTTGCCGCAGTTGATTATGTACTGTATTTCATCTGAGGCAGCAGGTTACGATTCCGGTCTACAAGGTTCAGAGGATGATGGATTGTCGTCGAGACCTACACGTTTCAAACCATTTTTAAACATCGATATGAGAAAGCAGGGATTTTTTTTTTTTTATAAAACCGACATTTTACATATGTCTGCACGAATTTGGTTGCAGGCCTGCCATCCATACGAAAGTATCCATATGACATGACTCCTACGCCCAGGTTAATGTTTTAGTTCCGCAGCAACTTGCGGTATTGTGTGAAACTAAGCCTAGCACAGTCTTTCCTATATACAAGTTCTTTATATTCTATGCGAATTTTTAGAGCACATTCATACACCGAGGCATATGACGTGTTTAATATTTACTAATCCAACATGCTGAATTTTTATGAGGAATTTAGAGTGGATGCTATCATTGTTGCATTCCAAATGCAGATCATAATCTCGATTTTGGAAAACGGTACATTAGTAGGCACTCATTTATCGCGCGAGATAAATAAATGTCTGCTACAATACAAAAGTGAGAGTGACATTGCAGGTTAACATTTTCTATTGAAGAAAGCATTTCTTTGAATTGTTTAATGACATAGAGAGTGCAATGCATAAAGTTTTGACTACACTATTTGCATTATTTGGACTATTTCCCTCATCTTTGTCGCCATATTTATTACAACGATTCGGTCGTTGTACGCTCCGGCCATCTGCAGGTAGTTGGAATGTCGAACTGAATCCTTTATTTCGCTCAGTGGGGTAGACTGTTCTAGTTCCATAAATCGATGAGTCTGGTTTTCGAATTAAATCCTTACTTCTCTACATTCTCCACATTTATTTATCTCGCAAGATATTGCTAGCGTCCTCTTTGGTCAAACGTTTGCGAAAGAGCGTTTGAAATGGCTTAGCAGATCAGGCTTTGCTTGTCACTCTCTCCTGTGTGTGTCACAGATGAAACTGGAATGTAGAATGAAGGCCTGACATTGCTCTCTCTGCTTCCTTCATTGTCTTTTGATCTCTAAACATCAGCATACGACCAGATCAATAGAGACATCCTCTTCTTGTCCATTAGAAAACTCCTTCTAAGACCTAAATTTATTGAATGTCTAGATCTGATAGAAGAACTATGTAGGTCCTCAAAGACCAAGGTTTATAAATAACTTCAGCATAACGGATCCAGTTTATGTGTGAGGGTCTTGAAGATTACCTTTTTTTTGCAATAGTACATTAAGTCGCGATACGCATCACATTTTGGAAAGCGTTTCTGACTCCCGCCATTATGAAATGTAGAACCTCTTTTCTAAATTTGGTGGGAGGGTACGCTATGTTCACATTTCAACCTCAATATCAAGCAATGTTTTAATATTCGTTTACTGTTTTATCTTCTTTTTTTTTACTTCCCCGTCATTGTTTACGTTTCGGTACAAACATTGAAATGCTCGGATGTATAGAGCTGCATGTTTTATTTCTGTGGGTACCATCTGCTTAGTGTGGCCAGGAGTGAAGACACTGAGATCCGTAGACGTATTGGGATGGCCAAGGACACATTCAAAAGGCTGAGTAGAATATTGCGGGACAGTTGGATTTCTTTGGTAAAAAAGAATACTGAACTATTTTTTTTTCTTTATGGCAGCTAATGTTGGACGATTTCCTCAAGGATGAGGAAGAGACTCGAGGCGACGGAGATGTTGTTCTACAGAAGGATGCTAAGGATACCATGGACTGAGCGTGTGAGCAACGATGAGGTCTTAGGCTACAAACAAGGAGAAAGTTTATACTTAACATCAGAAATCGGCAGCTGAAGTTTCTGGGATGCATAATGAGGAAGGAGGGACTAGAGAAACTGATACTCACGGGTCGACTAGAGGGAAAGAAAGACAATTGAAAGAAGGGCGTAATATAGCTGACGAGCTTGAGCAAATGGATGACAGAATGTGGTCTGGGGGAGGAAGCAGAGGGAAGGAACTTGCTGAGAACTGTAAGGGATAGAGGGAGGTGGAGAGTGATGATCGCTTACGCCCATAAAAACAAAAGGAAACTCATCTGTTTTGTTTTGTTTTTTTGTCGTTTTTTTTGTAGGATGCTATTAGGATTTTTTTTTGTTTTTTTCTCCGCATTTCAAAACAATGTCTTTGGCATCATTAATTCGATTTCACACTCTTCGGCGATATTGGGTTCTTAGACAATGTACTTGTTTAATATTTTAGTTCCATAGTCAATTGTTTCTTAGTCTCTCCCCAATTTGTTTCTGTTTAATTTTTCCAATATCAATCCTTTTATATCAGTCTTTTCATTCCATGGAAGGATCTTTATCCCCTCAAGATATTCTTGGAATTTTATCATCTGGTTCGGTTAAGGATGATAAGACACAATTATTTGTTTCTGTAATGTCAAGATTTAGCGACATTAATTTGAATATTATATTTCATTATCAACGAATTTGAATTTTATTTTGTATTATAAACCTAGCTCAATTAGGTCTCATTTAAATACACATGGATACCTACCAAAATCTATCCGGAACATACTCGTTGATAATACAATATAATAGTCTCATCCACATGTGAAATAAGGATAAAAATAATTGAATTATTAATAAAAAACACCCAATATAATTAGTTATGAACACTGCCAAAATATGCTGGCAGTGTTCGAAAAATAAAACATTCCTATAACTCTAGACACATACTCAAAGAAATACATTTATTCAGTTGAAAGTGAAATAAAATTCATCCTTGATAATAGCTAAAAGTATAGCTGAAAGCGCTTGGAAAACATTCGGACAACTTTCATATAATTTATGTCCGGAAAAGAAAAGCATTATACGAACACATGAGAAATTATATAAAAAAACTCAACCACTACATATTGTAGCTTTCACCGATACTTTTATATATATATATATATATATATATATATATATATATATATATATATATATATATATATATGGTATCAAATGACAATTGGAAAAAAAAATCTTACATTGTGCCGACGCGTTTCGTCTTCCGACTTTTCAAGGCCAAAATGAAATCGAAATGTTTTTGTTGTTATAGTTACATTAAAATTCAAAATTAAAAAGATAGACGCTTGTGTCTAAGCCTTTTTTCTGGTTAATGTAAATTACCTTTATAGTAGGGATTATTATTATTATTTTTTTTTTCCATGTCGACAATATAGTTAAATTCCCAGATGTCGGCAAAATGTAAGATTTTTTTCCAATTGTCATTTGATACCAATCTGTCTTGTCCACAGAATTCATTTAGGAATTTAACTATATATATATATATATATATATATATATATATATATATATATATATATATATATATATATATATTGAAGGACCGAATACAGAGACATACGTGCCACAAGGTCCCCAAACGACCCTCCGCACGTTTTGAATTCAGAGTTTTCCTTCTCCAAGGCCAGTTGCCATACAAGGCTATAGAACCCAGTCTGTTCTGATATTTACCCATAGTTAGAGGGAGAAAAGTACCAATTACAATTTAACCTGAAAAAAAAAATTATTAAAAGTATAAAAAATATTAGAACTGTGGATTAAAACTGACAAATCGCGAAATATTCATAAAATTAATCCCTCTATCACAAATGTCTCCTCAATAAAATCACTAATACTTGACAATAAAATAATACTATTTCTTTAATTAACAAAGATGCTGCTAATTTTGCCAATAAATTTTATATTGCAGAGAGAACGGGGAAAATTCATATGAAAACTGCATATTTACTATTTAAAGAAGAAAAAACCCAATTTCGATAATAATCTGCAATCACCATGAATTCAACCTTCCAACACTGAACTAGACGTAATTTTAAAAAAATATAATTAAATGAATAATCCACACTATATCAGAAATCTCTTATAATAATATTTGGAAAGATTCTTTGGATACTAAAAGTGGTACAATGGTATTAAGAATAAAAATAAGGCCACTGTTATCCAGTTTGGCATAATAGACTTCTACCCGTCCATTTCCAAATATCTATTGTTAAAACGTTTAAATTTTGCTAAAAACTATATAGACATTACGGATGATGAATTCGGAGTTATCCAAGCTTCCAGAAAAACATTATTGATAAATAATAATTCCGCTTAGATTAAAAGTCATAATAAATTTGACGTTCCTATGGGCATCTATGACTCTGCTGAAGTAGCTAATGTTGTGTGCATTTATATATTAGACATGGTGTAATATTTTATCCCAGATGGTAATGGTTCACTGTGCTATAGAATACAGAAGATGATTATAAGTGTTTTCAACTTCCTTGGTTTGAAAATTGAAATCGTATATTACCTTAAAATAGTTATTTTTTAAATGACACTTTCAACCTTTCTAATACATTTAAACAATTTCACAAGGACAGACTCCTATTTTTATTAATGTCAACTCCATTCCCCCAGATTCAATAATTAGACAAATTCGTAATACTGTAAACATTAGAATTAATACATTATCTTCTAACAAAAAATATTCAACAAGAATAAAATTATTTATAACGACTTCAAGCAAAAATTAAGGAATTTTTAAAAGACAATAAAACTAATGGAACCAAACACGAAAAAGAAAAATAATGAGGTTTAACCCACCTTTCTGAAAACTGCCTAATATAAATATTGGCAGATTCTAAATTCAAAAGATAAACATTTTAATCACAGCAACAAACTACAAAATATTTTCAATAGAAAAACACTAAAAATACTCTTTCCTGCACAAACAATATATATAATATTATTGACTCACATAACAATAAAATATTAAAATCATTTTATGACAGCAGCATACCAGATAACAAACCCACTTGTAGAGGGTTGAATTGCAGAACCAGAACCAACTACCCAGTTGGAGATAACTGTAATTCATAGTATCTTGAATACCAATCTACCATCTTTACAAAAATAATATTAATGATAAAAAAGTATAAATCGGTAACTCTGCTGGAAGCTGGGAACAAAGATTCTACAATGACAGATATTCCTTCTCTAATTCTTCCTTAATTCAACAAACTGGTCTCTCTAAGCATCTTTGGAGACTTAAAAAATAGACGCTTCACACCACAGATTAAGTAGTATATCATCTGTCAGTCTCAAACTTCCAACGTCCGGGATAAATGCAATCTATGCATACAGGAAAAATTATAATATTTAAATGCAAAAGTTGTGCCCAACTGTTTAACCAAAGGAATGAAATCATTTTCAAGTGTCGGCATAAAAACAGATTTTAATTACTTTAAAGCGTTACTTTGCGGGTAAAGCACTTGTGACTTTAGTTCTTATTGTATATAGGTACAAGCATATATGTGTATATGTGCTGGAATGTATGTATGTAAGAATGTGTATAAGTGGTTGTATGTGATATCACTCATATATAATCGTCTGTACATGTATTTGATTATTTTTGTGATTATCATGCTTATACCTACATAATATATATTATTTGTTATCCCTATATATTTTTAATATTATATATTTTGTTTTATTATTATTTGTAATTATTTATTTATTATTTTCTACTTATTTATTAATTTTATGTATATATTTTTGTTTGATTATTACTATTATCTATTATATTGATAATTTTTTATTATTATATTATTGTGATATACAGTGTAACCCGGATATAAGAGACCCGGATATAAGAGACACCCGGATATAAGAGAAACCCGGATATAAGAGAGATTTTCTCTGGTCCCAAATTAGAGCCCGTGTTACCTAAACAAAATAGACCAAACCCGGATATAAGAGAAACCCGGATATAAGAGAAACCCGGATATAAGAGAAACCCGGATATAAGAGACTCCTTCTCCGGTCCCGTCAACTCTCTTGTATCCGGTTTACATTGTATAGCTATATTTTATATTTTTCTTCATTTTTCTTATTATTAGTAGTAGCATTATGTAATGATGATTATGTTATACAATGATAATATATATTGATTCAATTTAGTAAAATGTAGTCGATCTGATGAGATGAATATACCTGTATCCATCGAATTAAATTTATTAAAAACAATGGATTTTTAAGTTTTTTTTTATGTATATATACAGGGTGTCCATAAAGTTCGTCTGCACTTAAAAATTTATAACTTTATTTGTATTTGCGATAGAAATCATCTGTAAAAAAATGTTATAAAGTTTAATGTACCTAGTTTTATGTATAGTTATTGAATAATTCTTTGCCACAAAATTTGCCATAATTTTTAGATGAGTAAAAATTCTTTTTTTTCCGGAATCAATTTGATCCATGGCTTCAACTGAGGAAAAAAGTAAACTGTGTCCTTTGGCTGGCTGAACTGAAATCTACTTTTGCTATACAAAGAAAGTTTCAAATTGAATACAATAAAGAACCACCTCATAGGAACACTATTGCTAACTGGATAAAAAAAAAAAAACAGTTGGCAAATGTTTTCCGTGAACTGCAAAATCGCATTACCTTTTGTATTGCTAATGATTGAGGACATGTGGAAACTTAAATAAAATTTCAATAAAACCTTAAAAAATATAGATTTACTTCTTTAATCTTTTTTTACAAATTATTTCTATCGCAAATACAAATAAAGTTATAAATTTTCTAAAGTGCACACGAACTTTATGGACACCTTGTGTATACATATATATATATATATATATATATATATATATATATATATATGAATTTGCGTGTGTATGTCTTATCTTCTCTTGGAAAATAGTTAACTAGGATTGTTATACTATTTACAAAGGAATACTTTAGAATACGTCTGTGTTTGTGCGTGAATTCATGACATGCGCACTCGTGACCAAAATCGATTAAGAAGATAAAAAATAAGCGGACCACGTAAATTCTCGAAATATTGTCTAGAGGAACACTGGGTCGTGGCTTTTAGGATTAGTCGAACCATTAACGTCTGTTTGATGGTTCAAAAGACTGACTAGACATCGCGATTGGAATATGTCGAATTGGAAAAGAGAAAGAAAAGAAAATACATGTCAATTAACGGAACAAGGAAGAATCGGTAAAATGGACAGAGTATAAAGACAGGAATCAAGATAAAGATAAAAAGAGAGAGAAAAGGGGGAAGGAGATCTATCAGTGGAAGAAACGCTCGAAGAGAGAAAGAGAAATAAAGAAAACGAATATTAGAGGCTTTCAGAAGAAAGAAAGAAGGTGAAGAAAGAAGGCAAGAAAATAAAGGAAGAATGAAGACAAGAAAGAAGAGAATAAAGAAGGAAAGAAAGAAGGAGAGAAAGAAGGCAAGAAAGAAAGGAAGAAAGAAGGCAAGAAAGAAGGAAAGAAAGAAATCAAGAAAGAAGGAAAGAAAAAAGGAAAAAAGAAGGAAAAAGCAAGAGAGAAGGAAAGAAGAAGGTGAGAAAGAAGGCAAGAAAGAAGGAGAGAAAGGGAATAAAGAAGGAAAGAAAGGAAGAGAGAAAAAGGGCAAGAAAGAAGGAAGAATCAAAGCAAGAAAGAAGGCAAGAGAGAAGGAAAAAAAGGAAAGAAAGAAGAAAAGAAAGGAGGAAAAAAAAAGAAAGAGAGAAAAAAGGCAAGAGATAAGGAAAGAAATAAGGAAAGAAAGAAGGCAAGAAAGAATGAAAGAAAGAAGGAAAAAGGAAAGAAAAAGGCAAGAGAGAAGGAAAAAATAAGGAAAGAAAGAAGGAGAGAAAGGAGGAGAGAAAGGAGGAGAGAAAGGAAAGAAATAAGGAAAGAAAGGCAGAGAGAAAGAGGGCAAGAAAGAAAGAAGAATCAAGGCAAGAAAGAAAGAGAGAAAGGAAACAAAGAAGGAGAGAAAGAAGGCAAGAAAAAAAGGTAGAATGAAGGCAAGAAAGAAGGAAAGAAAGAAGGCAAAAAAGAAGAAAAGAAAGAAGAAAAAAAGAAAGAGAGAAAAAGGCAAGAGAGAAGGAAAGAAAGAATGAAAGAAAGAATGAAAGAAAGAAGGCAAGAAAGAAAGTGAGAAAGAAGGAACCATGAATGCGAAATCCATGAGTTATATTTGATGATAGTGCATGCGAAAGACGCGTAGAAAAGTAAAGAAACAACGAAGAAATAACTGTAAGAAAAGCCAAAAGAAACTTATATTTAAAGAGAGAAAGAAAGAAAAATCAAAGGTTCTGAAAAGAAAGAACCAAATAGAGATGTTAAGAAAATACAGTGAAAAAGAAGAAGAAGAAAAAACGAAAATTCAGACAGAAATAAAGAAGGAAAATACAACGGATAGAAATAAATGAAAGAAAAAGATATTTGAGGATTTTGGGCGATTTCAGGAATTGGGCTAACCCGAGAAATTTTCAGCACGCCTTCGTAGCCATAATGTAATTGATATTTCCAGAAACTGATAGATATAATCAGCGTGAAGTAGATAAATATGACGAGATCTGGACGGACAGCCGGAGTGCAAGAATGTCCAGAGAATTATCGATCGATGTGCAAGCCTAGAAAGACAGACATGTGACAAGCATTAGGTTAGTCGATCAATCAAAAAAGTGGATAGATTGGCAGATAGCTGGAATCGAAAAAGGAGGAAAGAAGGAAATAGATTGGCAGATAGATAGATAGATAATGAATAGATAGATAAAATATCAATAGAAATCGAAAGAAATATTAATATCTAGCTGTCTACCTATTGAGATAGTTATTATATATATATATATATATATATATATATATAGATAGATAGATAGATAGATAGATAGATAGAATATCAATAGATTTACATCGAAAGAAACAAAGAAACATATTAATATCTAGCTGTCTACCTGTTGAGATAGATAGATAGATAGATAGATAGATAGATAGATAGATAGATAGATAGATTTACATCGAAAAACATTAATATCTAGCTGTCTACCTGTTCAGATAGATACATATATCAATATATTTACATCGAAAGAAACATATTAATATCTAGCTGTCAACCTATTAATACAGATAGATAGATAGATAGATAGATAGATATGAAGATGACAGATAGATAGATAGATGGATAGATAGATAGATGACAGATAGATAGATAGATAGATAGATAGATAGATAGATAGATAGATAGATAGATAGATAGATAGATAGATTTACATCGAAAGAAACAAAGAAACATTAATATCTGGCTGTCTACCTATTGATATAGATAGATATGAATAGACTTGTGATAGATAGATAGATAGATAGAAGGATAGATAGATAGATAGATAGATAGATATGGATAGACTGTGATAGATAGATAGATAGATAGATAGATAGATAGATAGATAGATAGATAGATATGGATAGACTGTGATAGATAGATAGACTGTGATAGATAGATAGATAGATAGATATGATAGATGTGATAGATATGATAGATGTGATAGATAGATAGATAGATAGATAGATAGATAGATAGATATGAATAGACTGTGATAGATAGATAGATAGATAGATAGATAGATAGATAGATAGATAGATAGATAGATAGATAAAATAGAGAAGAAAACAATGAAAGAAACAGCCGAAAAGTAAGATAGTTATCAATCCGAAGGATCTCGGTGTAAATGAATAACGAACTCTTCAAAATGGAGGAAAGGAACACATTCTTGTTCCGTTTTTATGTGCATCTTTCTTTCGTTTTTGCTAACCAGAATGATCTTTTTTTTTTCGAATTCGTCAAACTATTTTTTGATAACTATATCATTATATTGTTATTCTTCTTCATTGTAACTAGGCTTACGGTAAATTCATGCTGAAACACTTGTTCTCGTACGACTGACGAAGCCTGGTCAGTACCTAGAATGGTGACCGTTTGGCAATCCCACCTGCTATAACTTTGAACGTGCGAGTGATGTAATGGATAACGGCTCGAAACTGAAAAATCGGAGAGCCGAGTTCTAATTCCAGTTGGGTTTGTCATATTCACTTACGCGCAAATAACCTTGGGAAATGCATGAAACCATCTTTTCTTTCCCCCCAGCTATGGGTTAACTAGTAGTACGTTTATCAGTAAACCATTGTTATCTACACTAAACGTGTACAATCTAGAAATATTTTCTAGCGTTAAATAACATGGAAAATGGTGATAAATCGTAGAAATCAAACCCTTTTCTTCGTGTTTCTTACTCTCGCCTTTTGATTGCTCTTCTTCATACGTCTCTACAATAATTTAATTTTTATGGCGGTGAAGAATTCTTTCACGCTATAGACGCTTTCTGTTTTCGTTCATTTTTTTTTTATATCTTTTTTTAATTCGCCATTTTACACCTTTCACAATGACCTCATATCAATAATTTTGCTCTTTATTTAATCATTTCAATAATCCATTTTTCATTCTTGGCTAGGCCGAATTCTTCTGAGAATAGGTATTATGTACACTATTTATATTATTCGGACTATTGTCCTCATCTTATGTCGCCATATTTGTTACATTTATTTCGCTCAATAGGGTAGACTGTTCTAGTTCCACGTGCCATGTTATGGAATTAACAGGAGATGTTATCTCCTGTTAATTCCCCTCTCCAAGTTCTCCACTACCTTAACCGGGTATTGAACTCACACTATCACTATCCTGTCAGTGGATCTAACTAACGCCTTTATCCACTGTGCCATGTGTCATTGAAGACATTTGTGTATGAATTTCTGGGTATTATAAACCTAATGTCTTCAGCAACCAGAGAAAAGTAATGATAACAGCAAAAATCGCAATATGAGCACTGGGAAAAACGGTTGCTGAAAACATTACCCAGAAATACCCAGAGATTCATACACAAATGTTTTCAAGGACACAAGACACAGTGGATAAGGGCGTTGATTAGATCCAGTGACAGGATCCAAACAGTGTGAGTTCAATACCGGGTTAAGGCAGTGGAAAACTTGGAGAGGGGAATTAACAGTAGATAATTGACATCCATTAAATATGGCACGTGGAACTAAAAAAGTCTACCCCATTGAGCGAAATAAACGGTTCAGTTCGACATTCCAACCACCTGAAGAAGGTCGGAGAGTACAATGGTCGAAACGTTGTAATAAATATAGCGACAATGATGAGGACAATAGCCCGAATAATGTAAATAGTGTTCTTTTGGTTGGTTTCTTTCGCTTACTGTTTGTTCTATATCTTCCCTGCCTTCAATGCTATTCTCATTCCCAGAGAAAATACCTTCATTCCTCTCACTTTCAAAATATTTTTGTCACTAATGTCTTTTTTCTTGTCATTATTTGATCACTTTTATTTCACCTGTTTCGTAATGATCACAATCCTGTCAACGATATTATCTTAGCACACTCTTGCTTTATTCTGAGATACTTGTTTTGATGTGTCCCTTTCTAATGAGATCGAATGTCAATGTTTTTAATTTTTGCACCCATCTAAACTACTGTGTTTAATTATGACAATTAAAATAAAATACAGTATCAATTATAATAATAATAAAAAAAAGTGTAATTTATATTTTTAAAAGTCTCTTATTTATTATAAATTTTTACCTAAAACCCATTATGCTTCCGTTTCGAAAACGGGATGGTTGTCATTACTTGGTTAATTTGACTCTATCTGCTGCGTTAAAAGTTGAGATAAGATCTCAGCTTGGATAACAGAATATGACACGGGATATCAAAGAATATTTAATCCCTCACACCTGGATTTGAATGGGTTATACTTTTACAGCAAGAATGAGGATTACTACAGTGCAAACGATAGTTGATTGGTATCTAAGTGGATAAAATTATTAGGTTTTTTCATAAAGTCTTCAGGCTTTTTTTTCTCATAATTTATTAAAAATACTTATTATTTATTAATAGTTCTGTTGAATCATTCAACAATGTATTCGCCTTAATTGTTTATGACTTCCCACCAACGATCCACAATCTGTTCAATAAAGAAATGATAGAAATCATTAGGTTTTGACTCGAAAAATTCATCAAGCTATGTTTTAATCTCCACATCGTTGTTGAATGTAACACCCCTCAAATTGTGAGAAAGCAACCGAAAAAGGTAGTAGTTTGAAGGGGCTAAATCTGGAGAATATGATGACATATGAGAATATGCTAGAGTGTCTTGGTGTAGAGCGAGTAAAAGGGCGGTAATAAAAGAGCTCTGGGGTTTGTTCATTCAATCGTCTTTTGTTTCGTTTCTTGTACTTCAAATTTCATTCCTTGTTTTTGAAATACTACATTCATTAATAAATTTCTTCAAATTTTATCTTTTTTTGTCACGATTTTTCTTTGTTTAAATTATTTCATTTGAAAATTGCTTTTTCTTCCTTGATAATCGCGTTCCTTTCTTTTTCTTTTTATTCTAATTTATTATTCTTACGTTTTTCCTCCGTATTTCTTTCTTTCAAATTGTTTCTCTTTTTTTTTACATCTTTCTTCTTGTCTTTGAATTTTTTTTCTTTCTTTCTCTTTTCTTTTCTTTTCCTTCTTTTTCTTTTTCTCTTTTCTTTTTCCTCTCTTTCTTATCTTTTATTTTTTTACTTCTATTTTTAATTTCTTTTTATATATTTCTTATTTTCTTTTTTCTTTTAATTTGATCTTCCCTACATTTTATTTCATTTCTTTCTTTAATATTTTGTTGTTTCTTCTTCCGTTGATTTATTTTCTATTTATTTATTCATTTATTTACTTTACTTTTCCCTTATTTTTTTCTCTTTTCTTTCTCTTCATTTTCTTTTCTCCTGGTTCTTTTCTAGTTTTCGTCCTCTCCTTCTTTTCATTTCCTTCCTGGGTATGACGATAAGCTACATCCGCGCCTTGGGTAAGACGAAAAACTACGTCCAACAGCAACGCCTCTGATTTGGAGGTTTTGAGGAGCGTGGAACCACTACTTAATAGAGGTGTTTCCAGGATCACTAATACCCGCAGTGGTAGCACCTGTTAGGGTCCTAGCTATGGGCAAATATTTAACCCCCAAACTCTGATCAAAACACTACAAAAGTGTAAAAGCAGCTTTTAATACCAGAAATTATTTGTAAAAAAATTATTACCAGCAATAAATTTTTTAAAATATTATTTAATACCAGCATTAAACTTTTGAAAAAAATTATTACCAGCAATAAATTTTTGAAAAAAAATTATTTCCAGCAATACATTAATACCAGCATCGTATTTTTTTTTAAATATTACTAGCAATAAAGTAAAAAAAAAATTACCAGCTATACCTTTTTGAAGCAGAATTATTACCAGAAATCGATTTTTCAAGAAAAAAATATTACCAGAACTAGATATTTGAAGGAAAAAAATATTACCAAAATAGATTTTTGAAAAAAAATATTACCAGCAATAAAAATTTTTTCGGCATTAAATAACCCATTGAGGTTGATATACCGTAAAACAAAATAAACCAAACCAATCTAAACCAAAGAATACATATTCTATTCATACGAATCTACCCTTAAAATGTTGTCGGCATTAAATAACCCATTGAGGTTGATATACCGTAAAACAAAATAAACCAAACCAATCTAAACCAAAGAATACATATTCTATTCATACGAATCTACCCTTAAAATGTTGTCGGCATTAAATAACCCATTGAGGTTGATATACCGTAAAACAAAATAAACCAAACCAATCTAAACCAAAGAATACATATTCTATTCATACGAATCTACCCTTAAAATGTTGTCGGCAATAAATAACCCATTGAGGTTGATATACCGTAAAACAAAATAAACTAAGCCAATCTAAACCAAAGAATACATATTCTATTCATACGAATCTACCCTTAAAATGTTGTCGGCAATAAATAACCCATTGAGGTTGATATACCGTAAAACAAAATAAACCAAACCAATCTAAACCAAAGAATACATATTCTATTCATACAAATCTACCCTTAAAATGTTGTCGGCATTAAATAACCCATTGAGGTTGATATACCGTAAAACAAAATAAACCAAACCAATCCAATCTTTTCATTTGTTGTTTGCGTTCTTTTCTTCTTCGTTCCTTCATGCTTTCTTTCATTTCTTTTCTTCCTTTTATTTTTTTATTTTTCCTTGGATTTTTCGTTTTCTTTTTTGCTCTATTTATTTATCTATTATTATTCATTCCTTACTTACTTCCTATCATAACTTCTTTTTTTATTTCCATTTCGTTTTCTCATGTTCTTTTCTTTTCCATTTTTTATTTTCTTTTTCCTTTCATTATTTTATCGATTTCTCTTACTTTTTCTTTCTTTAATTATTTGCATCTTTTTTTTTCCCAATTTCTGTTGGCTTTACATTTCTTTTCCTTTTCTTTTTTTTTCACTTTTTACTTTCCATCCTTGCGTTCTTTTCTCTTTCATCTTTGCTTGTTTTTTTGTGTGTCTTTCTTTTTTCTTTCTTTCTTTCTATTTCTTTTTATTTTCCTTTGATCATCTCTCGATTTTCTCATTTTTTCCTTGTCTTTTTTGTTTTGCTTTCCTTTTTCGATTCATTTGTTTTTTTTTCTTTTTTCTTTCTTTCTTTCTATTTCGTTTTATTTTCCTTTGATCATCTCTCGATTTTCTCATTTTTTTCCTTGTCTTTTTTGTTTTGCTTTCCTTTTTCGATTCATTTTTTTTCTTTTTTTCTTTCTTTATCTAATTTTTCTTCTCCTTTCATTTTTCTTTCTCCAACGCGATAATTATCTCTAATATTCAGATTTTCTTCAATTTTCCGTAAATATTTCTATTTATTTTTTTTTCCAACTTTTGTCTATGTTTTCTTTTTAACCTTTGCTTCCTTCTGTTTACTAAATTGCATTTCCTTACAAAACAAAACCATTTTTGTCTTTCTCAAAGGGATGCGAATGAACTTCAATGAGTTCTATTCAAATATTTTCAACCAATCAAGCACTTCCTCTATCCCGCCTTTTCTCTCATTTTCGCTTCAGGATACATTTCTTTCAATTCTTCGCCTTTTGTGTCATTTCTTTCCAATCTCCATTCACTTTTTTTAATTTCCTATTAACCTTTATACCTTTTGCACCTTCGAGCATAAAGAGAACTTCGCGTGTCGGACATTTTTCTTTCTTTCTTTTTTTACCATCTATTAAAAAAAATGCAACTCTTGCTCCAAGTCTCATTTGAAAGGTCGTTAATCTCGGCGTGAATCGACTACGTTTATTATCCCTGATCATCTATTTTAGACTCGAAAGTAGACTACTTCCTTAGCGACCATTTCTTGAACTGTAGAAACTTACATATCTCTCACCATAGGCCTCTTGCAAAAAATAAAACACACAGAATAAGTTCACACGGTATTGTAACCTTAGATTGATTCTATTTTTGAAATTAAACTGATTGGCTGGCGGCGTAGCAGTTAAGCAATAAATGACTAAGTTTGATATTGAGCAACCAGGCTTTTAGAACGAAAGATGATAAAAATATACATTAGAATAGAATAGATCAGTTTTCTGGTGATCATGTGTTCAGGCAATGGGAAAAGCAATGAACGTTATATAATTCGTTTACTGGAGAAGATTAAGTAAAAATATATGAAATGAGCAGAGAAAGAAAAAAATAACAATAAGTGCCATGCTGCTTATGTTGTTTTGCAGTTTAGACCAGACACCACGTTCGTTCTCAGGGTTCAGCTTCTTCCAGTAAACAGCTAAAGGCTTCAAAATATCTCTTTGGCCAGATCATTACCCTCGAAATAAGACCATGCGGCAATTGTAGCAGTAGGTAAATTTTATTCGTATTGTAACCTTCTACTGTAGACTAGTAAGGTAGAGATGAGATGAAGTTGGGGTGAGGGAGAGGACGGTCTAATCGTGGGCTCTCCTATTCGCGTTGCGGCGAGCGGGCCTGTGCCATGTTGCTAGTTATCACTGTTGTATAGGGGGAAAACGTTCTTTTTCATCTTGAATATAAAAACAAATATCATCAAGCCCATGGTGTTTGGCTTCAGAGATTGATCTCCTTTGTCAGGATCGTTTGGCATGGTTCTTGTAAGGTTCACTTCATTTAATCATCCAGACGATAACTCTAGAAACAATTTCTGAAACATATTTCAGATATATATATTTTTTTCGTTTAACAAGATATTGGAAGACAATGATATCGCTACATTTACAGCAAAGAAATTACTTAATATTTTTTGAGTAAATGACAGTACAGACAAACCTCTCTATTTTGGTGCAAATCCATCTCGAGTGTCGAGAAAAAGCAAAAACTGACCCAAAATTTGCCACCAAGTAGACAACAATGAAAAAAATAGCGAGTAACATTTATATAAAGTAAATAAATAAAGTCCCCGGCAACACTAGATCATATTTTTTTCTATTTCTTTAATAATTTAAAAATTAATTTCAAAAACGGAATAACCATACGGGTTCAAACGTGTTGTATCTTGAGTTTTTCCTGAGATCTTTTTCCATGTCCAGATTTGTGTTGAAAAGAAAAGACGCTTGAACAATTATTTTGTTATTCTTTGATATTTTCGCTATTTTGACAGTACAGACAAACCTCACATCTCCCCTCACGCCTACTCGCCATCAACGGGCGTCGGATGCAACGGACAATGACTTCAGGCAAAATCAAAAAAAAAAAAAAGTATCTGCTTCCAAATCGTAAGTGATTTATTTCAAAATTTGCATTGTAAATTTGGCAATGAAAATGGCGATAAAATCCGAATAATGTAAATAATGTAAGTAGCAAATAAATTACTTAACATTTTTGAGTAAATGGAGAGAAAAACAAAGAGAAAGATTGATAATAAATTGTCAAATTTACTTAGAAACACACACACACAAAAATTACACGTGGTTATGTGGAACCGCCATCGCCCTCGGCCTGAAAAGGATATACAAGAGGAAGAAAACGGAGTGTTCACAGGAGATTTCTAATGCCTATAAAGAACAGTAGGAGGCACGTGTTAATGACATTAGGAAAGGTATGAAACCTCTTCTTCTCCACCCCCCAGCTATGGATAAATAGCAGGACACAGTTGACCTCGGATGGCAACTGGTCCACCGCAGAAAGATATGGCAAATTACTGTATCAAAAAAATCTACCTCTTCAGACATGTATCGAAAAATACATGATCGCTAAAGAGTGTATCACGAATGGCACATAAATGACCGATAAAGAACAGTAAGATAAAAAATGAGATCGCTAAGCAATCAAACATACAGTAAAACTTCAGTATGGTCAGAAGACGAATCACGACTTTTGACATTAAAGCAGGCAGACAGAAAATGTTTGTCGTTAGGGAAAGCTCATCTTTGCAATTATGAATTAGTAGTTGCTTTTGGTTTATGCCACTTCGTATATTGGGGAAGAATTCACTAGTAGTTCTTTCGGGAAAGCGAAGATAGATAGATAGATAGATAGATAGATAGATAGATAGATAGATAATTGGATATGAACATAGATGATAGATAGATAGATAGATAGATAGATAATATAGATATGATACATAGATAGTGATGAATATGAACATACGATAGATAGATAGATAGAGAGATAGATAGATAGATAGATATATATATATATATATATATATATATAGATAGATATATATATATATAAGAACATGACTTATATATATATATATATATATATATATATATAACTAGATATAACTAGATAGATAGATAAGAATATACTGTGATAGATATTGATGGATAACTAGATAGATAGATAGATAGATAGATAGATAGATAGATATGAACAACAGTGACATAGATATAGATAGATAGATAGATAGATAGATAGATAGATAGATAATAGATAAGAACATGACTGATATATATATATATATATATATATATATATATATATATATATATATATATATATATATATAACATAACTAAAACAGATAGATAAGAACATGACGGGGATAGATATTGCCATAACTAGATAGATAGATAGATAGATAGATAGATAGATAGATAGATAGATATGACAAATTCTAGACGAACTAGAAATATCCTTGCCCCGGGAAGTGGAACGCGAATTGTCTACATTTGTAGCTTAAATAAAGGGTTCAGTTTATAATTTCTTGTAAGTTACCCAATCAATTTTCACGCGAGGAAGGCAAAGGGCACAAACAAGGGTCGAAACGTTGTGATATCAACAACAAAAGTGAGGACGATAGAGTAAATATTTATTTCAAAATGTTTTTTTTTAAATGAATCAGTCGTACTCAAATATCGATGACGTATGCAGTTTCAAACTTGACATTTACAAATAAAAATACAAAAGATATTGTTCAAGAGTGCAGTGAGAATAAGGCTGTATTTATATTAAGAACAAGAAATTCATATTAATAAAATGATAAAAAATATTTTTAGACTCTGACAAACGTGTAAAGAATGCTAATGTACAAAAGAGAGGAATAGGGATTGATAATGTCCAAATATATTCTTCAACCCTAATTAAAAATACCCTTTTTTTTAAGAGGGGACCAGTAAATTTAAGAAGTACCGCTATGGCAATTCGCAGATCATAAAGATGGATTGCTTACTGAGATACAGTTATGCTTGCTTCCTTTTTGGTCTTATATTAAGAAAACTGCTGAATATAAGAAATGGATGTGAAAAGAAATCTTGGCTGTGTAAGATTCCAAAATAAATTCTAATGTTTGGACCTTTGATCAAATTTTACAGAGTTGGCCAGGCCGAGAACTTTTCAAAACGGGAAGATTTTCACAAATTAAAACCATACGCATCGAATTTAGAACTAACGAAGTCAAAGCGAAATGACGCCAAGAAACAGTAAAGATAATGAAGACAGAGAAAAAAAAAGAACAAGAAATGGCAGAGAACTTTTAAATACTTCGAGGTTGAAAGAAAGCCAGATAAAGGATCGGGTCAGCGAGTGCGTTTCCCGTTCTCAAAGCAACGGATTAATTGTCGCTACAACGCGCGCCGCTTTGATGCGAAGAAGCTGACTTAGTTCGATACCCAGCCCACGAGTTGGTATACGGTGCAGACCAGACATGCTTTTCTTTCCCTGACTCCAAAATATCTGCATTGCGCACGTTTTTATTGTAGCATCTGTGGCCAGCCAAACATGATTTCTAGCTGATTAAATCTCGCCTGCTATGAACTAATGGGACCTGCTTTGCATAATGGGATATATTCAGTGCCAGATCAGGGCATTTATCGTTATTCTGATAGTACATATCGCGTATGTTGTCGCAATAAATACACACACAAATTGACACCCATACACACACTTACTCTCCCATATATATATATATATATATATATATATATATATATATATATATATATATGTTCTGTTTATACAGTCCTCTGTGTCTGAACGGTCCCAGCACGTCAGGCTAAATAATGGGGTTCGATTCCAATCGGTGACGTTTATTTTCTACTGTATTTCTCGAACATTCAGGCCGGTTAATGCAATTAATACTGTTTAATTAAAAAAAAAAAAACACTAACGAAGCATTTATGCAAATAAATGTATCCATAAAAAACATAAAATGTATATTAAAACATTTCTCAGATTTAATCCATTTCATATTATATATATATATATATATATATATATATATATATATATATATATATATATATTATATATATATATTTTAGTAATCAATATATATATATATATATATATATATATATATATATATATATATATAAATTTCAAGAGGATAGAATTGAATTTAAGTAGACGTCAATATCCAGGACAGAGCAAGAATATAATACCCAAAGGCTCAATACTAATATTCCATGGTTATAATTTATTTCATTGGAATCGTAATCACAATCCAAACGTCTGATAAACTGCGTCGTGATTGCGATTCCAATGCAATATATTATAACCATGGAATATTATGGAATATTATATATATATATATATATATATATATATATATATATATATATATATATATATATATATATATATATATATATATAATTTGGGCAGCAATCTCTCTCAATAGAGATTTCATTAAAAATGACTGACAAGACATTTCTGTTAAGCTTTTGGAACATTCCTGCCCGCACGTGAACGGAATATACAAAGGACTTTTTTTCCCTTGACAAACTCCCGTTCACTGCTCAGAAATGTTTATTGTTTCAAAATGCGATGATTAGAATTGGAATAAAATCTAAGCATATGATGAATATGAATTGATACGTTTTCTTTCTACTTGACAGCAGAATTAATAAACACTTTTCATTCATTGGAATCTTTATTTACATTATTTTTTAATTATATTTTTGGAGTCTGTTGGCGAAACATCGACAAATTACCCAATAATTTTATCTTTACAAAATTGTAAATAGTAAGGATTTTATTATTGCTGTTTCCCATATTTTTATAATTTAGTAAATGTTTATAAATTGATGAATTAAAAATTGTTTACATATTTAATTTTTTTTACAAATTGGTAAATGATAAGTAACTCTGAAACCGTCCTGGAGAGGGATGGGCACCATCAGGCTATCTTGGCCAAGAAGCACCACTTCTACTGTGGCTGAAGTACCCATGCTGCCTCTAGGATCCTACGGGTCACGGGATAAAAAAATGATAAATATTCCGTTGCATTAGCTTTATTTGTATTACTTTTTAAACTGTTGTAAATATGAGGTTATTCTTATAAATGCTATACCTGACGTACCTATTCTATTATTAATAGACTCTCCCACACATAATAAGTAGTAGTAGTAGTAGCGATCGCCAGTTGGGCTCAGTGGTGTTGAGTGAGTTAGTCGATGTCGGACATTGAAGTACCAACCATCACAACTAGATTGCTGCGTCATTAACTCTTATTTCAAGTTCCTAACGTTTTGTCCCTCGAACCTAATTTAGGACGACTTATTGAAATACAAGCCTCCACTGTGAAAACTACTCTACAACAGTAAATAAATAAACTAATAAACAAATACTGTCTCATATTTTGTTTTAAATTCTCAAGAAGGAAAAAAATGTATACATTCTCTTCCATTGTATGTATGTCGTGCATTACATTTTTAATCATTCATGGCTTTTAAAAACTATAAACCGAGGAGTTAAGATAGTTAAAATAATAGCGGAATCAAGGCAACGTTATTTTGGCAATTTGGAATTAGACAAAATCAGTTACATAAACACAAAAAAACGAAATCCTTAAAAGAAATAAATAAAGTTTGCTAAATTCACTGATTATGTAAAACAGCTAATTTGGAATAAAAATTGGATTGACAGAATTTGTCGATATTATTCAAGTAATCACGTTTGAAAGGATGCTTGTTGCCGGAAGATTATAGACCCCCCACCCCGTACATGTAACGGCATTCACCCGAGGTGGATTGAGCCGGTTCCAATATTGGAGTTTCATGGGAATTTAGAATTCACAAGCAGTCAGCGACCCGCATGTATAGCACATGAGATTTGATTATAGTTGTGAAGGTTTCGTGCAGGACCATCCACACTTTTTAAAAGGCCGATTACAGAGACCTGGTGCACTACGTGCCACAAGGTCCCCAAACGACCTTCCACAGGTTTTGAATTCAGAGTTTTTCCTTCTCCTAGACCAGTTGCCATCCAAGGCTATAGAACCCAGTCTGTTCTGCTATTTAACCATAGCTGGAGGGAGAAGAAGAGGATTCACACCTTTCCCAAAGGTATTAGCACGTAAGTGAATATAATGGATTCGACTGGAATTCGAACTCGGCTCTCCGATTTGTCAATCCGAACAGCTATCCATTACTCCACCGGAAGCTTATAGAGGAGAGTGACAGCAGAAAACAGAGATTGGGATGTTAGAAAAGATGTTAGGAAAGATAACAAAAATGCAAATGATTAAATAAAGAGCAAAATTATTGATGTGAGGTCGTTGTGAAAGGTGTAAAATAGCGAAATAAAAAAAGATATAAAAAAATGAACGAAAACAGAAAGCGTCTATAGCATATAAGAATTCTTCACCACCATAGAAATTAAATTATTGTAGAGATGTATGAAGAAGAGCAATCAAAATGCGAGAGTAAGAAACACGAAGAAAAGAGTTTGATTTCTACGACTTATAACCATTTTCCAGGTTATTTAACGCTAGAAAATATTTCTAGATTGTACACGTTTAGTGAAGATAACAATGGTTTACTGATAAACGTACTACAAGTTAACCCATAGCTGGGGGAGAAGAAAAGATCGTTTCATGCATTTCCAAAGTTTATTTGCGCGTAAGTGAATATGACAAATCCAATTGGAATTCGAACTCGGCTCTGCGATTCCTCAATCCGAACAGCTATCCATTACTCCACCGGATAGTGGAGAGTGACAGCAGAAAACAGAGATTGGGATGTTAGAAAAGATGTTAGGAAAGATAACAAAAATGCAAAATTTACTAAGCGCTACAAAGGAAAGGAAATTGTGGAGAGCCATGGTCTGAAGGGATCCGGCACTTAGAAGAAGAAGAACAAACGTCTAACAGTCAAGACTACAAGTGAGTCTTATATTGTTTTATTTACTAATAGATCATCCAATACAAACCCCAAGGGCCACTCGAAGTAGAGGATTACTGAGTAATTGTTGCAAGGAGGTAAAGAGTTTTTTTTTTTTTTTTTTTTTTTAATAAATCACCCCAAGCAAGGCGGGAGTGCCACTAACAAACAAGGGTTTACAGAGAGTGAGAGTATGAGTAAAAAGGAGTGTTTGGGAAAAGGATAAAGGCAAGGACAGGGATCAGGGTCAAGGTATCAGAAGATGTCGATTGACATTACATTTGAAGATTTGAAGATTATAGCTATCAGGGAAGCGGTTAAGAGGAATGGAGTTCAAAGAGTGGGACCGACATGCCAGCCAAGTAGCACGTTTAAATTCATGCTGTTTGGGAACCAGTGAAATTAGCCAGTCAGAACAGTTACCATGAAAATACTTGTAGAAAAGATAGAGGGGAGCCACAGCACGTCTGTTAGAAAGTAACTGTAGACGAGATGCCAGATCAGGCCCTATCACATTGCCTATCCGTCTCTGGATTTTGTCGAGGACCTCGAGATGAACAGCGGGAGCACCAGACCATATATGACAGCAGTATTCCATGCAAGTGGATAAAGGCGTTAGTTAGATTCAGTGACAGGACCCAAAGAGTGTGAGTTCAATACCCGTTTAAGGCAGTGGATTACTTGGAGAGGGGAATTAACAGGAGATAACTGATAACCGACGTCCATTAAACATGGCACGTGGAACTAGATCAGTCTACCCCAGTGAGCGAAATAAAGGGTTCAACTCGACATCCCAACCACTTGAAGAAGGCCGGAGCTCACAACGTCCGAAACGTTGTAATAATAAACATGGCGACAAAGATGAGGACAATAGTCCGAATAATGTAAATAGTGCACATAATACCTCATCTCAGAAATATAGACAAATACGGATGCATAGTGCCAAACCCATTCAGAAATAACTACACTATATACAACTGTGTTGTAAGATCAATAGTTAAAAATGGCTACAAAAAAATTGAACTCACACTCTTTGGGTGTTAGCACAGGATTTTAACTAAGGGTTTACCCACAGTGCCATGTTTCCTTGAAGCGATCTTCTTTTGAATTTCTGGGTATTGTAAACCTAATGTCTTCAGCAACCATTTTTTCCAACCACCTGAAGAAGACCAGAGCGTATTTTGTAATAAATATGGCGACAAAGATGAGGACAATAGTCCGAATAATGTAAATAGTGTACATAATACCTCATCTCAGAAATATAGACAGATACTAGGGAAGATCACAATTGCATAACAAAGCATGTAAATATTTACTAAGTATAAACTGGATCTCGTACGCGGTCACAGTAATGAGGCATCCTGAGAAGGTGTAGCTCATTACACGAGTGAGATAGTGTGCGCAACGAACGTGTCACGTCATGTTATGCCTTGGGACAACGGTAGATGAGAACGGTGGGGGATGGTGGGATAAGTTATGTTCCATCACGTCTTTAATTAGGAAAGCTGAATGAACTTATAGTTAGAATATTGGTCACGAAACCTCGGTACACCTACCGATTTCAGCAAAGCTCCGAAGTAAATATTCAGCCAATTATTTCTTGGGCGTATGAAACTCTGGCACTAATCTATTTTCACGGTGTTAACCGATAAATAAACTTGAAATCAACGGATTGCATAATCGGCATGCCAACCAATAAACTATATATATATATATATATATATATATATATATATATATATATATATATATATATATATATATATAATATATATATATATATAAAAAAAAGAAAGAAAAGTAAGATATATAATCCGGTGTTCTTATTGATATCTTTATTTCTACAAAACAGAGCTCACTGTAAATTTACAGAGCATAAAAATGATATATTAACTGATATGGTTTCCTCGTTACACAGGAATTACCATGTTTCAAAAACCGAAGCAAAAAACATTCAAATTTAATTACATGATTAAATCAAAAGCATTAGTTCTGTTTCATCTTCAAGCGAATTTTGGAATAACTTATTTTTAAATAAAAAATAACTCATTTTTTAATAAAAATAAGTTATTGCAGAATTCGCTTAAAGATGAAACAGAACTAATGCTTTTAATTCAATCATATAATTAAATTTGAATGTTTTTTATCTTTGATTTTTGAAACATGGTAATTGCTGTGTAGTGAAGAAACCATATTTTAAATCAGTAATATATATATATATATATATATATATATATATATATATATATATGATGTAACAGTAAAAAAATTAACAAATAGTGTAACTACAAAATCGTCCATTTGTTTGATTAAGCTTTGAACCATTATATCTTAGAAATGATTAAAGATATCTTACTGGAATTCTCCGAGATTTTTATAATACTAGCGTACTCTAGTATAAACAATAAAAATGTATTTAGCTCTAAGTTGAAATGATGATCCCCCTTGCTGTTTTGAGCTCTTGATCCATTTTCTTCTCTACTGATCCCTCTTTTTAAAAATTTATTCACCGTTCTCTTGATGGTTCTTGAATGGACTTTGAAGATGGAAGCCAGAGTATGAATTTTCGTACCATTACTGTCAGTATAAAGTGTAGGTCTGAACACAGATCAACACGAGAGTAGTCTCTTTCGCGTTTAACCGTAATCTTCAGGTCATGTGTTTTGAATGGTAGCTCGACTGTTTATATATGCTAATCTTTGAGGCATTATGGATAGCAAGGCCATGCCTTTTTTACTGCATTATTAATTTGTTTTAGTATGCGAGTCAGTTAATTTATTTGTTTATATATGGTAGTCATTGGGACCACATCGGTAGAATGGCGGATAGAATAAAACAATAATAAAAACAGAAACCAAAAATTTATAAAATAGAAACACTAGAGGGAAACCGATAGAAGAGGAAAGGTAACAGAAACTAAGATAAAAAAAACAGACACTTACGCAAAAATAGAGCCCCTTTGCCTTTTCTATGAATATTTAGATGGTAGTTGTTCTGATGAACTTCCCTCTATGTTACGAAGACTTTATGAATTTAAGCGCATTACTGGATTGGCAGATAGGTCTCATAATTTTTACAGTTGAATTTTCTAGATGTAACTGTAAGATGTATGCTAACAGCTACGTTTCTTGCACTTAACGCGTGTGGAAATCTCTTCAGGATTCTTGCTTTCCACACAACTTAGATATATATATATTTTTTTATTGTTCTTGCTCCTTAGTAATGCTTCTTCTTTTCTAATATTCTTTCACAGTATGTACTCCTGCATTTCAGTGATTTTATTGCATTAATTGGGGTGTACCTTACTCTTTTTGAGTAATTTCACGTTTAGTTATCATCTCTCAGTTGCGTCTCTGTCTTTGGACGGAGTGCGCTCAGGGTCTTCTCTTTGAAAGAACAGGGAGGAAACCGAGGAATATAATACTGAAGAGGTGTCTAGCCCTGGGGAACAGCTGCCGGAGGCCGTGCCTTCCCATTGCACCACAGGGAGGATCGGTGCTTGCACCGAGGTCAGCGCAACCGACGGTTACGGCGCTCGGGTCCTTACCTAAAAACAGACCTTGTGTCACATCTCGTCCTAGTAGGGGGACCAGGTAAATACCGCGTTACTTTGGGTAAAATGCTTTTTTTTTAAAAAAAATCTATGTTCATCATTCTTCTCATCCTTAACGGTAGAAAACCAGCTTACAGAAACCACAAAATTAAAAATAATAATAATAGAAAAACACTAATAGCACTTCTAACAACAACGATATAACATTCATAATCCTACTCTCTAACACTCTTTCTACAAACGTTATAAACAAATTATTTATCCTTAGGATATTTACCATCACGTCCAAGACAACTGAATATATCAAGTATTACTTCTCAAGTAAAATGTTTACAATGTAAAAGCGTTAATGACGGTGAGATATCTCGAAATCTAAAGACCGTATCTACGAACATAAAAGAGATTTACGTTTCGAAAATCATTCAAACTCTATCGTAATGCACAGGGGAAAAATGGCCATAACTTTGATATTAAAAATTCCAACAGAATTAAAAAAAGAACATAATTCCTTACGTCGAAAGTACATCGTAAGTACATTTCTAATAATAATATAAACTATATATATATATATATATATATATATATATGAAGAAAAATATATATGGAAAAAACAAACAATAATCCTTATATACAATTATGCTGTTTTAATGTTAATATGTCAACGTCGTTGTTTGTTTTTCCGTATATATTTTTCTTCATACTGTCGGATCTATATCCAAATATTTGCTTATTTATATATATATATATATATATATATATATATATATATATATATATATATAATATGTGGCGCAGTTCCATTTATATTACATTGAATCATTCATACAAAAAGTAGATTAGTAAAGTTAATGATATAAAATGGCGAAATCCCTTCGCTAAAAAAATTTTAAAGGTGCATTAGCATACCAATCACTCAATGAATGTTATGATCCTTGTTTGTTTGTTTTTAAATTATAAGCTGTATAAGCTCTTTCTTTAATACGCAAGTACTTTCAACTTTACATTCAGTCATCTTCAGGCATGGAAATTATTTTGTTTTTAGTAAAATTCAGGTAGGATCCGAGACGAAAAAATATAATGCGAATCAAAATATGTTTTTTTTCTTAAATGTGTTATTGATAACGTATACAAATTTTTGAAGAGTGCAGTTGCAACACTAATGTTGAATTTTTTGAAAATTTAAGAGAATGCGTTTTTTACTAATATCGCAATTTTTGTTGTGCGAAGAGGAAAAAAAAAAGAAAGAAATTTATTATTTTATATCATTAGCTTTACTAATCTACTTTTTGTATGAATGATTCACTGTAATATAAATTGAAATGCACCACATATTTGATTTAAAAGAACTGATCCGACGTGCAAATTTTCGGGATAACAACTGAGACATTACTCTACTTATTGAATTGTTTAGTTCATGCCAACATCTCCTACAAGAAAAATTCTCAAATTCCACCTTTAAAATTTTGTTAGCGAAGAGATTTCGTCATTTTATATCATTAACTTTACAAATCTACTTTTTGTATGAATGATTCATTGTAATATATATATATATATATATATATATATATATATATATATATATATATAAATAATCATACATAGAATCATATATATATATGATTATTGTAAAATATATATGATTATTTCTTTATATGTAAAAATGTACGCTGCCTAATATATCCTCATTTCATTCTCGCAACAGCAATACCTCTTAATCGTGTTTTCAAATGGATTTCGTGCAAAAACAATTGTGTTTTTCCAATTTTTGGTGCTGTCGGAACCACTGCAGGGTAATTTCTGTAGTCATGTGAAGATTTGTTGAAATCGGTTGAAAAATGTAGAAAATCCGATCCAATATATAAACGAACAGACACACACACACACACACAACCTGGTTTTTATAATAAGTATGTTATATATATATATATATATATATATATATATATATATATATATATATATATATATATATAATTTTTCGTCTCGATGGCCGCCAGGAATATCTCCTCGCCACTATTAAGCGTCGGCAGATGTCATGGTTTGGCCATATCACACGGTATAACAGCCATTGCAAGAACATCATGCAAGGCACTGTTGATGGCGGACGAAGCAGGGGCGGCAAGACATGAGCGAAGTGGACCGAGATGACAATACTCGGACGCCTGAGAGCCAACGTCAAAAGATCATCTTGGAGTATGATGTCTGTTTTTTTCTGCACTACCCATATCCTGGGGGAGGTTGTGTTGAAGAAGTCAAGGGACAGATAATGATGATGATGATGATGATAACATTAAAACAGCATAATTGTATATAAGGATTATTGTTTGTTTTTTCCATATATATTTTTCTTCATACTTTATATTTTTTTGTATTAGAAACAACGAGTGGAAAATATATTCAAATCAGAATTCCAATTATGAATCACCACAAGCAAAATATGGAATTTTTTTTTTACTGTATTTAAGTAAAAATCATAAATTGTAAAACTAAAAGATTACAGAAAGGCTACCTACATTTTTCAACCGATTTCAACAAAACTTCACTTTTTTTGGCAGGGAGTGTTTCTTATTATCTTGCACACTTTTTTCTTTATTTGTAAAATATTCAGAATGCTTTAAAAATTCCATTTAAAAAACAATAGTTTATAATAAATTCTATTCAATCGGTAGACTCATAACGATTGAAAACAATGTTTTTGTTTGAGTTTGGGTTTGTCCAATTCGTAAAAAAAAAAAACTAATTAAGACATGCGTGTCCGTCAACCTTAAACAATAATCTTTGTCAATTTTATTTTTCAGTCTTTATGATGGTCTATACTTGATCTATCTTTTACTGTTACATATCCGAGCAACGCCGGACTTTACTGCTAGTATATATATATATATATATATATATATATATATATATATATATATATATATATATATATATATATACTTGGATTTATGTGAGTTTGGGATCCTGGGTTTCACGCTCTTTGTCTGACGTTCGCAAAGAGCGTGAAATATATTAACTCTATCACTGATATTAAGCACTTTCGAATAAGTACCGCATACATAATATATAAGTAATATAAACTTTCCATATATATATATATATATATATATATATATATATATATATATATATATATATATACATATACATATATATATATATATATATATATATATATATATATATATATATATTTACATATATACATTTACATATACACATATATATATACATATATATATATATATATATATATATATATATATATATATTTACATATATATATATATATATAGATAGATATATATGTGACGTCCCCCAGCCTTACTCGTTCCTCGCTGCTTCGTTTGGGTGTCGTCGCTCCAAACGTGACGTCCGCCTGTCTGCGTCAGTCGTGCTATCCCGTCCTGTGACGACCAACTGGCTTGGTATCGGTCGCGGCACCCAAATTGTGACGTTCTAACCTTTTGGTGATTCGATATCAGCCTCGTCGTTCCCAACTCGCTTCCAACGTCTGGTTACCGAAGTAACTGCTTTGATCTCCAGTCTGCCTACCCACGTTGTGAATTGATCTTAGGCAGACGAAATCAATCAGTCGTCGGGGCCGTAATGCAAGTTCGAATAAGGGTGGTATCGCACAAATATGTGTAAAATAAAATAAAATAATAACTCAAAAATTTAAAGATATCAAAAAAAGGATAACAATACTTTACATCTGGTTGCTGGATACATAGGACTGCGTCTATCTCCCGACCCGCTATATGGATTCGTGACAGGTTGTTTTTGTTAGGCGACTTTTAACATCTTAAGTTGTCTGTTCTTTAAGAAACTGGTTATTGGTGTGTCTTCAGGCGATAGTCGTAAAACTTGTTTTGGTGGTATGAATCTAAGCCGCTCTTCAAAAATAAATTGTTCTTGGATTGAAGATGAGTTCGGAAGTTGCGCGAATCTTAGTCAGATAATGCGAGGCTCTTTCTTTCTTCGTTCAATGATAATGTTATTAAACCTATTAGACGTTATGAAAAGAATTTACATAAAATAAATAGACAACACTTGTCTATATTATTTAATGAAACGTGTATGAATATATATATATATATATATATATATATATATATATATATATATATATATATATAATCACATTGATAAATATAGGTAAAAATAATTGCATACAAATACGTACACACACACACACACACACACACTCACACACACACACACACACACATATATATATATATATATATACACTCAATAGTGTAATAAAAATCAATGCTTAATGTAAAATAACAGATCTATTTAATATATTAAAAAATATACATAATACTCTACGTTGATTGCACAACTCGGTGTGTCATGCCATTTGCAATTTTCAGGTGCAAATTTGGGCTTACATCGTTTGTTTAACATTTCTGGTTATGGCGAGATTTTTTATTGTTAGGTTGGATTATTATTGTTGTTAAGTATTTAAATGGATTTTAGTTTAATTTTGGATTTGAGTTTAAACCCAGATTAACTTTTAAGATTAATATGACTGAAAATAAAAATTATAAATAGTAATTTAAAAACGAAAAAAAAAAAACGTTTGAAACTCAAGAGAGGTAACTCTATATTTATATAAAAATCAATAATGAAATTAATAAAATTAGTAATATCAACAAAAATAAAATATCCAGTGATAAAATTTAGATACTAAGAAAATAATGAATAACAATAAAAACGAATAAAAATTTAAAAAAAATAAAAACATATAAATAGATAAATAATAAATAAACAAAAATATTAATGATAATAATAAAAAGAAAACTGTCACGTGGTTTATTTTCTTACTATAAACCATTCTTTTTCATACTATATTTTAAATTTATTTGATCATTTTCCTATCTTTAAACCTCATTGATAGTTCCGTTAATTTATTTACGAATAATTATTTTTAATTTTATTAATTTTTAAAATTTAAAAAAAAAGTTAAAATTCATCTCAGTATTTCTCAGTAGTAACTTAACCATCTTATATATATATATATATATGTGTGTGTGTGTGTGTGTGTGTGATACATACAAATGAATATATATATATATATGTACATAAACATACATATGTATATATATATATATATATATATATATATATATATATATACATATGTATATATATATATATATGTACATATGTATGTCTATATATATATATATACATATATATATATATACATACATGCATATATATATATATATATATATATATATATATATATATATATATATATATATATATATATATATATATGTATGTATATATATACATATGTATGTATACTAGCAGTAGAGCCCGGCGTTGTCCGGGGATATAACAGTAAGAGATAGATCAAGTATCCACCATCATAAAGACTGAAAAATAAAATTGACAAAGATTATTGTTTAAGGTTGACGGACACGCATGTCTTTATTAGTTTTTTTTTTTTTTTTTTTTTTTTTTTGACGAATTGGTCAAACCCAAACTCAAAAAAAAAACATTGTTTTCAATCGATATGTGTCTACCGATTGAATAGAATTTTATTATAAACAATTGTCTTGTAAATGGAATTTTTAAAGCATTCTGAATGTAAAAATAAAGAAAAAAGTGTGCAAGGCAATAAGAAACACTACCTGCCAAAAAAAAGTGAAGTTTTGTTGAAATCGGTTAAAAAATGTAGGTAGCCTTTCTGTAATCTTTTAGTTTTACAATTTATGATTTTTACTTAAATACAGTAAAAAAATTCCATATTTTGCTTGTGGTGATTCATAATTAGAATTCTGATTTGAATATGTTTCTAATACAAAAAATATTAACTTTATTTGCGTTTATTAATTATGATCTAACAAATCTTATTCATTTAGTAGCCTTTCTGTAATAATAATCTTTCACAATTTATGATTTTTACTTACTGAATACAGTAAAAAAAAATGGACACCATGTGTATTTAAAGTAGTTTCCGGTTATTATTTTTAGTTAGGACTTGTGTATGTTTAGATTTCATTATCTTTCCCTAAAGATGAAGAATTTATCCGATGTTTCTATTCGTACAATCAGTAGAGATCGTTAGATTATTGTTTGAGGTTGACGGACACGCATGTTTTAATTAGTTTTTTTTTTTTTTGTTTTACGAATTGGTCAAACCCAAACTCAAACAAAAACATTGTTTTCAATCGTTATGAGTCTCCTGATTGAATAGAATTTTATTATAAATAATTGTCTTGTAAATGGAATTTTTAAAGCATTCTGAATATTAAAAATAAAGAAAAAGTGTGCAAGAGAATAAGAAACACTACCTGCCTAAAAAAAAAAAAGTGAATTTTTGTTTTATCGGCTGAAAAATATAGGAAATCCGATCCCATATTTAAAGGAAACCACATACACACAAACAACCCGATGTGAGTTGTCCCCCTTCCATTTTCATGATGTCTCTTAATCGTGTTTTCAAATTGATTTTGTGCAAAAACAATTATATTTTTCCCATTTTTGGCGCAGTTAGAACCACCACAAGGTAATTTTATGTAGTCCTGTGAAGATTTGTTGAAATCTGTTGAAAAATGTAGGAAATCCGATCCAATATATAAACGTTACAGACACACACACACACACACACACACACACACACACACACACACAATCTGCGTTTTATAATAAGTAAGATATACATATGTATATATACATACATGTGTATATATATACATACATTTATATGTATATATATACATATATAAAAATATATTCATATGTATATATATAAATATGTATGTATATATGTATATGTATAATATATTTATATATACACACATTCATATGTATGTACACACACACAGACATACACACATTATATATATATATATATATATGTGTAATATATATATATGTATGTGTGTATATATATATATTTATATATATATATATATATATATATATATATATATATATATATATATATATACATATGTATGTACACACACACAGACACACACATTATATATATATATATATATATATATATATATATATATATATATATATATATTTAGTTCAATTGATGTGAGTTTGTGAACCAGGGTTTCACGCTATTTGCGATCGTCAGACAAACTCCCATCAATCCAACTAAATAGGTTAGCTCTATCACTGATATCGAGCGCCTTCCACTAAGTATTGCCCATATATAATACATAAATGATATATATAAAAAATTGCATACATATATATATATATATATATATATTCATATTTATATGCATACACATTTCACACACACACACAGACACACACACACATATATATATATATATATATATATATATATATATATATATATATATATATATATATATGTTATAAACCATAACCCCCAAAACGTAAGTTATTGAATAAGAGAAAATCAATTCCTCTCCATTCATAAGGGATTGCATTAGTGAAAATGTTTAATCAGGTAAAGGGAAATCATTTAGGTGAATATCAATTATGGAACGAGAGGAGCCATCATAAATGAGCGAGAATTGCGAACGATCCAAGAATGATGAAACTTCACAGAGCCTGGAGAAAAATCCGACTGTAAATCCAATATATAAATCGTTAATAGTTGGCGAGTTAATGTCCAACTGTTCAGACGGAGCAAATAGAAATGGCAGTTTCCATAAAAGGTCTGCCTATAACGAAGTCCAGTCGGGACCAATAGACACAAACTAAATAATTCCTTGCTTTTCCGACTCAGTAGAGGAAATCATCTGATGTTTAACGGTTATATTTGGGTGAATTAGTTTCCTTTGCAGGTCCAATCGATTTTGTAATAATTACAGATAGTAATATATATATATATATATATACATATATATATATATATATATATATATATATATATATATATATATATATATATATATATATATATACGAATATACTCGCGTATCATGCGAGCTTTGAAGAACTAACTTTGAAGCTAATTTGACGATAGTAAACGGATTTATAGTTTGGTCAATGGCATAGCCAGGGCCAGCAGAATATACGCCAAGTTTATATCTCGCGTAGGATGCGACCCGCTTAAAATTAGCTTGAAAACTAGGTCTTAAATAGTCGCATGAATTTAGCTAAAAAGAGAGCAGGTTGAAATTGTTGTGTGCCAGACCCACTGTCTTCACAGCCAATGGTGAGAGGAAAAAAATCATTCAGGTTTTCAGTAATGGTGGCAGCATTCGTACTCTGGCTTTCATTTTCAAAGTCTATTCAAAAACCATCAAAAGAACGGTGAATAATTTAAATAAATTAAAGTTTTAGTTTAAACTGGATCAAGAGGTCACAGCAGCAAAAGGGATTATTTCTAGACAGAACTAAATAGATCAATTAGAAATATACAACTCAATCCCTAATACGTTTGTCACGTGAGTGATGAGATTCATCTATTGACTTGAGAACAAAATCGTACGTGAAACCTGAGGAAACTAGTTATTCCAGGACCGAATGTTAGAAGATTAGGGAGGGCGAAAATTCTTGAATAATTTTCTGGAATAATATATATATATATATATATATATGTGTGTGTGTGTGTGTGTGTGTGTGTAGAGAGAGAGAGAGAGAGAGAGAGAGAGGAGAGTTAGATTTATAATCCAGAGTTCTTTGGCATTTATTTTTTAAAAACAGTGCTCGATACACAGTAGAGCATAACATTATAATTATTTTTTGAAAATATGTATTCATCGTGATACACAACTTACCATGTTTCGAAACCAAATCCTAATTCTTAAATTAAACTTAAAATTTGAAGTTCATTTTCATTTTCAACCGATGATGAATAACTTTGAAAAAACATTAATTTACTCAATTTATAAGCCAAATAGAATTATATAGTTTAAGTTGGATTTTTTAAATTTTTTTTTTTTTATTAACTTGGTGTGAATATTTTTTGACGAATCAAGATAAAAGCATATTTTTATGTGGCAAATTGAAAATCGGTTAAGTTTAGGTGTTGGGGGGGGTTGAAATCTGTGTCTGTTGATACTGACTTCGTTTTATGTGAACGTATCATCACAGTCTGTTTTCTTTTTTTTATTTTAGTTTACACTACAATACAATTGGCATTTTCTTTTCTTATTTTTTAAATACGAGATTTTCTTAAAGAGTTTTTTTTTTCAAATATGATTAAGTCATTATTTATATTTATATTTTAATTTATAAAGATCTAAAATACTATATTTATTTTATTTACTAATAAACTCTATATGGTATTGTCAACTTAAAATAAACTATATATGGTATCGTGAAATTAATTACGCATTTATAAACTATTTTATTTGTGATCAAATAGTAGATATATAATTATGCATATTATTTTATAGATAATTATTTTTTAAGGCAAATGTGAGACAATGTCTACGAAAAACTGCTATTTTATTTCTTTGATTTAATAACTTTATTACATTTTTATTTAGTTGCTTAATTTTTATGACAAAACAAATACTATCATATTTTTATGTGTCAAAGTGAAAATCTGTCATGGTTAGGTAGGGCTTTGAAATTTCTGTCTGTTGATACTTACTTATGCGAACGTCTTATCACTGTTCTATTTTTAATTTTGGGTTCCACTACAATTAGAATTTTTATTTATTTTTTATTTATTTCAACACCGACTTAATAAGAAAAATTTTGAATTCTTTTTCTCCTACCAATTTAAACTATATAATACTATTTGGCTTATAAATAGAATAAACTTCTTTTTTTTTCTTTTTTTTTTTTTTGTAAGTTATTCAGCATCGCTCGAAAATGGAACTGAACTTCAAATTTTAAGTTTAATTGAAGATTTAGGTTTTGGTTTCCAAACATGGCAATTTCTGTTTCAAGATATGATATATATTTCCAAAAATAATTATAGTATATATATATATATATATATATATATATATATATATATATATATTGCGATTGTCAGACAAACTGATTATATATTTCTTTTAATCTTGTATTTATGTTTATTTATTTAGGGTTGCGTGTATTGGTGTTTTTATGAAAGTGGAAGTAAATATTGTCGTCGTGACGCCACTCATACTTACGCAAACATACATACACACCCATACACGCATTGAGGTATGCAGACACACATACACACGCACTCGCCCACCGGCGCTCACACAAAACAAAACATATGTGAACAGTATGGAACTTGGCATATATATATATATATATATATATATATATATATATATATATATGTGTGTGTGTGTGTGTGTGTGTGTGTGCTGTTGTGTACATACGTACGAATTTGATTGCTGAATTCAGTGATGTACTGTGCAGCAAATAATTTTCCTGACTGTAGTGATGTCAACTCAGGGTCAAAAACTCACATCAATCCAAACTAAATATGTTTGCTCTATCTCTGAAATTGTAATGTATCTTTGAAGATCTTCCAAAACACTATCAAAATAGAAGGATCTTGAAGTGAAAATCTCAAGAATGTGACACACGGGGACATCCATAATTCCTGTAGTAGTTGGACCCTTCAGATTGATTGGAAAAGGTCCCGATTGGCTCATTGAAGGTATACCTTTTAGACCATGCCTTTAAGAAATACAAAAATTTGTACTCACAAGTACAGAGCTCACATATTCTGAAGAGTTTTAGCTATTTAAATTATGTGAGATCTAAGGATTTCTTTTAAAGTTTTTGTTTAAATAAAATGATCCATAATCAATAAGACATTGTTATTAAAGACCACAAACAAAAAAAAGTGCCTCCTTATTGATATGGCAGTCTCTTCAGACTGCAATGTATCTTTGAAGATATTCAAAAAGCTGTCAAAATATAAGGACCTTGAAATAGAAATCTCAAATATGTGGCACAGGGAAACATCAACAATTCCTGTTGTAGTTGGAACCCTAAGAATGGTTGGAAAAAAATGCAGTAGACTAATCGAAGGGATTCCTGGAAGTCCATGCCTCAAAGTGATACAAAAAATTGTTCTGACAAGTACAGCCCACACTTTACGAAGGGCTTTATCTATGTAATTTTTTTTTTTTTGTCAGTGGAAACTGTCATGATGCCATTTCTAACCTTAGGTCCCTGGGTGGGACCCGGAAAGAAATGTGTAAACGCCAGAAATCAAAGGAAATAATAATAATAATAATAATAATAATTATAATAATAATAATAATAATAATAATGGTCTAAAGAGGATATTTAATCTATAATCTCAGAGAAACCTCGGAAGGTCTAAGGTTTTACACAATACCTGGTATGAGTCAGAATAGAATAGAAAGTCTCTATAGTCGGTAGTGTTTGTTTCGCCGAAACTGATGTGTTTTTTGCACTTTCGCTGAAAAGGCTTCCTGCCACAGCGATCCCAGGCAACCTCGTTACTTGTAGCTTACAGCTTGAATATATACAATAAAAAAATAAACTACGAAATATATACAGAAGTGTCGCTCTGAATTATAGATTAGTACTGAGTCCGAAACGAAGTGAGAAAATACATTTGTTTCTAAATCTTTCGTATAAATCACGCCGCCGATGTTTCGAAAGGGCCGTAGTTTTATCATCAGAATTGTCAATTATTTAACACTGTGATTGACGAATGGCCGGGTTTGTTTTATTTTTCTTTTAGCTTTTATCAACTGACGCCTTCTTCGCCAATTGTGCGTCAGCTGCCGAAATGATATTATCGCTTGGCAATTATTCATGCTTACAATTTGGCGTAGAGCAAATGGGATTTTTAGACATTTAGTATCAGACAAACTGGTGTGATATATATATATATATATATATATATATATATATATATATATATATATATATATATATATATATGAATGCATATGAAGGCAGTCTAAAAGTATTGGAACTGGGGCTTATATAAACGAAATTACAACACATATCAATTCGGCATTCGAATACTACGATGTGATGTAAGGTATCAAGGTTGTCTCGAGAGACGAATTACGACAGAATAGAGAGTTCGATCCTCATTGGGTGCCCAAAACTTTCGGCCTTCTGCTACATCTTAGAAAACCGCAATAGGCACATCAGCGTGGTGTAATGGTTAGCAAACTTGTCTAGCAAGATCAATTACGACTGAATAGTGAGTTCGATCCTCACTGAGTTCCCCCTACTATTGGCCTTCTGCCACATCTTAGAAAACCACCATAGACCCTACAATGTGGTGTAACGCTTAGAAAACTTGTATCGCTAGATCAATTAAGACTGAATAGTGAGTTCGATCCTCACTGGGTGTCCCATACTTTCGGCCTGCTGCCACATGTAAGAAAATAACCATGTCAATTTGGCATTAAATCTCTTTTGAAGATCTCCCCTTCTGAATCCACACGCTTTATACAGCGCCGTTTCCATTGATGGAAGAATCCCAGGAACTCCCTTTATGGAATCGCGAGCAGTTGGCTTGTCGCATTGTCTTGGATTTCCTTAAAGTCACCAAATCTTGTTCTTTCCAAGTGGCCTCTGATATTTGGAAACATAAAAAAAAAGACGTAAGGTGCGAGATCTGAGGAATATGGTGGCTGTAGAACCTGGGAAATATTGTACTCGACGAAAATCTATTGCATAAGCCGTCGTCGCTGATGGAACCTATTTGGTGTAAGGAAACCACCACACTCTACACACTTTCCTTCCAAACATTGGTATAATCAACGAATGTGAGCGAGAATGTTATAACTTAGGGTGAATGCGTGACAGAGTTCAAAGTCAAGCTTTTCCAAGCGGCTTAGATTTTGCGTTCTTTATGCCTGTTACCGCAGTATCATCCACGATACTTTTTGAACAGACCTCGTATATATATATATATATATATATATATATATATATATATATTATTATTATTATTATTAGTAGTAGTAGTAGTAGTATTGTTATTTTGGATTCCATTATGCATGATGTCATTGATAAATTTAGTAAGGATAGACAGTATGTTGTTAAGAAATGTCCAATTTATTTACGACTTCCTTACATTGGCAGAGAAGGTGAAAAACTAGCAAGGCGAATTTCACATTCCGTTAGTAAGTGTTTTCATGCTGCTAATGTGAGAGTAATATTTTTTACTCGACCAATTCTTTCTTCCAGGCGCAAAGATTTTCTGCCTCCCTTTCATATTAATTCAGTTATATATAAATTTAAATGTGGTTGCGGATGTGAATACATAGGCAGAACGTCTCAGCGTTTGGATTTTAGAATTAAACAACATTTACCCCCCAGAATTTTAAATCCGGCCGCTAACAAAAGCCAACTAGTGAATACACCCGGGTCATCTATAGCGGAACACGCTATAACTAGCAGGGAATGTGTTGCTGGTTTGAGTGTTGACTGTTTTTCCATTCTGGCGAAGTCACACTCTGCATATCATTTGAAGGTTCTTGAGTCCATTTACATCAAGTCCCGCAGGCCGTTTCTCTGTAAGAAGAGAGATTGCTTGTTGGGCTTGAATGTGATTGGGCTCTAGTTCTTTCTATCATATATAGAAAAAATATATTTTTCTCCCTTTCCCCCTCATTGAATGTTTTTTTTGTTTTTAAGTTTATGATTAAATAATCCCAGTGTATCAAACTTGAGGAGTACTGGGATGAAACCGGTTGTTTGTTTTAGTTCTTAGTTTTCATAATTATGTCCTTTACATTCCGCTTATTCCTTGCCATAATAAAATTTTGTACCTGTAAGAATCTTTTCAAATATATATATATATATATATATATATATATATATATAAAACACATCGTACACTACCGCACACTATCATGGATTCGAAAACTATTTTCTTCAGGGGTCGGGGTTGAACACTTCATTATGCCTCCAGTTTTTGATACGCTAGCTTTTTAACATACTTTTTGTTATATAGGGTGTTCCAATAACTTGGACCGATTTTAAATGTGAATAAAGTTTAAGCACATTTAACCTTAACTTAAGTCATTGGCAATTTCAACCATGATTATAAATCAAACAATTTATCGAAGCCTATTACGAAAATGGACGTTCAAACAGAAATGCATTTCGCGCACATCGCGATTTTTGGGGTCAGCATAATCGACCAATTTATAGTGCAATTGGAAATGATGTAGCCTTGTTGTAGAGAGTTTCAGTTCGTGCGCGCGATTACTAATAGAGGTCTGTGTTTCCGGCCACATTCTCGTGCACTGTGGCAATGTTTTCAGCTGAACGGCGTAAACGAGCCCACAATAGTATTTTCACATCTGATACTGACTCAGTTTAAAATTACGAACAATTTTTCCAATGGCACTCTTGAAACTTTTTCACGTTGTTTAATTGTTAATCTTTCCTTGGTTGAAATTGCCAAAGACTGAAGTAGTTAAATCTGAAAGAAAAAAAAAACAAATCATTAGACGCTTAAAATTAATTTACATTTAAAATCGGTCCAAGTTATTGGAACACCCTTTATATTTCGATCTATCTATCTATCTCTCACTCTCTCTCTCTCTCTTTCTATATATATATATATATATATATATATATATATATATATATATATATATATATATGTGTGTGTGTGTGTGTGTGTGTGTGTGTATTTAGGCAGCAGTCCTTCTTTCATGCAAATTTCATTGAATACGACAGACAAGGTGCTTTTATTTACTTTTTTATACAACTTCACATGCGATCTAATAATTTCTTTTTTTCTTAAGATGATAAATTATATAAAAATTGTCCGAATGTTCTTTTTATCCCAGCGCTTTCGGCTATACATTCAGCCATTTTCAAGGATTAAATATTTTAACTGTTAACTTAGAAATAGTTTGTTGTGTGTATGTTTTATAAAATGTTTTCATTTTTCAAAACACAGTCAAGATGCTGTGTCCATGTTCAAAGTTAATATTATTAAGTTTTTTTTTGTTGTTTTTATTAATACGGCTTCCGTTATTTTAGCCTTTTTGGAAGGCAGATGATGCTATTATATTAGTGTTGTCAACAAGTACGAATAGTGTCCGGTAGGTCTCCATGAATATTTAAATGAAATCTAATTGAGCTATGGTCAGAAAGGTGTAGAGTGAGTCTGCGTGTCAAACATGTTGTAGTGTGGCCTATATAATTATTTACGAATTTCGATTGATACAATTCCTTAATGGGCATTTAAATTCGTAAATAATATATGCCCTATTTAATTTTGTTCTAGGAGGGGAATTATTGTTTTAACTATAAGGTTAGATGTTTTCAATTTGTTCGGAATAAATAATCTAATTTTTTTGCTATTGTCAACTGGTGTTATGCATTTTTTATAATGTTCTTAATTCTGTTTTCATCCTGTTTATAATTTTCGTTCATCTGAGATTTATAAAAAATATTAATGTTATATATATATATATATATATATATATATATATATATATATATATATATATATATATATGTATGTAGGTTTATTTCCTTTAGTTTATAATGAATAAAAAATAGATAGGGATATTAAACGTGTGTATAAACATCGCTAACGCTCTACAATATCATGGCCCTCCACAACATCTTATCATTTCTAGCTTTTAACAATGTTTCTTTTTTTTTACTAGCCGTCTCAAAACATCTATTGACGCTCGTGAGATAGTTTACTTGATTATTCCACCTGTCCCTGGCTTTGATAGACCTTGTGAGTGCCTTCCAGGTTTATTTTCTCATTATATCTACAGGAACTTTCAAAAGACTCCTCCCAAGGGCTTACGGTCGAAACACCGATTCCCGTTCGTTCACTGAAGTGAAGAGTTCAGCCAGTATTTAGATGAGGTGTTCTTGGGAATACCGTGAACTGAATGCAACATCCTGTAAACTGAATGGTTTCGGCGTTAAATAAACAACAAAGGTTGATAAGGTGTAAAAAATCAGTCTCTCCTATTCTAAGTGCAAACGTCCTCGTTTCTGTTTTCTTAAAAGTTCATCGTTGCTTACCTATTCAGTTCATGGGATTCTCAGCATTATTTTATAGAACCAAATTTCTGTTGCCTCAAATCGTCTCTTCATCAGCGAGAAAGATGCCCAGCATTCACTGCCATATAAAAGTATTGATATTATATAGAAGTTCAACACTCTTTTCTTTGTTTTTCTGGCCTCAAGTTGTTTCTTCATCTGTGAAGAAGTTGTCCAGCATTCATTCCCATATAGAAGTATTGATATTATATAGCAGTTCAACTATCTTTTTTTTTCTTTGGCCTCCAGTCGCCTCTTTATCTGTGAAGAAGTTATCGAGCATTCACTTCGATTTTGGAGAATGTATATTGTATAGCAATTCATCACAGATTATTTTAGTTTCTGTTGACTCAAGTCGTCTCTTCATCTGTGCGGAAGTTGTCCAGCATTCACTGTCATATAGGAATATGGATATTACATAGCAGTTCAGTACTCTTTTCTTTGTTCTGTGGCCTTCAGTCGTTTCTTCATCTGTGAGGAAGTTGTCAAGCAATTATTGCCATATAGAACTGTTGATATTATATAACAGTTCAACTATCTTTGTTTCTTTGGCCTCCAGCCGCCTCTTTATCTGTGAAGTAGTTGTCCAGCATTCACTTCGATTTTGGAGAATTTATATTATATCGCAGTTCATCACACATTTTTTTTTTTAGTTTCTGTTGCCTCAAGTCGTCTCTTCTGTTACGGTTTTTTGGGTATATATATGTATGTAACTAGTGAGCGAGTCAAAATGACTTATTTCCCTTTATAGTCGACCAATAGAAGGTTGACCAATCAGAAGCCGCACAACAGTGTATTCGTCGTGTATAAAGGCGGCCATCTTTGTTTCTCCTATCAACCTGAACAGAGGTAACTTGTCCGGCGAACAGGACAGACGGAAGAACTACGCTCTGCTACCTTGCTGCGATATCCACTGCGAACCTGCACCACGCTTTCCTACTGTCGCCGAAATATTCACTGCCAACCTCTGGATTGTATACTCGAGGACGACCATCATGAAAATGTCTAACATCTTCATCAGCGAGGAAGATGTCCAGCACTCACAGTCATATAGGAATATTGAATTATATAGCAGTTCAACACTCTTTTCTTTGTTTATTATGAAATTTCCCTGTTTCTCAATGCTTTGCTTAGCTTTTGAAAGCAACTTTTGCTATCCCAGGGTTTTTTTTTCTTCTTCCTTCTCCATCATCTTCTCCTCTCCCAGTGCTTCTTCTAACTTCGATATAGGATTTTCTATTCTATGTCAATAATTTTCCAACAATTCAAAATTGAAATGAACATCTTCAGTGGAAACCGATTACTATAAATAGATATCAATTATGAATATTAAGTGAGAAATATTAATTAATAAATAAATGACAGTTTACATTTTTTTAGATGAGGTATTTTAATTATTTACACTATTTACATTGTTCGGAGCGTGGACCTCATCTTCGTTTTCATATTCACGACGTTTCAGTCTTTGTACGCTCCGGCCTTCTTCAGGTGATTAGAATTTCGAACCTAACCTTTTATTTTGTCTGGAACTGTATCAGACGCTTCCAAGCTGGTCATGGTCGCCTTGGGTACGACAGCAATTAAGAGTTTGTTCCTTGAAACCTTCAATTTCCGGATCAGAGTTGTTGCTGATCAGAGTAGAACGTTTGCAAATAACCCAAAATGGCTGAAGTGAGAGTTGCGGGAACTAGTTTTACTACAGACCTGAATAGAGAGGTCTATGAACAGATAGACAAATCTAAGTTTAAATTTGCTAAAGAATTTAGTTCTATAACAATGCACTCACAATAAAAATCAAGCGTTCGGATGCTAAACATGGGCATCGTTTTGCCACACTAATGTATATTCTGCTCTTCCTCGGGATATGAGCGATCATGTCTCTCCAAAACATCCTATCTCTTGTACTTCTAAGCAATGTTTGTCTGTTTACTATCTCTCCAGTCACAAGCTGTTTTGTACACTTTCTTTTGTCGCCATTAAGTCCCGTGAGTATCAAATTTTCCAAACCGGGTTTCTTCATAATGTGTTGACGCTGTTTCAACAGTAACATTCTGATCCTATGCCCAACTTTTTTTATTCCCGTTTGCCTTAAAAGTTTCTCATTGTTCACAGGTACCATCCATGTTATTCTCAACATCCTTCGGTAGAACCAAGTTACGGTTACATCAGATTCATCTGTCAGGAAATCGGGCAGCATTCAATGGCATATAGCCGTTTGGTGATATTTGCGATTGTTTCTAAGAAAATTTTCCTATTTCTTCTTACTTTGCTTAGTTTTTGGTGGTCACCTTTTGCTATTAGATGTTAAATGTTATGGCTGCTTGATTCTATCGTGTCCAATTTGTATCTTGCACTTTGGACTGTATCTTTTGCCAACCACCAGACATTATTTCTTCTTATAATTTTGTTTCGTCTTTTCTTCCCGCGCTTCTTTATCTTCCACGGGATCAATTCTTTGATCTAATTTTACTGATTAATATTAGATTTTGCCTTATAAATGAATGGTTGCAAGATTAAATGCTTCATCTAAAAAGGAATATAAGGATCATGTCGTTGTTAATGTCTTCCTTTTGATCTAATTTACAAACTATGTTTTCCTCTGTTTTTATTAAGGGTTCTATTTTGGAAGCAGAATGGCTTAAATCTTATGCACATAACAGCCTTGTCCCTTGTCAAATAAGAGATTTTCAAGAATTTATGTGTGTGTACCAATATCGGTATAGAAAAAAAAAACTTCTTCTTCTTCTTCTTCTTCTTCTTCTGTCGCTGCTGCTCCTTCACATTCCTTTTTCTTCTTCTTCCTTTTCCGTCTTCTTCTCCTTATCCTCCTTCTTTCTCTCCACCCCATTCTTCTTCTTCTTCTTCTTCTTCTTCTTCTTCTTCTTCTTCTTCTTTTGTTGCTGCTCCTCCGCTTTCTTTTTTCTTCTTCTTTCTTCTCCCTCTTCTCCTCTTCCCCTTTTTTCCCACCCCATTCTTCTTCTTCTTCTTCTTCTTCTTCTTCTTCTTCTTCTTCTTCTTCTTCTGTCGCTGCTGCTCCTTCGCATTCCTTTTTCTTCTTCTTCCTTTTCCGTCTTCTTCTCCTTATCCTCCTTCTTTCTCTCCACCCCATTCTTCTTCTTCTTCTTCTTCTTCTTCTTCTTCTTCTTCTTCTTCTTCTTCTTCTTCTTCTTCTTCTTCACACTCAGCACCCCCATCAGCATCTGTGGCAAACAAACCCACTAAAATAACAGCAGCTAAATAAATAAACACGAATCAGAGTTTAATTCAGTTTATCTCTTCTATTGGAAAATCAAACATTTCATCCCATCCTTTGCGGCACACCTACATGAAATCTCGCTTTCACAGAACAAAACGTGAGAGCAAAAGGCAGCGACAACATAAATTGTTTGATAATTACCTTGAAGCGGATGGATTGTCGTAGCGGGGGTGGCTATTCAGTGATTTGCCTAAATGGGGGTGGACAAAACATCACAATCACTAATTATTTACGCTGTTTGTGCAGAATGAAATATCAGTTAATATATTAAGTTGGGTCATAAGTAATTTACCTTTTTGGGGAACCAATTCAAATAAAAAATGTATCATCCTTACTAACCCTTCTTTAAATATCTCCGTTCTGGGTATGACGACAAACTACATCCGCATCCTGGGTAAGACGATAAACTACGTCTAACAGCATGGCCTCTGATCAGGAGGTTTTGAGGAGCGCGGAACCACGTTTTAATTGCTGGTGTTTGCAGGTCCACCCTGACCCGGGATGGTAGCACCTGTTAGGGTCGCAGTTATGGGCAAATAGTTAAGCCGAAACTGAGGAAAACCACATTATGAAAGTGTAAAAATAGGTTTTAATACCAGAAAAAAAATTTTGAAGAAAAAATCTAGTACTATTATTTGAAAAAAAAAACAAATTACCAGCAATACGTTTTTGAAAATAATATTACCAGCTATATATTTTTGAGGAAAAAATATTACCAGAAATAGATTTTTGACAAAACAAAATATTAACAGGGAAAAAAGGTGTCGGTATTAAATAACCCATTGGGGTTGATAAGCCGTAAAAACAAAACAACCGAAACCAAACCTTAAATATCTGATAACAGATTATGAAAACTGAGTGGCATAGAACAATGTTCAATACAAAAGACAGTCACTTTACAAATATCTGTGGTTGCTCTGTTCTTTGAGGACATTTGCAGGAATTAAGCAAAAGATGCATAAATCGCATAAGAATTGCAATCACAAAAAGAAGAAATTGGCATGAATAATATTGAGCAAATTTTTGACGACTACTATTGCTTTTGCTATCAGTATTTTTGTCATGACACTACCGAAAATAACTACTAATATTACTTTCGCTATTAGTACTGTTGTTACCACTTTAAGAACAATCACTTCATAACCATCTCTACCACCATTAATACTGCTTTTTATCATTGATATTATTTTTATTATTATTATTGTTGCCATCATCATCATTATAATAATTATCATTATGTTTTGTACTGCATTTATTACCATTACTATGATTATTGTTTCCATATCATTAAGACTAATTTTACTGTTTATCATAACGAATAATACATCAATGGTTATTAATATATCAATAATAATATCACTGTTATTATTAACATAGTTACAATCATCAATAAAACACCAGCAGTAATCGTTGATAAGAATACAATCATCATCATCCTCATGTCCACAGACAGAACCCAATTTAACCAACCTAGTGATACTGTACCAGGGATCAATGAGTGCGGATACACGTCTTCATATGTGTGTGCATGTCTGAGCGAATATGATCATGTCTGACGGCGCGGACGGCAAATCTGAAAAACGTCAAGACCACCTTGCCTGGTCCTTGTTAAGAGAACATTGCTACATATGTAACGCTACAGTCTTGACACCGAAATAGAATGACAATTGCGTATATATGTATGCTCGAACGCATGGATGTGTATCTGCGCCTAGCCTCAGATTATTTATATGGTGTGCACCTGTATGTATGTGTGTCTATGTATATAACAGAGTCATTCCAAATAAACACAGAAGAAAATCCCTCCCTATACCACGCACAAATAATCAAATACAAATAAGCATAAATAGATCATCTTTTTAAAAAATAAAGCAGTTTGTCTGATGATCGCAAAAGCGTGAAACGCAGCGTTACAAACTAATATGCATGCAAATGAATATTTTAGCTCTATCAAGGATATTGAGCACTTTCCAGTAATTATCGCGCATATTATATATATATATATATATATATATATATATATATATATATATATATATATATATATATATGTAAATGTAAAAGAACGAAGAGTAAGATCACAGCGTTCAAAAAATTAATTTAAAACAGGGTGCAATACAAAAGAAGAGCCGTAAGTATTTATTTATTTATTATGCAGTGTTAGATGAAATATATATATATATATATATATATATATATATATATATATATATATATATATATATATATACTAAAGGCTCAAACACTAATATTCCATGGTTTTAATTTATTACATTGGAATCGTAATCACGATCCAATTCACCAAACCTACTAACTCAAAAAGAAATCGTAAAATATAACTCCGGGTATAAAAACAAAATTTAATTATTTTAGTGAGAGTGTATTTGCTTACATGTGTATATATATATATATATATATATATATATATATATATATATATATATATATAATTTATTAATTTAAAAATATGATTCTAACTCGCGACATAGGAGGTCTCATGTTTCAAAACAAGACCCGAAAACTTCAATATAATTATTTCAATTACCTTGGATTATTTACCTTAACAGTTCTTTTCTATTTTCTATATTTTCACACACACACACACACACACACACACACACACACACATATATATATATATATATATATATATATATATATATATATATATATATATATATACTTGACACTCATCAAAGTCAAGTAATTTAGTTCTTAGAAGCAACAGCCTGACAACCCACATATATTATTTCATTATAGTGGTTAAGGGTTGTGCAGAACCGACCACAGTTTTTCGGAAAAGCCGACTACAAAGAACCGATGTACAGTATGCCAAAATTTCCCCAAACGACCTTACGCAGGTTTTGAGTTCAGAATTAGACCGTTCGCCACTCGAGTCTATAGGGCCTAGTCTCTCCTGAAATTTACCCATAGCTGGGGTTAGAAGAGAAGTGAATTAGTATTAGCAAGTGAGTGAATGTAATGGACTCCACTGGAATTAGAACGTGGCTCTCCGATTCATCAATCTGAACTGGTATCAAATACTATTATGAATACATACATCCTCGTATGTCCAATATATTTAACGATGGCGTTCCACATGGGGTCTCTTGTCAACTTGTCTCACAAGGCGTTTTAAAAAGACCTTCATTGAGAGTATAACCCTTCGTCGTGACCCTAGGTTAGTTTTTGAAAGTTACAAATTATTTCCCCGCCATTAAACTAATTAGCCTAAGTCAGAGGAGATTATCAGATCATTTTGATCTTTGAAGGTGATACTGTAAATTGTGTTATCATCTGCTTAGATATTCACTAAATATCTGAGAATGCTACTAGATTGATCCTTAACGGAAAGCGAAAAGGATCAAGGCGATAGTCTTGGGAAACGCATGCATTTACCTAATGGGCATCAGAAAACTGCCCATTCACAACGATGTCCATGAACCTACCCGAGGGAAAGAAAATGATAACCGCGTAAACTACTTCAGAGATTACGCATCTGGAGAGTTTTGGCAGAAAGCTTCTTTGCCACACTTTGTCAAATGCCTTTGAGATATCTGGGACAATCGCTATAGTAATGAAGTTACAATAGAGAGATTCATAATATTCAAGTGGGGATTCTTTCGTGTTTAGAATAGATTTCATAACGAAATATTTGGGTATAAATTGAAGACAACCGACAAAGATTAAGAGAAGGGGAAAAAAAACTGAACATTTTTAAGAGTGGATTAATTGTAAATCAATTTGGAAAAGGCCATTTGGATAATGAATATAAACAATTAAGAAAATGGTTTCCATTATCAACAGCTACACTTTTGATTTTGTTAATGTCTTTTCTGTAGTTTTTTTTTTTTTTTAAATGCTTTACTATTTGGCATTTGTCATGAAGGTGGAGCTTGGTTCGAAGAAGAAAATTGATCGGATCGTTGGTTCAAACAATCATAAATAATCGTGTGCCTGCTTACCTGTCACCTTGGCCTAAAAGAAAGGAAAATCAATACACTCAGATCGATTTAGCAGGATATTAACGGAGAGAACAAGTTACAATCACATGACGAGATTTGGTCGAGATAACGCGAGAACTTATGTAACCTAATATCAAACACACATAGATTTGTAGAGACACAAACATACATATATGTGCATATACATCTAAGGAAAATATTAAGAAACACGTAAAGAATATGAAAAGTATATAAAATATATTATTCATCGATTTATTTACTTAGCAATTTATTTACTTAGAAAACGAATTGGTAACACATAAACTGCAAGTATACTGAAATGAGGCACACCTTTGTTCTAAGTAAATATTAAGGTTACACGCGTACATGGTGTGATGGGTAAATTGTCACTATTTTATATTTTTAATTTCACGCATGCGCGTTGTTCGTTTTATGTTGTCGACTCCACAGTAGGGCGGGTTAAGCATCGTTTATGAGAAAAAAAAACATCATGACGCAATTCACTCGGCGAGAAAATTTGGAAACAGGATGCTGCACTACTTGACATTCGCGCCGAAAGCTCCAATACTAACATGTCAGAGTGTTTTGGTGTCGATCTTAGGAGACTGCAGAGTATTCGAAAAGAGTTAGATGAGTCTAATGGTGATTGCGAATGTGTTTGGGGTGATCACTATTGATGGCGGCGTTATCCCTCTATTCGTCGTCCCACATGGGCCCAGGTCTAACACGGAGTTCTACAACAAGTGCCTTGAGAGTGTAGTGCTCCCCTGGGTCAAGAGGGTAGCTTCTAGAAGAACCTCTGTCTGGCAACAACACTCTGCACCATGTCACACAACCAGGAGAACCCAATCATGGCTGCCAGACAATTTCTGCAACCACATCACCCCTTACCTTTGGCCACTTAACACCCAGACTGCAACCCCCTTGATTATTATGCGTGGGGCGCAGCTGTGCAAGAGACCAACGCAACTCTTTGTAACACCAAAGATGAATTTGAAGGCAAGGATTATGGCGAAATTCACCAATTAAGACTAGGAAACCGCCCAGAAATCATCTGGAGGCCGTGGTTGAAGCCAATGGCGATTTTATTGAAAAAGTTACTCTATAGAATTTCAAGATATTTTTGAGTAATTTTGGTACATATATCTATTAAGATGCGATGTCAGTGTTATTTTCATTTTTACGTAATTTAAACGACAATTTATCCATCGCACTCAGTATATATAAATAAAAAGAAAAGCGTAAAAACTATACTTAGCCGACGCGTTTCGTCCTCCGTGAGAATTTATCATGGCAAATGTCCTTGATAAAGTCCTCGAGAGGACAAAATGCCCCGGCTAAAAATAGTTTTCCTCTTGTCTTTTTATTCATTTTGCTCCATCACAGATGCACTCGAACTGAAAATAATTTATTCTCATATATATATATATATATATATATATATATCAGTGTGTGTGTGTATAATTCGTGGGTGGATGTGATGCTAATAGCAATGATGCCGTTAAGGAATCTCAATTCAACAAGTTAAACAGAAACCCCAAGGAGACCTTAAAAATATCCGCCATAACATCGAATAAAACCGACGTGTGTTCCTTGAAAATCCAGAAAATCATCGGAGACTACAAACCTGGAAACTTTTACGGAAATATAAAAATAAATAAATCCGGATACCTGGTACGACTAATCATTTCGCAGTTGCCAACTCCCATCTACCAGCTATCAAAATTCCTTAATGACATCATTATCTCATACCTACCCACCAATTACACCCACAGATCACCCGTAGGTAACAATGGTTCGAAGTCTCCCCTAGTCGAAACTTTTAGGTCATACTCAAAACATACATTCCAGTCCCCTCGAATAAAAGAATAATATAAACCGTAACTTTCCTGAAACTATGGCAGCATCTTACATCTTAATTACCGCCCAGAAAAGACCCTTCATCCGATTTGAATCGGTTCGCACTTAGCTCGCCAATCACTCCGTCTGCATTACGCTACAATATCTAAATATTTCCCAAGTTTCCTTTAGTGACGTGAGGTGGAACAAATACATAGAGTCGATAGCTTCATCTGCCGCAAGGAAAGTTGGATCTCTGTGTCGTATCAGAAAGTTTTTCTCGTCTAAGTCCCTCCTTCAAATCAATAAATCAAAGACCCGTCCTTGCATGGAATATTGCTGTCATATATGGTCTGGTGTCCCCGATGTAAGTTTCGGGGTTCTCTACAAATTTCAGAGACGGATATGCAATGTGATAGGTACTGTTCTGGCATCTAGTCTACAATCGCTTTCTCACAGCTTCTCTCTGCCTCTTTTACAAGTATTCCCAGACTGCATGAATTTAAGCGAGCTGGCATCTTGGTCCGATCCTTTCACTGTCGAATCGGTTAAATATAATCGTCTCTTCTACTCAAACAGCTTCTTCTCTCGCACTTCCCGTCTGTGGAATTCTTCTTGCTTTCCTGATAACTCTAATCTTCGAATATGTAAGTGTAATATCAATCGACATCTTCTGATACCTTGATCTTCTTCCCCGTCTTTCTCTTTATCCCCTACCCAAACAAGCCTCTTTATTCGTGTAATCTACCTTCTGTAACTCTTTGCGTTCTAGCGGCGCCTCCGCCTTGCTTGGGGTGAAATTCTCAACAAAAAAAAAAAAAAAATAGTATACCAGAGATCTGTCCAAATCTTCCTTTTTTTTCTAGGTTTCTCCATTTTGTCCAGGCCTCCTGTAGGGTATTTAAACTATTTATTTGGGCTATGGATTATGAAAGTTATAATATTGTATGCTTGTTCTTAGCGAATTATTCAGACCATGAATCTGATGATTGGGCTATGGATTAATCAAGTTATTAAATTGTATGCTTGTTTTTAGCTAATTATTCAAACCATGAATCTGATGATGACGACAAAAAACCGTACCTTACAAAAAAGATAACTCTTTATGAAGTCGTCAAAAACAAACGTTACGGCAGTTTTTTTTTTTTATATGCACAAATCCCTTTCATCATAAAAAAATAGAAAACATAAATAAATCTCCATAAACACGCATACCATACTAGGGTGAATACATCTTCCATTTCAAATCTAGACACCCCCACCTTTCCCTGACTTGGCATCTATGAAAGTAACTCTATACTGATACTTATTATTAACACCCAACACACGCCTACCCAATTTAAACAATTCGCCCTAGCTGTTACCATGGAAATTTTGATTTTTGATTTCAAATATTAAAACACGAAAATTTCAGAAATACGTTATTCCAAAAAAATTTCGCTTGAAGATGGAACAGAGCTTACTTTAACTCAATTTAATTCAAATAATTATATTGAAGTTTTCGGCTCTTGTTTTGAAACATGAGACCTCTTATGTCGCGTGTTAGAATCATATTTTTAAATAAATAATTATATTTATGCTCTACTTTTGTATCGAGCACTATTTTTTAAAAATAATAACTAAAATACTAAGGAACTTTGGATTATTTACCTAACCAGTTCCTTCCTATTTTCTATATATTTTCACATATTTTATATATATATATATATATATATATATATATATATATATATATATATATGTATGTATGTATGTATGAGGTCATATCACTCAGCTAAGTGACAAGTTTTACTCTGATTAATCTTATTAATGATCTGTTTTCGATATCAATCAATTTATGGCAAAGACTGCTTGTCTAAATTCCCTTTTCTCTCAATACCACCTTGTCTACATTTTTAGTCTCTTTGACATCGTTCTTAGCCCTTGAAAAATTATTTTCAATTGAGCACTTTCGAAGATCTTTATTTACGCTTGATCACTCTTTAACAGCATTCAGTTCCGCTATTATATTTTCTCTAAAACACTCTCTTGCATCAATATGGAACCCACGCGTAATTGCTCCTTAAAGATTTACAAAATCAGACCTACATGACTACAAAGTCAAACTAACAGACAAAATAGAACACTGTATAAAACGCATCAGATGAAAAGTATTCTATTTCAAAAACAAACACAATGGCAATGGTGACAAATATGAAACAAATAGTAGGCCCCCGTTTTTCAGGGTTGACTATAGGTAGCATCGTAGTTGTGTATTTAGCTGGAGCATCGATGTCTGTGACGGTCGAGGCCGATGCGGGTATGACAATTTCTCTTACAGAGGTCGCATGTGTGTTCTGTCTCTGGTCTGTGGGAGCTGTCACGTTGCTTTTTGCGTACCCGCCTTGTGTCAGCTTCTCCTCTCCTGACTTGAAGTGTTTGGTCAGGGTTCCTCTCCATTTGGATCGTATAGCTGCCAGGCTCTCCCGGAACTCTGTGTTGATGTCCACAGCTTTCATGTCTTCACAGCTTTCACGATGAAAAGCATAACACTGATAATACCAATAATATTAACCACTTTGGATTTACATCAATGAAATGCTCAACACAACAGGATGATCGCATTGCTTTTGAAAATTACTTAATAAACATAATAATCTGGAAATAAGAAAATTCAAGAACAATTTCCAAAAAAGACTTAAAAACGCCAAGAAATGAGAAACAACTCAAAAAATGATTGATAAAAGCAAATAAGTCTAGGATAATCTGTCTATATTTCTGAGATGAGGTATTACGTACAATATTTACATTAGTCGGACTATTGTCCTCATCTTTGTCGCCATATTTGTCACAACGTTTCGGCAATAACTGATAAGTGACATCCATCAAACATGGCACGTGGAACTAGAACAGTCTGCCCCAGTGAGCGAAATAAAGGGTTCAGTTCGAAATTCCAACCACCTGAGCGTACAACGGCCGAAACGTTGTGATAAATATGGCGACAAAGATGAGGACAATAGTCCGACTAATGTAAATACTGTCTAGGATAATGTATGAAATAGAAATCAACTATTACAATGAACTAGTCGACTAAGAAAACAATAAATTTTGAAAATTACTTATAACGAAACAGAAAGTGATATAAACAAAGAAGCTAAAAACAACCAATAAACTAAAATTAGACGATGTAATAAAACAATTCGCAAAAGTAGAACCATTTATTAAATTAAAAGACCATAAGGACAATTTCACGACCAAAACAACATGCCGATTACTAGAAAATAAGTAAACAAATATTAGAAAAAAAATACCCAAAACTAAGAAGCAAAGTAAAAAGAAACCAATGGAAAAATTCTAAAGCAGCAATCAATTGGTTTAATAACTTTAGTACCGAAGAAAACTCTTCCTTCAGACAATTAGACATAAAAGATTTTTAACAGTCTATTAATGAACATATATTAAACAACAGATTAGGGCATAAATATAATTAAACAGTGCTGAAAATAATTATTATACCACAATAAAAAATATGAACTAAAAAGGGCCAGAATAAAAAACAACAACAACAATAATAATATTAATATTAATTAATTAAAAAACGTAAATAAACGAAATTCAACTTCCCTTTAAAAAATGCTCATGAATGAAAATAATTAAATAAATAAATAAAAATATGTCACATGTCTGAATGAAAAATAAGAAAAATAGACATGTCTGAGTCAAGAAACAACAAGAAAAACAAAAACAAAAAAAAAACGGGGAAAAAGGCAAAATCATCACGACTCACATCCGTGCATAAACTGTCGCATGACCGCACGCGGACAAACATAAAATAAAAAAAAGAAGAAGAAAACTTACACCGATGTTCAACAGTGTGCAAAGAAAGAAAAAAACGAAAAAATTTAAGCAGTAAATTGCTGATACTCCCGGAAGAGTGAACAGAAAAGCCTGCCTACGAAACTCTAGAGCCGGAATGCTGAAGGTAACATAAATCAGTCTAGTGAGAAATGGATTACAGGGAGTGCAAGAGAATGAGAAGAGATTAGTAGGAACGGGAAATCCTATGCTAAACAGGAAACAAGTGATAAACCTCCACTCCTGTTCGAAACACCGGGGACGAGTATGAAACGGACGATAAGTGAAACTAAATACAACCTAACGATATGTTTAGCGATATACTAAATGTAGCTATGTGGTATAAGGTCGAATGAATAGAGCACACTATACGGAGAGAACTCAGTACTCTGGCGTAATTGATTTAGCGAAACAAGCTTGTAACTATATTGCCACATATAAGAAGCAAGGATTAGATATGGCAACAGGCCGAAAGTATGGAGCACACATTGCAGATCGAACGTTGTTAATCATTGCACGACAACGAACTGACGTTATAAAAAATCTTTAATTCATGTTTAGAGAAATTAAATACATCTAATATCCTATTCCAAATATTTGACAACATTATCAGTTTTCCTCATTCCAATTATTGGAAATATTTTCTCAAATTATCTGTTATATAACAATTTAAGTTATATTAGACGAGCTACTTTTTTTTCACCATTATATCCCAAACAATGCAATACATCCACTAAGATGCAAGGGGTTGCTGACTATGATGGAACATGTGAAACTACTATTAAGGAGAGAGGACAATAAAAAGAAGAGGATTTACAGAGACTGAGGATAACGATGTACATTGCACTTGAATTTTAGAAGATCAAAAATTCAACTGGGAAGCAAGAAGCTGGAAGAGAATTCAACAACC
>CAHIKZ030005327.1:1075000-1080000 GCA_903632075.3 Acanthosepion pharaonis | reverse complement strand
AAAATACGCAAAACTAAAAATAAAACTGACAGTTCATTTTGATAGATACATTTACAAAAACTACACAAAATCGTCTTGAAATACTAAAGAGTAAATTTATTAAATAAAATCTCCATTGGTTTCAAGTACTGCCTCCAGAAGACTTCTGCATCTCTTCTGGATGGTCTAATTCTTTAAGTTAGTGAAAGCTGTCATAATTCTTGCCTTCAGTTCATCTTTGGTGTTACAAAGAAGTTTTAGTTATCTCTCGCTCGACTATGCCCCACACAAAATAATCAAGGGGGTTGCATTCTGAGAAGTTAGGTTGCCAAATTTAAGCGGTAATGTGATCTCAGAAATTGTCTGAGAGCCATGACTGGGTCCACCTGCTCGTGTGCCATGGTGCAGAATCTTGTTGACAGACATTGAATCTTCCAGCAGTCACCCTATTGTTCCTAAGGGACTAGGCCTCCGTGTTGTGTCTGAGGCCCTCACCAATATATTCGGAAGTACTTTTCTTATCAGAACGATCAGATTGAGTGTTTTCAAACTGTTGTATTTTCGTAATCACCATTAGACTCATTCAACCCTTTTCAAATCTTCTGCTCTGTCCTCAGATTGACACCCACAAACTCTGAAATGTTCGTGTTGGAGCTTCTAGTGCGAATGTCAAGCAGTACAGCATGCCGGAGTGAATTGACTCACAGTGTATTTTTGCTCACAGACGGTGCCCAACTGACCCTACTATACTATGCACGCAAAAACAAACACGCGCATGCGCGAAATAAAAATTATAAAATGGCGACAATTTAGTTTAATTTACTTCTCACCCTGTATATATGGAAATGTGGTTGAAAACCGAAGGACGTTCTTTGGTCAAATCATTTTTTTAATTAGATTTTAATACGGATTGAGTCATTTTTCTGGCTTCCACGAAGAATTTGAACAAAGATTGTCCAATGAATTCGAAGCGCTTTTGGTTTGATGAGATATGAAAGATATTTTCTGTGTGTTGATTACATTGAACGTGTTGATTGGATTGCACTTCTAGGTAAGCATCTCTTTCTTGGTTTTAAGTGGTGCGTCTTTATTCGTCAGTGGCCGCCATATCGTTTTATTTTTTTTTTCAAGCTTCTAAAAATAGAATTTAATTAATATTAATAACTAAATTTGCACAGATACACACACATATATATAGATGCGAATATAAATATATATATATATATATATATATATATATATATATATATATATATATATATATAGTTGGACTAACGTGAATTTGTGAGCCTGGCTTTCACGCTTTTGCGATGGTCAGAGTTTGTCTGACGATCGCAAACGCGTGAAACCAATGGTGAAAAAACTCACATCAATCCAACTAAATATGTTAGCTTTATCACTGATATTGACCACTTTCCAATAAGTAACGCGTATATATAATATATAAATAATATATATATAATAAATTACATATATATATTTTATATATATACACACTTTTCATATATATATATATATATATATATATATATATATATATATATATAGAGAGAGAGAGAGAGAGAGAGAGAGAGAGAAAGAAAGTCAGACAGACAGTTAGATAGAGAGAAACTGAAAGAGAGGATATATATATATATATATATATATATATATATATATATATATATATATATATATATATATTCCTGTGATGAGGTATTATGTACATTATTTACATTATCCGGACTATTGTCCTCATCTTTGTCGCCATATTTATCACAACGTTTCGGCCGTTGTACGCTCCGGCTTTCTTCAGGTGGTTGGAATTTCGAACTGAACCCTTTATTTCGCTCACTGGGGTAGACTGTTCTAGTTCCACGTGCCATGTTTGATAGATCTCAGTTCTCAGTTATCTCCTGCTAATTTTCCCTCTGAAAGTTCTCCACTGCCTTAACCGGGTATTGAACCCACACTCTTTGCTTACAACACTGATCAAAAGTCATAAGTGGCGACCCAGAGACGTTAGATAAAGAATTGGTCAGTATAAGTAGTACCCTACAACATAACAACTACCCAGGGTACATGGCAGCTGCCCCCCAAAACTGGGATAGGCGGGTACAAGAGGAGGAGGACAACAGCACTCAGAAAACAGTTTGCCTGCCTTATGTGAAGGGGTTATCAGAGAAAATACAAAGGATCTGCGGTCCATATAACATCAGGACAACCTTCAAACGCTTGACGACACTTCGCAGATATCTCTCCCGAGTGAGACCCCCCATAGAGGGTAACATGACTAAAGCCTGTGTGTACGCTATCCCGTGCAGCTGCGGAAAGGAATATAAAGGAGAGACTGGCCGCCCCCCTCAAGGTAAGGCTTCAAGAACACCATAAAGCTACACGAGGAGTAGAAAAATCAGGCGTGGCTGACCACATATATAGAGAGAAGAGAGATCACCGCCCTCTGTGTGATCATGTTCAGATCATAGACAAAGAACACCATTGGAAAATTCATAAACTTAAGGAATCAGCACATATGCTAGGCCACAGAAATCTCCTGAGCCGACCAAGCATAGAAATAAATACAATATGGGAACCAGTAATAAGGAGTGCCAGAGAAAAGCAATGATAACAACAAAGTTGCAATATGAGCTCTGGTAAAAAAACATGCAATGATAACAGCAAAATTGCAATATGAGCACTGGTAAAAATGATTGCTGAGGACATTAGGTTTATAATACCCAGAAATTCATACCTACCTTCTTGAGAAATCCACAGTATTGTGGATTTCTCAGAAAGGTGATTTCTCGATATTATCAGACTGGAGGGGTTGACCCAAGCGTGTGACATTTTCGAAAGGTGCCTGAAAACCATACCACGGGTTGACCCAACCCTTGTGAGTGAAATTTTGTAGAGATATCTCTTGTGGGCTGTTGATAGCTGTGGTAGCACGAAGTCACAAGTCATCGTGGCCGAGGGTTTGAGCGCGGTGGCCCTGTTCAAATTGTTGCTATCCCAGAAACTGTTACTAAGGTCTGCTCAGCATAGTTGCAGTATATAGCACAGTTTAGCTCAGTGGATGTTGAATAAAGATTCGTCGGAAGGACAATAATCAAAAAGGTAAAACTGAACACGGTACACGCGTGTGGTAAATAACGAGCGACGACTAAAATGATTTTATTACTAAAAACAAACAAATCAGCTCCTAGTGAATATAATGCATTAAAATAGACAATTACTCATGATCCACGCATGTGACAAAGAGAACGAAGAAAGTTCTTTTGTCTGCACAAAGTTGGTCAGTGAAGACTGATATAAAGAGCTTCTAAAAACCGTAAATGTTTAACATACCAAGCATTGTGCAACACCCTAAACTCTCCATGAACACGTTCAGAGGCGCAACCCGGTTTGTTAATCAAATAAAGCCCAGCGCTGACTCATAAACTGAGTCAAGCGTTTATTGTTACTAGCGCCACCATGTCTTAAATATGCGGGCACGCGTTGTCCAAAGCCATACACACACACACACACACACACACACACACACGTATATATATATATATATATATATATCTGTGTATGTGTGTATGAGTGAGTGAGTGTTTGTGAGTGTGTGTGTGTGTGTGTGTCAGCGAGCATTTTCCTATTTCTTAATACTTTGCTTAGCTTTTGGAAGTTATTTTTCGCGCTTCCAATTCGCCTATAGATTTCGCTCTCGCATTTTCCGCATTCAGCTGAAATAATTCATAGATATTTAACTTTAATTTGTAATTCACGTGACGAACTCTTCTTTTTGTTGACAACCGAACATTCCGTCTTCTTACAGTTGAGGTTTCGTCCTTTCTTCTTGCTTTCTTTAAAAACTTTCTCCTTAGAACTCCGGTATTTTTTTTTCTTTCTGTCTCTACTCCATCCACCGTGTCATCTGCATAATAGATAATAACATCAAATACGAACCCGTCTACATGTTGAGTGAAAAGTAACTCCCTATTTTATGTATGATGAACTCTCTCGTAATCTAAAAATGATATTTAGATTAGAGCCCATCATACATACAATAGGGAATTATTTTTTCAAACATCCCATCTAGATCCACAAGTTTTTCTGCGATTTTTGCCCTCGACTTGAAAATTAGAACAACGCCTGTAGTTCGGTGGTTTTAATCGGATTCCGATGTATAGCTATTATAATTATAATTCCAGCTTTTCTTCGATTTACCATTTCTATAGACGGTGGGTCTTTTTTGCTGGTTTTCTACTGATACGTTTTAAAACTAGATTATTCTGTTTATAATAGAATGATAGAATTATGTTGTTTAAAATTTGCTATATTTATGGGGGCAAGAGTGTTCGATGTCGCAGATTGATCGTTTGTAAATAAAAAAAGCAGTATGAATACAGAAATTAACACGGTTTGATGATCGCTAAAGCGAGAAATTTGCAGTCTCCATAAGATGATTTCTATCTCAAGGCTTTATATATATATATATATATATATATATATATATGATAAAATATATTTTGGTCTATTCTATATTTATGGTTAAGAGAGAAAAAAGATGAGTAAAAATGATAGAACTGTACAAAGAAGAAAGTGGACACATACACACTCTCTCTTTATCTCTCTCTCTCTCTCTATATATATATATATATATATATATATATATATATATATATATATATATATATATATATATATAGAGAGAGAGAGAGAGAGAGAGAGAGAGAGAGAATAATTGTACGGACGATAATTGGTATGTCCCAATTCGCATAAATACAGTAGTAAATACTGTATGTAGGTCCTCAGTAAGAGATTCGTCTCAAGCTGTGCTGGTCAAATTCTGCCTCTGGACAGAGAAAGTTCCCAGACGAGGCTATGTCCAAGGGCAGGGTCTCGTCTCGGCATACAGCTACCCGACCCCGTATTATATGGTGTTTACGGGGATTTTTTAACCCAGCCTACGGGCTCGGTTAGCCCACATTAAATTCGGCCTTGTGCCACATCTGACCGCGTCGTGCGATTGGTAGATATCCTGCCGTTGGAGA
>CAHIKZ030005327.1:1052500-1065000 GCA_903632075.3 Acanthosepion pharaonis | reverse complement strand
ACTGTATTATTTGGGATGTGGGAGGGGCTTCGCTGTTGGATAATAACGGTAAAATCTTATAAGCCCCCGAATTCCATCCTCATTAGTTTACCATGTTAATCGTACTTAGATTGAAACAAATGCGCTTCCAGATGAGGGGTTAAGATCCTCACGAAATGGATCACCTTCCGTTTGGATATATAGAAGGCTTGGAGAATCTGATACTCGCAGGGCGGATGGAAGGAAAAGGGGACAAGAGGAAGCAACATAGCGAGCTTAAACATGAGAATGTCATAACAAAATCTGGGAGAAGAAGCAAAAAGACAAAACTTATTAAGAACTACAAGGGATAAGAATAAGTGGAGAGCCATGATCGCCTACGTCTTGAAGAGATACGGAACATAAAAGAAGAAAAACTCATATGTGGATGTCAGAACAGGGTTTGGGAGAAAGCAAAAAGACAAAACGTATTGAAAACTACAAGGGAGAGGAGGATGTGGAGAGCCATGATCGCGTACGTCCTGAAGAGATACGGCACATAAAGAAGAAAGACATGTATGTAAACCAGACCAAGGTCGACTTTTGGATTCCAGTGTAAACCGGACCAATGTCGACCAGGTTAATTAGTATATTCGGTCCCAAATGGACGATTTTTTACTATAGTGAAAATTGGACTGATTTTGATCTTTTTGACGCTCCTGTAAACTGAATCAAGGACTACCATTTCATTTTAGTGTAAATCGATTCAACATAGAACGTGAATCCTCGAGGGAAAATCGAACTGATTTTGATATTTTTGATGCTCCTTGAAATTTGATCAATGTCTACCATTTGATTTTTATTGCAAATCGAACCAAATAAACCGTGATTTCTCTAGTGGAAATCGAACTGATTTTGATTTTTTTTTTTGATGCTTCTGGAAACTTGATCAATTTCTACCATTTGATTTTTAGTGCAAATCGAACCAATATAGACCGTGATTTCTCTAGTGAGAAACGGACTAATGTGGACCCTTTTGTCTTTAGATTAAACCGGGTCTATATCAGCCATTTTGTTTCGAGTGTAAACCGAACTCTTTTTTATTTGTTTGTATTTTAAACTTGACCAATATCGACGTTTCTGTCATGTTTAACACGAACCAATTCCTGAATTGGCATTTTTCATTCTAGTGTAAACTCAACCAATCTACCATTCATGACACTAGTGGAACCCAAAGCAATATCGACTCTATGTTTACTCTAGTGTAAACCGCTAGTATTTATAATCATTTTGATTCGGGAGGAAATCTGACAAATGGTTAAATATCTGACTATAGAAAAAACAGGATATATATCTACCTATTGTTTATTCACTGAATTATTTTACGATATTTTTCAGCATTATATAACCAAACAAGTTGTGTTCGGTCGCTAAATCTAAGAACATAACCTAAAACTAACCACACGAGGGCTCCGATTCGCAGGTTCTTGTGCCAGATAATGCTAAGTATTCAACATATACTTTGGTGACTGGCTTTAAGATAATGGATTCGGTCTCACGTTGACGGCTGACCTGAGATGGAACAAATACATTGAGTCAATTGCTTCGTCCACCGCAAGGAAAGTTGGCTCTCTGTGCCGCGTTAGGAAATTTTTCTCCCCGGAATCGATCTTCCAGATCTACAAATCAATAATTCGCCCTTGCATGGAGTATTGCTGCCATATATGGTCTGGAGCCCCTTCTGTTTGCCTCGGTGTTCTTGATAGGCTCCAGAGGCGGATATGCAATATAATTGGCCCTGTTCTGGCATCTCGTCTACAGCCACTTTCTCACAGACGCATCTCTGTCTGTTTTACAAATACTTTCATGGTAATTGCTCTGAGAAGCTGCATTCGCTGGTTCCCAGACTTCATGAGTTCAAGCGCCCTACGAGGCTGGCATCCCGCTCTCACCCTTTCACTGTCGAAACTATTAAATGTAGCCGTCTCTTCTTCTCCAATAGCTTTATGTCTCGCACCTCTCACCTGTGGAACTCCCTTCCCTATTCCAGTTTCCTTAAGAGCTATAATCTCCAGCTATTTAAATGTAATGTCAATCGTCATCTCCAGTTGCCTTGATCTATCTACTATACTTCTCCTCATCCTTTCCTCTGTCACTCCTATCTGATCTTGCTCCAAATTTTCTGTAAACCCTTGCGTCCTAGTGGCTTCTCGCCCTGCTGGGGGTGAAAAAAAAACTAATCTTAAAGATCCTTTCTAATACACTGCTAGTTATATCTTCAAGCGGAGCCTGATATTTGTGGCCCTGTGGCTGATTATTCTTATCCTAACAATAATATTTGAGTGTAGGAATTCCCACCGAGATAAATGGTTTTAAACTGTCGATCTATGCTTACTAGATACAATGCAAAAAAAGAAGCTTGAAAAATATTTGAATGGCGTGAACCACAAACCATTTGTGAAAGGAATTTTGACAGAATTTCAAAGCCGTCTCGCAGATTTTACAAAATGCCCACCTCCAAGACGTTTTCTTCTTTAAAACCGAAGACCATCACGAAAATATATTTTTCTCTGTCTTCAAGATACTGTGCTTTGAAATATGTTTTATTTCGCGCTTAACTTTTTCACTCTCCCCCGCTCTCTCTATCTCTTCTCCTCCTCTATCTCCCGCTTTCTCTCCTCTTCTTCCTTCCCACTCTCTCTCTCTATCTCTCAATCTCTCTTTCTCGTTCCATCACACTCACTCTCCTTCTATCACTCTCTCTCCCCTCACACTATCCCTCCCTCTCCCACCTCTCTCCATCCCTCTCTCCCATCTTCCTTTTTTCTCTCTCTGCCTTTCACTCTCTCTTACTCTCTCCCGCACTCTTTCCCTCCCCCTATCTCTCTCTAGTTCCTCCTCTAACACTCTCAGTTTATCTTTCCCCTCTCAGTCTCTCTACCTATCTCTCCATCTTTCTCTCACGCTTTCTCACTATCCCTCCCTCCTACTCTCTCTCCCCTCTCACTCTCTCTATCACTGTCTCTCACTCCCACTCTATCTCTCTTTCTCTTCTCGCTCTCTCTCTCTCTCTCTACCCTGTCCACTAAGGACGTCAGCGATCAGGACTCTCTACTACACTCCTGTTATACTAGAACATACCTATTCTATTATTAATATACTCTCCCACATATAAGTAGTAGTAGTAGTAGTAGTAGCAGTCACCAGGGAGGTCAGTGAGTTGGTCGGTCACTCAGTCGATGTCGGACATTAAAGTATCAACCACCACAAGTAGATTGCTGCGTCATTAACTATTATAACAAGTTCCTAACTTTTTGTACGTCGAACCTTTTTAGGACCGACTTAGTGAAATACAAGCCTCCACTGTGAAACAACTCTATAACAACTCCTAAGCAACCAAGACTATTTTATGACATTTTGTGATACTTGTTCTTCCCCGGATTTTCACAATTTTTAGGTAGTTTATTCGCTGCTTTACCCTGCTTCTCTTAAACTCTTGTTACTTGTGCATTCAAGAACTGGAAATATGATTTTAAATATTCGCTTGCATTTAGGTTTCGAACATGGGTATAAGCCAGAATTTTGTACGTTAAGTTTCCCTGTATACAGGTTTCTTCCTTACTTGAAAGATGTAACAAGAGTTGGTCTATTTCTGTACGAAGCTTAACTTAATAAAATATGAAATGGCAATAGTAGAATCGAAGAAATGATTGCGTGTCTGCACTCAGTTTCAACTGCTCCAGAGATTCCGCATAAATAATCGCCTATAAATTATATCCATTTTCATTGTCTTAATGTTTCATGAGTAATAATAAAACCTGGCTATATTTTATAGAGAAAGTTAAATGTCACTAAAACGCAAGGGGTTACTGGGAGTGAAATAGAATGAGAAAATGTTTGTGAGGAGTAAGGACAATAAAAGTACACGATTCACGATGTCAGAAAATTGTGATTAGCGTTTCATTTACGTTTTTGAAGATTGTGAGCATATGAGAAACTCGGTAAGTTTTAAGGAATAGATAATAGGATTTAAGGAATAGATAACTATAAAGGACATTTATATTTATATATATATATATATATATATATATATATGAAAATATATAGAAAATAGGAAGATATAATATAAAAGAAATCAGACTTCCCTATCTAAATATTATAAATAGGGCTAGAACATGTAAAACTTGGGATGACCCATGCCCTTTATGCCTCCATGAGAAATTGCACATTATTAAGCTTCTAAATAATAATAATCTATTAAACAATAGACATGAGTTAACGGTTTTTTGTCGACATCATCAGATTCATGGTTTGAATAATTAACTAAAAACAAGTATACAATATAATAAATTTATAATCCATAGCCCAAATAAATAGTTTAAATACCCTAGAAAAAGATAACCCTTTATGACGTCGTCAAAAAACAAACGTTACGGCAGTTTTTTATATGCACAAATCCCTTTCATAAAAAATAAAATAAAAAATAAATAAATCTCCATAGACACGCATGCCAGACTAGGGTTTATACATCTTCCGTTTCAAATTTAGACACCCCCACCTTTCCCTGACTTGACATCTATGAAAGTAACTCTATACTGATACTTATTATTAACACCCAACACACGCCTACCCAATTTTAACAATTCGCCCTAGCTGTTACCATGGAAGTTTTGATTTCAATTATTAAAACACGTAAATTTCAGAAATACGTTATCCCAAAAAAATTTCGCTTGAAGATGAAACAGAGCTTACTTTAACTCAATTTAATTCAAATAATTATATTGAAGTTTTCAGCTCTTGCTTTGAAACATGAGACCTCTTATGTCGCGAGTTGGAATCATATTTTTAAATTAATAATATATATATATATATATATATATATATATATATATATATATATATATATATATATATATGGCAGCATAAAAGACACACTTAGAATCAGAAAAGCTTAATTTGCTGACTCAACAACATATGTGTTTGGCTGTTGATTAACCTCATCGAATTAGATTTAATTTTGTGTCTGTATCTTCCATATATTTTAAATTCTCCTATATGGCTGTGAATGCTGGACAACATCCTCATAGATGAAGAGGAGACTTGAGGCAACAGAGATTTGGTTCTACAGAAGGATGCTAAGAATAACTTGGACATAGCATGTGAGTAACGATGAAGTTTTAAGTTATCTGGAAGCATAAAAACACACACAGAGATTCAGAAAAGCTTAATTTGCTGACTCAACAATAATGTTTGTTTAACTGTTGATTAAACTCATCCAATTAGATATAATCGTGTTTCTGCGTCTTCCATATATTTCAAAACCTCCTATGTGGCTGTGAATGATGGATAACTTCCTCACAGACTTGAGGTAACAGAGATATGGTTCTACAGATGGATGCTAAGAATAACATGGACTGAGCATGTGAGGAACGAGGAAGTTGTATGTCAGCATAATGGGCACACTTAGAATCAGAAAAGCTTAATTTACTAATTCAATTATATGTGTGGTTGAATATCGTTTAATCCCATACAATTAGATTTAACCTTGTTTCTCTCTCTTCCATATATTTTAAATTATCCTATATGACCGTAGTTGCTTGACAATCTCCTCACAGATGAAGAGGAGACTTGAGGCAACGGGGGATTTGTTACAAGGTCGATGCGTTTCTATAAAATAAAGAGAATATCGTTGCCAGAAAAAAAAAGTCCTTAGGGAAATGGGAGTTAAAAAGACAGTTTGAAAATCTATAACACATTAAGAGAGTTCTAGTCTCGAAATTAAAATTATGGCGAGCCATACTGAAGGCAAGAAAAGCAGGAAAAATACCAATTAAACGAAATAAGAATGTCATGGACTAAGCATTTGAGCAACGAGGAAGTTGGAGAGAAAAGGGAAACAAAAATAACAATCATATCAAAAAATGAGATCTTTGGAATTTCTGGGGATACATAATCAGGAAAGAGGGATTAGAAAATTCGACACTAACATGACATACTTGAGGCAAGAGAGACACTGTAAAGCGGCGTATAACTGAAGCCAAGATGCCAGCTCAGGAACTAAAAGATTGCAAATTATTATAGAGAGTTTGTCAAGAATCTCTATAAACAGCAGAAGCGCAAGACTAGATGTAGCAACAATATTCACTGTACAGACGAATGGTAGAGATAGAATCTTACATGACTGATGTTAACCTCCGGAAGATCAACTCATTGTGCCTTTTTGGACTAACTGTTGACATGAAGTTTGCAGAGTATAATGAACCAAGTACTAAGTCGGTACCTACGAATGTCGTTTCAAAGTATCGTACTATATATTTTTTTTCTCACCAGAATCCTACCATTGCTCCTTGCGTTGAATATTACTGTCACATCTGGTTTGTTGTTCCTTCTATATATTTAGAGATTCTTGATAATACTCAAAGAATAATGGGCAATGTTATTGGTCCTGACATAGCATATCGGTTTCACTCTCTTTTCCACCGCCGTAACGAAGTCTCCCTGTGTTTTTTTATAAATATATTCATGGTAATTGTTCAGATGAACATTCATCCATAGTACCAAGACTTTATGAATTTCAACGTAGTATTAGATTGGCAGCAATGTCTCGTTCTTTTAAACTTGAACTGACTACATATAGCCGTTTGTTCTATGCTAACATTATCTTCTGTGGAACTCTCTTCAGGCTTAATGATTCCCAGTCAACTTTGATCTTGAAAACTATGCATTCAATATCAATCGTTATCAGCTATCTTCTTTTTCTTGTTCTTTTATTGTCCTTTTTCCTTAATCGCATATTTTTTTCTATATTTTCTCTAACTCCTGTAAGCCTTTGTGTCCTAGTGACTGTATTTTCCTTGCTTGAATTGAAATCATTAAAACAATGATAGGTTCGGATAAAGAAATTGTTCTGAAGAACTTCTTAACAAGAGACTTAGCAATTAGCTCAATATAATCATTCCAGTTCATATCAACGGGAAAACATTTCAAACGAAGAAGGCGTAGCACTGTTAGTGTTATTTAGAGATTCATTGGGATTGATGATAACTTATTTACATTTATGTAGTTTAAGTTTATTCGTTTCCCTGGCCGGACCTGGGCAAAAATAATGTCATTAAATTTGTGTTATGTTCATCTGTCTCTACACGTCGGTTATGCAATTCAAGTCTTAGCAATATCATATGAAAGAAAAAAAAAGGAGGCCACTTTTGCTTTTGTAGACTTCTTCGGGTATTTCTCAATCCGACTATCCTTCGGTCAATTTTTAAACGAAAACATTATTTAACAAAGTAATAACTTGCGCTCTCATTCCGTAGTCCACGTCTTGGGATATATTGCTCAGTTACCGTTCCCATTATTTCCATTTTATCTGAGGCTGCACTACATGCTTAGGAATTATTATTATTATTATTATTATTATTATCATTATTATTATTATTATTATTATTATTATTTTCTTTGATTTCTGGCGTTTACACATTTCTTTCCGGGTCCCGCCTAGGGACCTAAGGTTAGAAATGGCATCATGACACTTTCCACTGACAAAGAAAAAAAAAAGAAATTACATAGATAAAGCCCTTCGTAAAGTGTGGGCTGTACTTGTCAGAACAATTTTTTGTATCTCCTTGAGGCATGGACTTCCAGGAATCCCTTCAATTAGTCTACTGGAATCTTTTCCAACCAGTCCTAGGGCTCCAACTACAACAGGGATTGTTGATGTTCCCATATGCCACATTTTCTAAATTTCTATTTCAAGGTCCTTGTATTGTGACAACTTTTTGAATATCTTCAAAGATACATTGCAGTCAGCAGGGACTGCCATGTCAATAAGGAGGCACCGTTTAAAATTTATTATTATTATTATTATTCTCCTCTTCCTCCTCCTCCTTCTTCTTCTTCCTCCCTTCCTCCCTTCTTCTGCTCCTACTCCTTTCCTCCTCCTCCTTCTTCTTCTTCTTCTTCTTCTTCTTCTTCTTCTTCTTCTTCTTCTTCTTCTATATGCCGTGTCCATTAATGTCGTTGGCGACCATGTCTCTCTGTATTTTCCCGTCCATTGTCGGCCTTATATAAATTTCGTCTTTTTCTTATCTCTCGTAATGCTCATTCCGCCATCCATTTACTCAAGCTGGCTACGTAGGCCATAGGTTGTTTTGCTCTGTTCCCCTTACCTTCAATCTACGTCGTGTCCATTCAGGACGTTGACAATCATTGCTCTTCACAATTTCATGACTTTGTAACACTTAATAAAAATCGTCTTTTTGTTATCTATCCTAAACCTTGATCAGCCATCCATTTAATCAAGCTTGCTAGGTAGGTTGTGAGTTTTTCTCCTTCGACCCACTTGCATTCAACCTGTGCCGTGTGAATTCAGGATGTTGGTTGATCATGACTCTCCACAATATCCTATCATTTGTAGCGCCTAACAAATTTGATTTTTGATATCACTTGTAAACCTTGTTTCCCCACCCATTTACTTCATTTAACTAGGCAGGTCATGCGATGTTTTCCACTGTCCCACTTGTCTGCAATCTGTCATGTGAGTATCAAATTTTCCAAGCCTTCTTACCTCATTATATGTCCTTAAAATATCAAAAGCCTCTTCCGTTTAAATCACCACGTTATTTTGAACAATGGACACCCGAATTTGAACAATCTACTCCGTGTATATTAAGGTCAATTTTGAAATAACTTGAATGCTACCCAGATCAATCTGGAGACCTTGACAGACAGAGCGTTTACTTAAAATTCAACCTGAATTCAGATCGATAAACTTTCAACTTGTTTACTGGCTTTTAATCGATTATTTTGCCTTTAAGAGTTTCTTCGTTCAAAGAGCTTTTCGTCGACTTCAGCTTTCATTATGATTATTTTAAAAATGTCTGTTATTTTTTTCCTCTGTTATTTACGACTGTATTAATTGTTATCCTCCTTGCCGCGCCTCCAAATAAGTGATCTATTTTTTTTCTGACTCTTCTTGATCGATTAATTTTATCGATTAGACTAGCTTAATTGTCTATGTGTTCAGAACGGGCTGCAATTAGTACCTCTCGCTCTCTCTCTCTCTCTCTCTCTATATATATATATATATATATATATATATATATATATATATATATATATATATATATATATATATATATATATATATATATATATATATATTATATATATTTCAGAATTGAGGTATTATGTACATTATTTACATTACATTACAACGTTTCGGCCGTTGTACGCTCAAGAAAACATAGCACAGTGGATAAAGGCATTGGTTAGATCCAGTGACAGGACCCAAAGCGTGTGAGTTCAATACCCGGTTAAGGCAGTAGAGAACTTTCATCAGAGGGAAATTAACAGGAGATAACTGACATCCATCAAACATGGCACGTGGAACTAGAAAAATCTACTCCAGTGAGCGAAATACACGATTCAGTTCGACATCTCAACCACCTGAAGAAGGCCGGAGCGTACAACGGCCGAAACGTTGTAATGAATATGGCGACAAAGATGAGGACAATAATCCAAATAATGTATATATATATATATATATATATATATATATATATATATATATCGTTCTGTCGCGCAGGCTAAAATCATTGAGGAAGAATTATGATATTCAATACAATCAACTTAGAAAAAAATAACGTATAATTTGAATGAATTAAATGGTGGAACATTGTCTTGCCCAAGGAAGAAAATCCCAACAGTTTAAAATCGGGATTCACACCTGTAAGCTCAATCATTGCTCTCCGGCGTGACGAAATAGCCATCTATCATACCGCGAATCAGTCTCCATTTACGTTTCTGTAGATTTATAATTTCTTACTTTTTAATTTTGTTTTTTAATCAGTGTCACCTCAAGCAAGGCACCAAATCCACTAACACGCAAGGTGTTACAGGGTGTGGGAGGAATGAGGAACTAAAACATGAGTAACGAATAGAAAGAGAGAAGTGGAGAGTAGATCGCGATTACAGTTGGCTAGAAAACATGGAACCGGAAGGGAGTTCCACAAGAATGAGAGATGCGAGCAAAGAAACTCTTAGCGTAGATGTTACGGTAGCATCTAAGTAACCCAACTGTAAATTGATGCTATCTCGTCACCAGTCTTGTATTGCGCCCATACAGTCTACGTACCATAGCTAAGAACTCGTCCGACAATTAGCATGAGAGTATTTATAACAAAGACTCAAAGATGTCTGTAGATGGATGGAGACTGAGAGAACCTTTTCTATACAGTCAGCTATTGCGTCGAATGTACAGCAGGCTTGGGAAGAGAAGGAACAGAAAATTTTTTAAAAATTGATATCTGACAGAGCTTAGTAGCGAAAGATAGAAGCAAATGTAAGAACACTCGGCGGCCTCGAGAGATAGTTCTCTGACAATCGGAAGATTATCCCGGATGTAAACATCAAGGTCATGCATGTCAATACTAGAATGTTTTCGACAAAGGGGAAGATACCCTGGAAGCACGAATTCATTGGTAGCAATGGAAAAAGTTGGTTTTCATAGGGCAAGATATCTGGAGACGGTTCCAGGAGAAAAGATTCTACGCTATAGAAGTTGGAACGGATACTACGAATATTGGAGAAAAAATATTCGGGGGGTTGGTAGTTTTTTATTTCTTTTTTTGTTGTGATTTCCATGAGATAAGTTTTGAGGAGAGAGGTAAAAGTGTGTGTGTGTGTGTGTGTGTGTGTGTTTACTTGCCGAGTGGTTAGATCGTTCGAATCTCACCATTGTCGATATTCAAATCATGATTTTATCGCCCTAGTGAAGAGTTCCCAGTGTGCGGCTTCATTGGAATTGAAATTACAAGGTTGCTAAGTGAAAATGGATCAAATCAAATTATTCTAGCATGAAATTACAAATCATCGCGAATGTCTTTGTTCAATCTCTTTGCTTACACAAAATGACGCATTTAGTCCAGTAGGGTTACCGAAAAAAATCACAGAAGGCCTTTGTCGGTGTCGAATAAGATACAAAATGTGCCTGAGCAGAAGTCTGCAACAGGAACTGTCTAGCCGACCAATATATTTATCGTTACTTATTTCGCTATTTCAAAGGGAGATATTTGATTTCTGATCATCACTTATCCTCAGAGACCCCAACACATTGCTCCATGCATAGAATTTATTCTGCCTTTATTTATATATATATATATATATATATATATATATATATATATATATATCATACTTATTATAAAACACAGGTTGTGTGTGTGTGTGTGTGTGTGTCTGTTCGTTTATATATTGGATCGGATTTCCTACATTTTTCAACCGATTTCAACAAAGCTTCACAGTACTACGTAAAAGTACCTTACGGTGGTTGTGACATTGCCAAAAATTGAAAAAACAAAATTGTTTTTGCACGAAATCAATTTGAAAACACGATTAAGAGGCATCACTGTCGCCAGAATGAATGGTTGAAAGAACGGCGATTTATTTCGTACTTATTCTGTGAATAAACTCACCAATGACTGACAGTGCTCAATTCGGGAAGATCGTGTAATATTAGTAGTACTAGACAATGTTTACAAATACGCATTTGTTTCCAAGAGTGCACAACCGAATTTAAGTTTTTCCCATGCGTATATATTGTCGCCCACATATTGGTCAGTGTAGCTAAACGGAGCTATAAGATATATTAATAAATACTACGCTTATTGTGAAACTCAGAGTTTCATGTTTTTCAAGTTTCGGTTGTGCGTGTGTGTGTGTGTGTGCGCGTGTGTTTGTGTGTGTGCGTGTGTGTGTGTTCGTTTATATATGGGATCGGATTTCCTACATTTTTCAACCGATTTCAACAAAACTTCACTTTTTATTTGGCAGGTAGTGTTTCTTATTGTCTTGCACACTTTGTTTTTTTTATTTTTACATTCAGAATGCTTTAAAAATTCCATTTACAAGAAAATTGTTTATAATAAATTTCTATTCAATCGGTAGACTCATAACGATTGAAAACAATGATCTATCAAGTATCGACTGTTACAACCCCGGGCTCTACTGCTAATATATATATATATATATATATATATATATATATATATATATATATATATATATATGTCATCCACAAACAGAATATTTCGTTGTATCACAATTAATCAGTGTGGCTAGGATTGCCTTAAGCCGGAATCCAATCCCAACTGATTTGGCAACAGTCGGAAATTTCCTCCCTAAGCCATGGTTGAAAGAACGGCGATTTCTTTCGTACTTATTCTGTGAATAAACTCACCAATGACTGACAGTGCCCAATTCGGGAAGATCGTGTAATATTAGTAGTACTAGACAATGTTTACAAATACGCATTTGTTTCCAAGAGTGCACAACCGAATTTAAGTTTTTCCCATGCGTATATATTGTCGCCCACATATAGATAGATAGATAGATAGATAGATAGAAATAAGTGTGCACAAAAAAACAAATAACGAGATATTAGCAACTGTATATGTTTGCGATGGCGTGCATATGCATTAAATAAATATTTTATTTACGGTGAAAACAAAATATTGGTCAGTGTAGCTAAACGGAGCTATAAGATA
>CAHIKZ030005327.1:897500-1047500 GCA_903632075.3 Acanthosepion pharaonis | reverse complement strand
TTACATTTGAAATGCGTAGATGAAACCGTAAGTTCTATTCTAGCAGCTTCTTCTCTCGCACTTCTCACTTGGGGATATCTCTTCCGGTTTCTAGCCTCCCAGTCAAATTTGATCTTCAGAAATTTAAATGCAATGTCAATCGTTATCTTCTGTCTTCATAATTTCTTTTCTTTTATTGTTCTCTCTCCTTAATGTTTTCCTTATATCGCTTCAAATTCAGTAGCCCACTGCGCGTTTGTGTTATTGTTGTCTTGGTTCGGGTGAATTGATTTAAAAATTAAATTTAAACGCGTCTTGATTAAGGGGTCCGAATATTTAGAGGAAGTAACTAAAGAAGAACGAAATGAACAAAAAAATAGATATGATATTCGAGGAGGTCATAGGACAAAAGATAAACATAAAGACATGTTTTTTTTTACGGATTATCAACACTTAATGTCGAACTATATTTTGCATTGTAAGACTAATTATTACCTTTTTCGAGTGAATAATACTATACTATTTACATTATTCAGACTATAGTCCTCATCTTTTCGACATATTTATTACAACGTTTCTGCTGTTGTACGCTCCGGCCTTCTTCAGGTGGTTGGAATGTCGAACTGAACCCTTTATTTCGCTCACTGGGGTTGACTGTTCTATTTCCACCTGCCATATCTAATGGCTGTCAGTTATCAGTTGTCTCTTGTTAATTCCCCTCTCCAAGTTCTCCACCGTCTTAAGCGTGTATTGAACTCACACTCTTTGGGTCCTGTCACTGGATCTAACTAACACCTTTAACCACTGTCAAGAACACATGGCACAGAGGATAAAGTAGTTACTTAGATCCAGTGGATGAAGGCGTTAGTTAGATCCAGTGCCAGGACCGAAAGAACGTGAGTTCAATACCTGGTTGAGGTGATGGAGAACTTGGAGAGGGGAATTAACAAAAGATAATTGATAACTGACATCCATCAAACATGGCACGTGGAAATAGAACAGTCTACCCCAGTGAGCGAACTAAAGGCTTCAATTCGACATTCCAACCACCTGAAGAAGGCCGGGGCGTACAACGGCCGAAACGTTGTAATAAATATGACGACAAAGATGAGGACAATAGTCCGAATAATGTAAATAGTGTGCATAATACCTCATCTCAGAAGTATAGACAGATACTGAAAGGCTGGAACGTTGTAATAGATATGGCTACAAATATGAGGACAATAGTCCGAATAATGTAAATAGTGTGCATAATATCTCATCTCAGAAATATAGACAGATACCGAAAGGCCGGAACGTTATAATAAATATGTCGACAAATATGAGGACAATAGTTCAAATAATGTAAATAGTGTGCATAATACCTCATCTTAGAAATATAGACAGATACTGAAAGGCCGAAACGCTGTAATAAATATGACGACAAAGATGAGGACAATAGTTCGAATAATATAAATAGTGTGCATAATACCTCATCTTAGAAATATAGACAGATACTGAAAGGCCGAAACGCTGTAATAAATATGACGACAAAGATGAGGACAATAGTTCGAATAATATAAATAGTGTGCATAATACCTCATCTTAGAAATATAGACAGATACTGAAAGGCCGAAACGCTGTAATAAATATGACGACAAAGATGAGGACAATAGTTCGAATAATATAAATAGTGTGCATAATACCTCATCTTAGAAATATAGACAGATACTGAAAGGCCGAAACGCTGTAATAAATATGACGACAAAGATGAGGACAATAGTTCGAATAATATAAATAGTGTGCATAATACCTCATCTTAGAAATATAGACAGATACTGAAAGGCCGAAACGCTGTAATAAATATGACGACAAAGATGAGGACAATAGTTCGAATAATATAAATAGTGTGCATAATACCTCATCTTAGAAATATAGACAGATACTGAAAGGCCGAAACGCTGTAATAAATATGACGACAAAGATGAGGACAATAGTTCGAATAATATAAATAGTGTGCATAATACCTCATCTTAGAAATATAGACAAATACTGAATAATGCTATGTACACTTTTTGGAGAACAACAATGATCTTTTTCCAGATACAAGTTTCCTGCGCGTAAGTGAACACCACAATCCAGGACTGGGATTTGAACTCGGCTCTCATATTTCTCATTCCAAGTGGCTATCCGCAACACTACCCGCTTAAATCAGACAGAAAGGGAAAGTAAAAAAAAAAAAAAAAACGCCTATGAAAGAAAATCAATCTAACTTTAGTTTAAAAAAAAAAGGTGGAAGTAAAGGAAAAATAGAGAAAGATAAAATGTAAAACCAGCGTGAAGAGAGGGAGAGAAAAGATTTCTACTTTTCCTGCGAAATCTTGTGACGTGTGCTGAAGTCATGATGGTATTATGGTTGTCGTAGTAACCGGACAGGCGGACATTTGATGGTTTTTGCTAAAAGGCTACGTGGCACCAGGAAGGGAAAAGAATAAGTTGTTTGGCAAAATGCACTTTACGCCCATTACAAGAATAAAGAGACAGTTACCAAGAAAAGATTTGGTTGAAAAAATCTAATCTTTTTCGTCTATTTGTTTTATCTTTATTGGACCGATTGCACTATCTGTCATTCTTATTCAAGTAATAATAATAATAATAATAATTAGAATGACAAGAAGAAGAAGAAGAAGAAGAAGAAGAAGAAGACGTGGAAAAGAAACGCAGAGGATGAAAGCGCAAGAACTAAAAGAGACAGAAGTGTAAAAGAGAGCGCGGAAAACAGAATAAGAAGGAGAAAAGAGAAGAAAAACAAAAGAAGAAGAAACGATGAAGATGACAACGGAAGGAAAAGAAGTGGAAAAGGAAAGAGGAAGAATAATGCGGAAGAAAAAAAAAGGAAAATGAAACAGAAGAAAAATACAAGAGGGCAAGGAAAACAGAATAAGAAAGAGAAAAGACAAGGAAAACAAAAGGAGAATAAATGAGGAGGATGAAAGAAGAAGAAGAAGAAGAAGAAGAAGAAGAAGAAGAAGAAGAAGAAGAAGAAGAAGAAGAAGAAGAAGAAACGAGGGTGGGTGAAAGCAGAAGGAAAAGAAAAAGATACAAAAGAATGATGAAAAAGTGGGGTATAATGGAATAAGAAGGAGAAAAGAGAAGAAGAAGAAGAAGAAGAAGAAGAAGAAGAAGAAGAAGAAGAAGAAGAAGAAGAAGAAAAGAAGAAACGAGGGGGGTGAAAGCAGAAGGAAAAGAAAAAGATACAAAAGAATGATGAAAAAGTGGGGTATAATGGAATAAGAAGGAGAAAAGAGAAGAAGAAGAAGAAGAAGAAGAAGAAGAAGAAGAAGAAGAAACAACAACAACACGTCACATTTTATTTCATTCGCTTTGTTTGTCTTACGAGTGTTTCGTCGAATGTCTTCATTTCATGCTTTATAAACGCGTCCCGGCGTATAAAGCACACGCTAATTCTATTTTTAATTCGATTAAATTTTTTAAGTACTTTTTAATCTCATAAATTCTTTTTTTCATTTTCCTTTAACTTTGGCGTTGTTGCATTTTGCGTTCTATAAAGCTCCGGACTGTAGAACGCGTACTTTGATGTTTTCAAGTTAAAATTCATGGTGTAATCACAGATACATACCCCAAATATTTGGAAAATATGACATTTCTCTCAGGCCAAATGTTTAAGTTGTAATTTATTCTGCTATGTATTCTATAACCCTGGCATGGCACATACAGCTAAAAATTCGGAGTTGGAGCTCCTAAGGCAGTTCGTGGCTGATTTCAGCCTCATTCAGATCCTGCGATGGTTGGTGCCAAACAGTAATAGAGAGGAGAAACATGCTGCATGGGTAACATCTAGTCCTCCATACTATTGTGCCCAGACTTGATCCTACCTTACAGATGGGTGGGATCAAATCCATTATCATTGTATATTATCATTGTTATATATATATATATATATATATATATATATATATATATATATATATATATTGAACAATAAGAAATAAAAAATTAAAAAATTAAAATCATTAGACACACTGGGTTGTAGATTAATATTCTTTCGTTTTTTTATTATTATTATTCCATTTAGATTCCTCGACTAGTTTCGACCGAAATGGCCATCATCAGGAGAAGAAATATTTCTGCTTGCTGGTAGCAGTGAACTACAGAAATGAATGTCTTTTGTTGGAGAAAATGAACTTTTGTCTGTAGTTTTCATTTGTTTTTTTTATTTTTTTATCTTTTTAACATGAGTCTTTTAACATTCCTTGTGTTGGTCAAACAGTCTCTTTTAAGTTGTTATTTGAGATAAGAACTGGATAGATACATTTTATCTATATATATATATATGTGTGTGTGTGTGTGTGTGTGTGTGTGTAAAAATATATATAAAATAGGAAAGAACTCGTTAAATTTAGACACCCCAACCTTACCGTCTGTGAATGTAACTGAGATATTGATACAAAAAAAATTTCGCTTGAAGATGGAACAGAGCTTAGTACTTTAATTCAAATATTTATATTGAAGTTTTCGGCTCTTGTTTTGAAACATGAGAACTCTTATGTAGCGTTGGAATCATATTTTTTAAATAAATAATTATATATATATATATATATATATATATATATATATATATATATAATAAATCCTAAAGAGCCAGGCACAACCTACCTAGGTTTCACCGAAACGGATCTTCACGGTAATCTGACTAAAGAGGAAATGACAGGAAACAATATTTATTGATAAAGCCACTAACAACTAATTGGCATAAAACCACGTGACAGGAGAAGACAGAAATAACCCACAGAGCCTCTATTCCAATAACCAGGATTTCCTATGTCTACACCTATGTAGAATCTCAGATCTTTGATTTAATAAATTATTAGGTTCATCGGAGGTGGCTATTGTTACGTTTTAGCTTTATTACTCGCTCGGGTTTTATCTTTGGACCAAAATCTTAAGGTACTGGTCGATTTCTTTCGCCTTGTTAGGATGTTTTTAGTTCTTTCTTTTTTTGCCTATTTTTTCTCGTGTAATATATTTTTTTTTTATATACTATCCGAGATTTTTTCCAACCAAGCATCATCAGTAGTATATATATATATATATATATATATATATATATATATATATAAACTGCCTATCATTGTTGCCATAAAAGAACACGTTTCACAAAGACAGAAGATGGCGATAATGCCACTAAGACGCAAAGAATTACTAGAAGTGAAAGAGTATGAGAAGACATTGTTGAGGATAAAGGATAATAAAAGAACAGGCTTCAGGAAGACAGAAGATGGTGATTGATGTTGTATTTAAATTTGTGAAGAGATGGCAGGGAGGACAGAAACCAGAACATAGTTCACATGCGAGAAGTGCGCGAAAAGAACAATTAGAATATTACATACGATGGCATCTAGCTATTTCAACAGTAAAACTCACTCAATTATGTGCCATGGGGAATACACGCTTGGATGATTATGTACCGTCGTTACGAGGCAGATTTTTTTTTCCCGTCGTAGGTCACTATTTATTTCTGCGGTAGACCAGTTGCATTCCAAGGCTATAGAACCCAGTCTGTCCTGCTATTTACCCATATATGGGAGGGGGAGAAGAGAATTCATACCTTTCTCAAGGGTATTAGCACATACGTGAATGTAATGGATTCTACTGGAATTCGAACTCGGCTCTCCGATTCCTCAATCCGAGCCTCTATCCATTACTCCACCGTACCTCCAGAAAAATCTATTTGCCTGTCTTGCATAAATTCACGCGGTTGCGGTACCAAAGAGCAAAGCTCATAAGAATAACTGTCATGAAAATATTTAAAGAAAAGACAGAGGGAAGCCATATTACGGTAGTGGTAAAGTGATTGGGGCTGAGACATGAGGAAGAACCTTCTTTTTTTTTATCTAGTATCCAGATGTATATAGACACAATGTAAAAACAGATGTGAAAACAATATTAAATGAAGAGATGAATCGTAATTTTCTCAATGTGAAGATAGATTTAGGCGATAAAAATTGCTCTAATGCTTTTACTTTCCGACCAACTAATTCTTTTAAATAGTAAAAGTAAAAATACTAAGTATATAAGTATTTTCGTTTTGCTTAAGTTTTTATATTTTATAATCATCATCGGTGATTTTCTCAATCTAATACCATTTGTACCATTGGCTTTCAAAATAAATCAGATTTCTTCATTTTTCTTTTTTTATGATGTTTTAACTTGCAAAATATTTATATAAATAATACATGCTGAGAATGTCTACAGAACTCATTCCAGAAAAGATGTCCAACCAAAAAAAAGGATATTTTCAAGACGTATATTTTTTGTGCTTTCAAAACAAAAAAAAATTTCAATACGATAATATATATCTAAAAATATTAATTTACGAGAGCATGAGATAAGAATATATAATTAGGTATATTTAAAACTCAATAGCTGTTTTTTTTTTAAACTCTCTAAACATTTAGGCATATGTCTTAGTTTTACATTTTTGTGATGTTCTTCCTGCTATGTCTTGCCGTTCTGTTGAATCTTAATGTTCTTCCCTTAAAGCGAAAAAGACAAACAAAAATGAACATGCGAAACACAAACAAGACAATTCTGTTAATTCCTTTAAGATGCACGCTGTTAGAACCGCTTTCAAAGTACCATCGAAATCTATCTTTCTCTTTTTCATGTTATTTTTTTACGAGGTTTGTTCAAACTACCTACTCCTGACGAAGTCTATCGAAAAGAAAACGAAACATTTTGGCCACCTTTATATATACTGTAGTTGTGCGAAAACTTATTTGTCAAGCACTATTTTTTTTATCTGATTTTCAGTAAAAGAAACATGAAATGATTGCTTAAAGAAATTCCAGTGTCCAATAGCAACTTCATAAAATTCCAATATCCAATAGCCACTTCATAAAATTCCAGTGTCCAATAGCCACTTCATAAAATTCCAGTGTCCAATAGTCACTTCATAAAATTCCAGTGTATAGCCACTTCATAAAATTCCAGTGTCCAATAGTCACTTCATAAAATTCCAGTGTCCAATAGTCACTTCATAAAATTCCAATGTCCAATAGCCACTTTATAAAATTCCAGTGTTCAATAGTCACTTCATAAAATTCCAGTGTCCAACAGCCACTTCATAAAATTCCAGTGTCCAATAGTCACTTCATAAAATTCCAGTGTATAGCCACTTCATAAAATTCCAGTGTCCAATAGTTACTTCATAAAATTCCAGTGTCCAATAGCCACTTTATAAAATTCCAGTGTCCAATAGCCACTTCATAAAATTCCAGTGTCCAATAGTCACTTCATAAAATTCCAGTGTATAGCCACTTCATAAAATTCCAGTGTCCAATAGTTACTTCATAAAATTCCAGTGTTCAATAGTCACTTCATAAAATTCCAGTGTCCAATAGCCACTTCATAAAATTCCAATGTCCAAAAGCCACTTCATAATATCCCAGCGTTCAATAGCCACTTCATAAAATTGCAGTGTCCAATAGCCACTTCAAAAAATTCCAGCGCCCTCTCCCACAAAATAAAACAAAATTATCTATGTTCCAGTTACCATTCAAATAAGATTTACAAATAAAAAAAAAGTCGAGTTTATATTTAAAGAAAATTAAAAAGGACATATTTGTTTGTTCAATCATCTGGCATAGAAACAAATAGCAAAATTGTTTTTCAAGAAATATGATTTCTGAGAGTTAGGATAGAGTTGTTAACCTTGTACTTTTTAAATTGTTTTATTTAATAACTTGTAAATTTCTAAATAGGAATTATAGCTTTTTTCGAAAACTCTAATTCTCTTAATAACGACGGAAGAAAGAGTAAAAACGGAGAAAAAAAAACAAAAAAGTAAGAAAAGAATGAAAGAAAGAAAGAAAAGAGACTGGAGTGAAGGATGAATAAGCAATGATGATGATGATGAAGAAGAAGAAGAAGAAGAAGAAGAAGAAGAAAAAGAATGAAGTCAATGACAATTGAAGGAAGAATAACCTGTGAATATCCAGGCAGAAGAAGAAGAATAGTTAAGAAAAATGGAGGAAAAATAAAGAAAAGAAAGACAAGAAAAACAAATTAAATGGATATAAAAACAGAAATGCGGAAGAAAAATTTTAAAAAATCAAAATAAAACGAAAAGAAAACGAAGAAGAAATTTTAAAAAGTCAAAAGAAGGAAAAATAACCAAAGAATAACTGAAAACAAGTTTAAAAATGCAAAACAAAATAATGAAGGAAGAAGAAAACTTTTTGTCGTTTTTTTTTTCCTTAGTAGTTCGATAAAACACTTCCTTAGCCACATTGAAGCACGTTTAATTAGGATTTTAAATTCGCCGTTGTCTTTATGACGAAGTGTGTTTTTATTTTTAAAAGTTTTACCGAATAATGAAAAATTTAAAGGGAGGCAAAAATGTATTAAAACAACTCGTTGACGAGTAGCGGGGAAGTTGGTAAAAATAAATCAGGAAAACAAATAGAGTTGGTCTCTAAAAAACAGAAAAATTGGAGCTGTGACGTCAATGCATTTACATTAGGTAAACAAAATGATTGATACGCTCGCACAAGCTTCTGTTAGGTTTTAATTAATACTTATTTACACATTGGTGGTTTCAGTGAAAACTAAAATGAGATATTTAAACAACGCATGCGCGTGCGCATGTGTACAGTGTCCAAAATTGACAAATTGAAGTTTTAACTCTATGTTGTCTGTAAAAACATTTCCTTACTTAATAGACAATTGATGTCCTTTATATCTCCGTCTGGCATCAATGAATTTTTCTCAACATTGCTCGTTGTCTTTCTAAATGAAATCAAACTGGTCATTTGTAACAGCATAGAAGTGTCAGTTCTTTCTATTGTTCCAGAAATTATCTGACTCTGTCTGCTATGATTTATCTTTGCAAAAGTCAGATTAGTCTTAACATTGAGCATTGCTGCCATTTTTTTTATTGTTTCATTCTTAGAAAGGCAATAATGCCACTAGAGCACAGGGAGTTACCAGGAATGAAAGTGAAAAGAATACTCAGAATGTGGCGGATTGAGGAAACGACAAAAAAAAAAAAAAAAAAGAAGACAGATGATGGAGATTTTAATTTTTGAAGATTATATATATATATATATATATATATATATATATATATATATATATATATATATATATATATATATTATATTTGCGTTTCACCCCGCAAGGAAGCCACTAGGACGCAAGGGTTTACAGAAAATTTGGAGGAGATAGGAGTGATAGAAGAAAGGATGAGGAGAAGGGTAGTGGATAGATCAAGGCAACTGGAGATTGACATTACATCTGAATAGCTGGAGATTATAGCTCTCAGGGAAACTGCAATAGGGAAGGGAGTTCCACAGGCGAGAAGTGCTGAGACACAAGAAATCTGAAGATAGTTGCACAGTTGGGATGTGTGAGAAACACAAACGTTTAGAGTATAAGTACCGGTTGCTAGCTAGCCTATTTCAACACTAAAAAGGTGAGACCTAGTTGCCAGTCTAGTAGCGCGTTTAAATTCACATTAAATTGAAAAACTCGTCAGAAAATTTGTAGAAAAAGACAGAGAGAAGCCACGTCACGTTGGTGAGAAAGTGACTGAAGTCAAGATGCCTGGACAGGATCGATTACAATACAGAATATAGCTGCGGAATAGCTATGATTAGAATATTAACTTGATTATTACGTACGCAATATAGTTCTCTTGCGCAGTAATTGAGACAACTTGAGACAAGTAAGATCAGTAAACAAGTCTGTTAACTACGTTCTTTTTTGCGCTTAGATTTCTGCAGCGAATGTCTGCAAACAACGCCAGTAATGGCTGCCGCCAACGACGCGAATTAATCCGAACTTTTACTGTCGATAACTCAAAAACGGTAGATTTTATCACATTTATCAAGCCAAATTTGAATGAAACATGTGTAGTTACACATAAATGTAAGTATTCTGGAGATTTTTAATGTGGACTGAGCATGGGTGCTAAACTGCAAATTATCTAAAAACCTATAAATCGATCTCCCACTAAATGCGAGCAATTAAAAAAAAAACAGATTTAAAAAAATACAATTGCGCTGCTGACTCGAATTCTATCTGTGCTCAACATTCCAAAGGTCGGAATAAATACTCCTAATAATATTCAAAACAACCCAAAAAGTTAAATATACCTTTTAAACTGTGAAACACCAAGAGAAGTTAACATAGGTACGTCCAAATGTACGCTGTAAATAAGCATAGCATGAAAAGTTTTTGTCGTCAAAATATTTATGCTATAATAATAACTTAAACATTTTGACGATATAGAGGAAAGACCAATGTATTATTAAAAATATTTCATTAAAATTTTTAAATCCTTTCGAGCACGTACGAAATTTTGTTTAAAAATATTGTTTTAATTTTTTTAAGTCAGCGGTCGACGTTAATTTACGATTAAATTTTTGTGCTTTTTTCTGGTGAAAAACTCATTGATTTGGAAATTCCTGCAAATATAAAATAATTGTCAGATTTTAATGAAACGTACAAGGCTTGATTTTTGTTTATTTGTTTTTTTTTTTTTTTTATAAAATTTTGGTATTTGTTTTAAATATGTTGTCCCCATGAAATTAAATTTCAATCTCAAAATTTGTTTTATTAGAAGGACTCCTTGGGGAACGTATACCGATTTTTTTTCAAGCATCTATTCATTCCCCTAAAATCTTCTCCGAATCTTGATATAAAAATGCAATAAAACTATAATATTATTTAATTAGAAAAGCTTTGAATTTGTTTGTTTTTTTTTTAAATAAGATTTATTAAGGAAATCATTGTCTTAAGAAAAACATCGATGAATGATGAATTTTTACAAGAATTGTTTACAGTTTTTAAATTTAAATTATAATAATTTAAAATATAAATCGTTTAAAATTCTTCATTACTTCAATTCGTTTAGGTTATATTGTTTTTAAGCGAAAAAGATTTTTACGAATCAAAAATTGAAGTCGTAAAAAATAAAAGTCTGCCTCCAATATTTTTTGAAAAATTATATTTTTTATATGCATAAAATATTATGTAACGTGCCCCTGTTTGAATGTATTGTAAACCATACACGACACAATCAGAAAATAAGTTATTTAGCTTGATCAACGGCCTGAACAATGCCAGCACGCTCACACCCTCGGTCACAATGACTTTTGAATTCATGATCAGACAACCATCGACGGCTCGCAAAGTGTTCTGTCCACTTATTTTCCTCACAAAGCTTGGGTCAACCTATGGTATGTTTTTCAGGCACTTTCCAAAGATAACGCACGCTGAGATCGCGTTATAGTTATCTATTGAATATTGACTGACTTGTGATGTTTATTTATAAAATGCATACTGATTACATTATTTACGCATAACATGCGAACATATTCGTTCAGTTTTCTAATTCTCTTGAAATGCTTCGTGTCTTTTATTCGTAATTCTCATAGGGTTATATTTCTGTTCTTATACTTGCTCAAACCATCAGGTATACCTGATTTCAAAGTTTCTTCTCGAATGACAGTTTTCCGTTGTTGCTCTTTTTTAAGCGAATTCTTCTGTGTTCGATCATAATATATTGGAATGAACTAAGCCCAATTTTTGTATTCGGATTTTCCTGTAAATTCTGAATTCTAATTAATGCTTTTGAACATTGTTCTGAGATTCTATAAAAGACAGTTCCTCAAAATGAAAAGAGTTGAGAGTTGTTTCATCGACTGGTTCTGGCAGAAGACGTAGACAAATCTCTCAGGTAGCGCAATTTTATTGGGGTAGACAGTATAAAAGTACATTGTTGGCTTGATCGAAGAGGTTGAATGTTGAAAGCAAGCCGGGATGTCGTAGAGTGTCGGCCATTTCCCATATATTGAAATATCGTTTCTCAATTTCCGTCAAGCCCACCGTTCATCGTCTCCGGCCAGTCAAGTCAGTCGAATAGAGTGGCATTCAATATCGAGTGCAGAGAATTAGTTTCAGTCGATGAACCAATATTTTTTTTCATTTTATCATTTGATTTCTTTCTTTTCATTGACTTTTTGTCTTTTGCTATTCAGGCTTTTTAATATAACAAATTGCATTCTTTCCTTAATTCATCAAACTATTGCTTTCTTTCTTCAGCGAATTTATTTTTCTCCACTTTATTTATTTATCGAACTTCTTTCTTTCTTTCTTTCTTTCTTTCTTTCTTTCTTTCTTTATCAAATTTATTTTTCTTTCTCTCCTTCATTCTTAATTTATCGAACTTCTACTTTGTATTTCTTTCTCATTTTTCTTTCTACCTTTCCATCTTTCTCTTATTCTTCCTTAATTTATCGAACTTCTATTTACTTTCTTTCATTTGTTCCTTTCATTTTTCTTTCTTCATCGAACTTATTTTCCTTTCTTTCTTTGTTAATTTATCCAACTTTTATATTCTTTCTTTCTTCACCAAATATATTTTTCTCTTAATTTATCGAACTTCTATATTCTTTATTTCACTTTTTCTTTCCTACTTAACCAAATTTATTTTTCTTTCTACCACTTAATATATCTGTCTTTTCTTCTTAATTCATCTAAACTCTACTTTCTTTCTTTCTTTTTTGCTTTCTTTCTTTCTTTCTTTCTTTCTTTCTTAATTTGTCGAACTTCTACGTTTTCTTTCTTCCTTAATATATGGGACTTCTACATTCTGTTTTCTTTATTTCTTTCTTCATCAAATATATTTCCTTTATCTTTTTGCTTACCATCGTTCTTAATTTACCAAATTTCCCTTTTCTTTTTGCTTACCATCGTTCGTATTTTACCAAAATTCGCTTATCTTTTTGCTTACCATCGTTCGTATTTTAACAAATTTCCCTTATCTTTTTGTATACCATCGTTCGTATTTTACCACATTTCTCTTATCTTTTTGCTTACCATCGTTCTTAATTTACCAAATTTCCCTTATCTTTTTGCTTACCATCGTTCGTATTTTACCAAATTTCCCTTATCTTTTTGCTTACCATCGTTCGTATTTTACCACATTTCCCTTATCTTTTTGCTTACCATCGTTCTTAATTTACCAAAATTCCCTTATCTTTTTGCTTACCATCGTTCGTATTTTACCAAAATTCCCTTATCTTTTTGCTTACCATGGTTCTTAATTTACCAAATTTCCCTTATCTTTTTGCTTACCATCGTTCGGATGTTACCAAAATTCCCTTATCTTTTTGCTTACCATCGTTCGTATTTTACCAAATTTCCCTTATCTTTTTGCTTACCATTGTTCGTATTTTACCACATTTCCCTAATCTTTTTGCTTACCATCGTTCTTAATTTACCAAAATTCCCTTATCTTTTTGCTTACCATCGTTCGTATTTTACCAAATTTCCCTTATCTTTTTGCTTACCATCGTTCTTATTTTACCAAATTTCCCTTATCTTTTTGCTTACCATCGTTCGTATTTTAACAAATTTCCCTCATCTTTTTGCTTACCATCGTTCTTATTTTTGCAAATTTTTCTTATCTTTTTGCTTACCATACTTCTTAATTTACCAAGTTTTGTTTTTTTTTTTTCTTTTTTGTTCGCTTCTCTATTAAATTCCGCAAATTTAATGGGGCAAGTTTGTCACCCTCTCTCCTTCTTTCCTTTTTCCCCTCTGTTGGTTTTCTTATCAGTGGGCGTGTCTGTGAAGGCCCAGCCAACTCCTGAAGAGACATGAGCAGAAGGCTCAGCAGAAACTTCCAGCTTATAATAGGAATGGATCTGGTTGGATTTGGTAAACACATTGTAACGATTACACGGAACAGTATGTCTAGTTGGAAAAGAATATCAACATTGAGAGGAAAAAATATTTGACGAAGTAAAAATCGAGCGTCGGATTTTTCAGGGGGATTTGCCAACCACGTGATGATCATGTGACCATAGACTTTGATTCTCAATGAGGCGAAATCTGGTTACAAGCTTGCAAAGATTTAGAAAAAAAAATCAACCACCTGCTCTTCATGGATGATCTTAAGTTATATACTACCAATGAAAAACACTTGGCATTCTCTCAGAGTATCAAGATGCCATTTAGACACTATTAATTATCTAGACCACTAAGAGATGAAGAAATTAGGATGGCACAACGATATATCTACCCGATGAGGCATCTATGATGAAAATAGATAGCAATGGTTAGAAATATGTGGCTATTTTAAAGATGGACAAGACTCTCAACGACAGGGTGAAAATCCAGAGAGGAGAGCAATATGTTCGGTGTATAAAGAAGTTTTGTAGATACAGTTGGCTACATCCTAGGAATAATCCTGAAATGAGGGTGGACGGGCTTTGTTAGGGGAGAGACTTGTGCGTAGCATCAGAATATGAGGCCTTGCATGAGCACTGAAAGAATAACCAGAGATAGATGGTTTTGTCAAGCCAACCACCACTTGTTTGACACTTTTCTGATGCCAGCGAATACTCGTTGTCTGTTTCGTAACGCTCGTTGTAGTAGAGACTTTGTAATTGCAGATACAACTCTAGAGAAGCCGTTGAACAATACTGGTGTCAGACGCCTTCGAATAACACTCGCACTAAAAATACTTGCTCGATAATACTCGCTGGAAGTAACCACCGTATAGTGATCTGAATAGAGAAATAGTATAGTGAATAGAGTTTAGAATAGCGGTCCGAATAGTAATAGAGGATAGCGTAGAAATAGCGATCCGTAGAGTAATAGAGGATAGAGTAGAAATAGCGATCCCAATAATAATTGAGGATAGAGAAGAAATAGCGTCCCAAATAATAACAGAGTAGAAATAGCAATCAAATTAATAGAGGATAGAGTAGAAATAGCGATCCCAATAATATTAAAGTAGAAACAGCGATACGAATAGTAATAGAGGATAGAGTAGAAATAGCGATACTAATAGTAATAGAGGATAGAGTAGAAATGGCGATCCAAGTAGTAATAGAGGATAGAGTAGAAATAGCGATCCGAATAGTAATAGAGGATAGAGTAGGAATGGCGATCCGAATAGTAATAGAGGATAGAGTAGAAATAGCGATCCGAATAGTAATAGAGGATAGAGTAGAAATGGCGATCCGAATAGTAATAGAAGACAGAGTAGAAATAGCGATCCGAATAGTAATAGAGGATAGAATAGAAATGGCGATCCGAATAGTAATAGAGGATAGAGTAGAAATAGCGATCCAAGTAGTAATAGAGAATAGAGTAGAAATAGCGATCCGAATAGTAATAGAGGATAAAGTAGAAATAGCGATCCGAATAGTAATAGAAGACAGAGTAGAAATAGCGATCCGAATAGTAATAGAGGATAGAATAGAAATGGCTATCCGAATGGTAATAGAGGATAGAGTAGAAATAGCGATCCAAGTAGTAATAGAGGATAGAGTAGAAATAGCGATCCGAATAGTAATAGAGGATAGAGTAGAAATAGCGATCCAAGTAGTAATAGAGGATAGAGTAGAAATAGCGATCCGAATAGTAATAGAGGATAGAGTAAAAATAGCGATCCGAATAGTAATAGAGGATAGAGTAGAAATAGCGATCCAAGTAGTAATAGAATAGAAATAGCGATCCGAATAGTAATAGAGGATAGAGTAGAAATAGCGATCCGAATAGTAATAGAAGACAGAGTAGAAATAGCGATCCGAAGAGTAATAGAGGAAAGAGTAGAAATGGCGATCCGAATAGTAATAGAGGATATAGAAATGGCGATCTGAATAGTAATAGAGGATAGAATAGAAATGGCGATCTGAATAGTAATAGAGGATAGAATAGAAATGGCGATCCGAATAGTAATAGAGGATAGAATAGAAATGGCGATCCGAATAGTAATAGAGGATAGAATAGAAATGGCGATCCGAATAGTGATAGAGGATAGAATAGAAATGACGATCCGAATAGTAATAGAGGATAGAATAGAAATGGCGATATGAATAGTAATAGAGGATAGAGTAGAAATAGCGATCCGAATAGTAATAGAGGATAGAATAGAAATAGCTATCCGAATAGTAATAGAGGATAAGAGTAGAAATAGCGATCCTAGTAGTAATAGAGGATAGTGTAGAAATAGCGATCCGAATAGTAATAGAGGATAGAGTAGAAATAGCGATCCAAGTAGTAATAGAGGATAGAGTAGAAATAGCGATCCTAATAGTAATAGAGGATAGAGTAGAAATAGCGATCCGAATAGTAATAGAAGACAGAGTAGAAATAGCGATCCGAATAGTAATAGAGGATAAAATAGAAATAGAAATAGTACAGATCACTAGAAATAGCGATCGAATAATAATAGAGGATAGAGTAGAAATAGATCCGAATAGTAATAGAGGATAGAGTAGAAATAAAGATCCGAATAGTAATAGAGGATAGAGTAGAAATAGCGATCCGAATAGTAATAGAGGATAGAGTAGAAATGGCGATCCGAATAGTAATAGAGGATGAGAAAATAGCGATCCGAATAGTAATAGAGGATAGAGTAGAAATGGCGATCCGAATAGTAATAGAAGATGATGAAATAGCGATCCGAATAGTAATAGAGAATAGAATAGAAATAGCGATCCGAATAGTAATAGAGGATAGAGTAGAAATAGCGATCCAAGTGTAATAGAGGATCCGAAGATAGAGAATAGAAATAAAAGTAGAAATAGCGATCCGAATAGTAATAGAAGATAAAGTAGAAATAGCGATCCGAATAGTAATAGAGATAGAAAGGAAATAGCTATCCGAATAGTAATAGAGGATAGAGTAGAAATAGCGATCCGAATGGTAATAGAGGATAGAAGAAATAGCGATCCGAATAGTAATAGAGGATAGAGTAGAAACAGCGAAAGTAGAATAGAGGATAGAGGTAAAATAGCGATCCGAATAGTAATAGAGGATAGAGTAAAAATAGGATCAGAATAGTAATAGAGGATAGAAGAAAATAAAGATCCGAATAGTAATACAGAGGATAGAGTAAAATAGCGATCCGAATAGTAATAGAGGATGAGAATAGAAACAGAGTAATAGAATAGAAATAGCGATCCGAATAGTAATAGAGGGATAGAGTAGAAATAGCGATCCGAATAGTAATAGAGACAGAGCAGAAATAGCGATCCGAATAGTACAGAGGATAGAGTAGAAATGGCGATCCGAATAGTAGAAGAAGAAAGAAGTAGTACGAATAGCGATCCAATAGTAATAGAGGATAGAATAGAAATGGCGATCCGAATAGTAATAGAAGAATAGAATAGAAATAGCGATCCGAATAGTAATAGAGGATAGAATAGAAATGGCGATCGAATAGTAATAGATAGAATAGAAGTAGAAATAAGGATCCGAATAGGTAATAGAGGATAGAATAGAATGAAAGATCCGAATAGTGGATGAGGATAGAATAGAAATGACGATCCGAATAGTAATGGGGATGGAAAGAAATGGATAGTAATAGGAAAGTAGAATAGAAATATGAATAATAGTAATAGAGGATAGAGTAGAAATAGCGATCCGAATAGTACAGAGATAGAATAGAAATAGCGAATTAGAATAGTAACAGAGATAAGAAAAATAGTGATCCGAATAGTAATAGAGGATATAGAAATAGCGATCCGAATAGTAATGAAGAGGATAGCGATCCGAATAAAATAGAAATGGCGATCCAAATAGAATAGAGATAGAATATTAGGAAATGAAGGAATCCTAATAGAAAGTAGAGGATAGAATAGAAATGATCCGAATAGTACAGGCAGAATAGAAATGACGATCCGAATAGTAGAGGAGGAATAGAAATAGAAATAGCGATCCAGGACAGTGGCGATCCAAATAGGAATAGAGTAGAAAGAAATAGATCCGAATAGTAATAGAGATAGGAAATAGCGATCTCCTAAGTACAGAGATCCAAGTAGTAATAGAGAGACAGAGAAATAGCGATCCAAATAGTAATAGAGGATAGAGTAAATAGGATCCGAATAGTAACAGAGGATAGAGAGAAATAGAATCCAAGTATTAATAGAATGAAATAGCGATCCGAATAGTAATAGAGGATAGAGAAAAATAAGGATCCAATAGTAATAGAGGATAGATTAGAACAAGGATCCGAAGTTTAATAGAGATAGAAGAAATAGCGATCCGGAATAGTAATAGAGGAGAGATAGAGAAATAGCGATCCGAATAGTACAGAGGATAGAGTAGAAGAAGGATCCAAGTAGGGCTAGAGGATAGAAAGAAATAGCGATCCGAATAGTAATAGAGGATAGAGAAGAAATAGAAATAGCGATCCGAATAGTAATAGAGGATAAAGTAGAAATAGCGATCCGAATAGTAATAGAAGAGAGTAGAAATAAAGGATCCGAATAGTAATAGAGGATAGAAGAAATAAGATCCAAATAGTAATAGAGGATAGAGAAATAGAAAATAGTAATAGAAGACAATAGTAATAGAGGATGGACAGAGTAGAAATAGCGGATCCGAATAGTAATGGAGGATAGAATAGAAATGGCGATCCAAATAGTAATAGAAGACAGAGTAGAAATAGCGATCCGAATAGTACAGAGGATGAATAGAGAATAGAGAAATAGCGATCCGAATAGTAATAGAGGATGGCGAAAGTAGTAATAGGATAGAATAGAAATATCCGAAGAATAGAGGAGAAATAGCGATCCGAATAGCGCTCAATAGTAATAGGGATAGAATAGAAATGGCGATCCGAATAGTAATAGAGGACAGAATAGAAATAGCGATCCGAATAGTACAGAGGACAGAGTAGAAATGACGATCCGAATAGTAATAGAGATAGAAATAGAAATAGCGCCCAAATAGTAATAGAGGATAGAGTAGAAATAAAGGATCCGAATAGTAATAGAGGATAGAATAGAAAGAAGATCCGAATAGTAATAGAGGATAGAATAGAAATGGCGATCCGAATAGTAATAGAGGATAGAATAGAAATGGCGATCCGAATAGTAATAGAGGATAGAATAGAAATAGCGATCCGAATAGTAATAGAGGATAGAATAGAAATGGCGATCCGAATAGTAATAGAGGATAGAATAGAAATGGCGATCGAATAGTAATAGAAGGATAGAATGGCGATCCGAGTAGATAGTAATAGAGGATAGGATAGAAATGGCGATCCGAATAGTAATAGAGGATAGAATAGAAATGGCGATCCAAATAGTAATAGAGGATAGAATAGAAATAGCGATCCGAATAGTAATGAGGATAGAATAGAAAGCGATCCGAATAGTAATAGAGGATAGAGTAAAATAGCGATCCGAATAGTAATAGAGGATGATCCGAATTAATAGAAATAGCGATCGAATAGTAATAGAGGATAGAGAAATAAAGCGATCCAATAGTAATAGGGATAGAATAGAAATAGCGATCCGAATAGTAATAGATAGAATAGAAAGAAGCGATCGAATAGTAATAGAGGATAGAATAGAAATAGCGATCCAATAGTAATAGAGGATAGACTAGAAATAAAGGATCCAAATAGTAATAGAGATGGCAATCTATGAATAGTAATGAGAGGAAATAGAAAAATGATCCGAATAGTAATAGAGGATAGTAAAATAACGATCCGAATAGTAATAGGATGAATAGAAATAGCGATCCGAATAGTAATAGAGGATAGAATATAGAAATGGAGATCCGAATAGTAATAGAGGATAGACTAGAAATAGCGATCCGAATAGTAATGGAGGATAGAATAGAAATAGCGATCCGAATAGAAATAGCGATCCGAATAGTAATAGAGATAGAATAGAAATAGCGATCCGAATAGTAATAGAGGATAGAATAGAAATAATAACGATCCGAATAGTAATAGAGGATAGAATAGAAATAGCGATCCGAATAGTTTTAATAGAATAGAAATGGCGATCCGAATAGTACAGAGGGATAGAATAGAAATAGCGATCCGAATAGTAATAGAGGATAGAGTGAAATAATAGATCCAAACAGTAATAGAGGAATAGAAATAGCGATCCGAATAGTAATAGAGGATAGAATAGAAATGGCGATCCGAATAGTAATAGAGGACAGAGTGAAATAGCGATCCAAATAGTAATAGAGGATATTAGAAATAGCGATCCGAATAGTAATAGAAGATGGAATAAACAGAAGAAATAGCGATCCGAATAGTAATAGAGGATAGAATAGAAATAGCGATCCGAATAGTAATAGAGGATAGAGAAAATAGGATCCGAATAGAATAGAAGATAGAGGATCCGAATAGTAAGAGGATAGAAATGGCAATCTGAATAGTAATAGAGGAATAGAAATGAGATCCGAATAGTAATAGAGGATAGAATAGAAATGGCGATCCGAATAGTATATGGGGGATAGAATGAAATGGCGATCCGAATAGTAATAGAGGATAGAATAGAAATGGCAAATATGAATAGTAATAGGGATAGAATAGAAATGGCGATCCGAATAGTAATAGAGGATAGAATAGAAATGGCGATATGAATAGTAATAGAGGATGGAGAATAGAAATGGCGATCGAATAGTAATAGAGGATAGAATAGAAATAGCGATCCGAATAGTAATAGAGGATAGAATAGAAATGGCGATATGAATAGTAATAGAGGATAGAGTAGAAATAACGATCAGAATAAAAATAGAATAGATAGAATAGAAATAACAGGAATAGCAGAAGACAGAGTTAGAGATAGAATAGAAATGGCGATAGAATAGTAATAGAGGATAGAGTAGAAATAGCGATCCGGCGAATATTAATAGAGGATAGATTAGAAATAACGATCCTAATAGTAATAGAGGATAGAGTAATAGAAATAGAAATCCGAATAGTAATAGAGGATAGAATAGAAATGGCGATCCGAATAGTAATAGAGGATAGAGTAGAAATAGCGATCCAATAAAAATAGAGATAGAAATAGAAATGATCCGAATAGTAATAGAAGACAGAATAGAAATGGCGATCCGAATAGTAATAGAGGATGAGAATAGAAATGGAGATCCGAATAGTAATAGAGGATAGACTAGAAATGGCGATCTGAATAGTAATAGAGGATAGAATAGAAATGGCGATCCGAATAGTAATAGAGGATAGAATAGAAATGGCGATCTGAATAGTAATAGAGGATAGAATAGAAATGGCGATCCGAATAGTAATAGAGGATAGAATAGAAATAGCGGCGATCCGAATAGTAATAGAGGATAGAATAGAAATGGCGATCAAGATAGAATAGAAGACAAATAGAAATAGCGAGGAATAGAAAGAAAATGGCGATCCGAATAGTAATAGAGGATAGAATAGAAATGGCGATCCGAATAGTAATAGAGGATAGAATAGAAATAGTAATATAGAAATAGCCGAATAGTAATAGAGGATAGAATAGAAATGGCGATCCGAATAGTACAGAGATAGAATAGAAATAGCGATCTGAATAGTAATAGAGGATGAACTAGAAATGGCATCCGAATAGTAATAGAAAGAATAGCGATCCGAATAATAAAATAGAGGAAGAGGATTAGAAATAGCGATCCTAGTTTTAATAGAATAGAAATAGCGATCCGAATAGTAATAGAGGATAGAATAGAAATAGCGATCCGAATAGTAATAGAGGATAGAGTAGAAATCAAATATTATCCAAGTAGAGGAAATAAGGATCCTAGGATAGAGTAGAAATAGCGATCCGAATAGTAATAGAAGACAGAGTAGAAATAGCGATCCGAATAGTAATAGAGGAAAGAGTAGAAATGGCGATCCGAATAGTAATAGAGGATAGAGTAGAAATAGCGATCCGAATAGTAATAGAGGATAGAATAGAAATGGCGATCCGAATAGTAATAGAGGATAGAATAGAAATGGAGATCCGAATAGTAATAGAGGATAGACTAGAAATGGCGATCTGAATAGTAATAGAGGATAGAATAGAAATGGCGATCCGAATAGTAATAGAGGATAGAATAGAAATGGCAATCTGAATAGTAATAGAGGATAGAATAGAAATGGCGATCCGAATAGTAATAGAGGATAGAATAGAAATGGCGATCCGAATAGTAATAGAGGATAGAATAGAAATGGCGATATGAATAGTAATAGAGGATAGAATAGAAATGGCGAGAGAATGAAATAGAATATGAGGATAGAGTAGAAATAGCGATCCGAATAGTAATAGAGGATAGAGTAGAAATAGCGATCCGAATAGTAATAGAGGATAGAATAGAAATGGCGATATGAATAGTAATAGAAGACAGAGTAGAAATAGCGATCCGAATATTAATAGAGGATAGATTAGAAATAGCGATCCTAGTTTTAATAGAATAGAAATAGCGATCCGAATAGTAATAGAGGATAGAATAGAAATAGCGATCCGAATAGTAATAGAGGATAGAGTAGAAATAGAAATAGTAGAATAAATAGCGATCCGAATAGTAATAGAGGAGAATAGAAATAATAGTAGGATAGAGAGAAATAGCGATCCGAATAGTAATAGATGGGGTGAAGACAGAGTAGAAATAGCGATCCGAATAGTAATAGAGGATGGAAATTAGAAATGACGATCCGAATAGTAATAGAGGATAGAGTAGAAATGGCGATCCGAATAGTAATAGGATAGAGGATAGAAATAGTAAATGGCGATCCGAATAGTAATAGAGGATAGAATAGAAATGGAGATCCGAATATAGTAATAGAGGATAGACTAGAAATGGCGATCTGAATAGTAATAGAGGATAGAAGAAATGGCGATCCGAATAGTGATAGAGGATAGAATAGAAATGGCAATCTGAATAGTAATAGTAATAGAGGATAGAAGGAAAAATGGCGATCGAATAGTAATAGGATAGAATAGAAATGGCGATCCGAATAGTAATAGAGGATAGAATAGAAATGGCGATCCGAATAGTAATAGAGGATAGAGTAGAAATATGGCGATCCGAATAGTAATAGAGGATAGAGTGAAAAATAAGATCCGAATAGTAATAGAGGATAGAATAGAAATGGCGATATGAATAGTAATAGAGGATAGAGTAAAATAGCGATCCGAATAGTAATGGAGGATAGAGAAATAGCGATCCTAGTTTTAATAGAATAGAAAATAGCGAAATAACAATAGTAATAAGGATGAATAGGATCAGAAATAGGAAATAGCGATCCGAATAGTAATAGAGGATAGAGTAGAATAGTAATAGAGGATGAAACGAAATCCGAATAGTAATAGAGGATAGAGTAGAAATAGCGATCGAATAGTAATAGAGGATAGTAGAAATAGCGATCCGAATAGTAATAGTGATAAAAATCCGAATAGTAATAAGAATCGAATGGTAATAGGATGGGTAAAATGCGATCCGAATAGTAATAGAGGATAGAATAGAAATAGCGATCGAATAGTAATAGAGGATGAATAGAAATATGATCCGAATAGTAATAGAGGATAGAAATAGAAATGGCGATCCGAATAGTAATAGAGGATAGATAGAAATGGCGATCCAAATAGTAATAGAGGATAGAATAGAAATGGCGATCCGAATAGTAATAGAGGATAGAATAAATGGCGATCCGAATAGTAATAGAGGATAGAGTGAAATGATCCGAATAGTAATAGAGGATGGAATAGTAATAGATCCGATAGAATAGAAGACTAGAAATGGCGATCGAATAATAATAGAAGATAATGAGAATAGAATGAAATGCGATCCGAATAGTAATAGAGGATAGAATAGAAATGGCGATCGAATAGTAATAGAGGATAGAGAAATGGCGATCCGAATAGTAATAGAGGATAGAGTAGAAATATGATCCGAATAGTAATAGAGGAGTAAAATGTGATCCGAATAGTAAATGGCGAATCCGAATAGTAATAGAAGATGAGAATAGAAATAGCGATCCGAATAGTAATAGAGGATAGATTAGAAATGGCGATCCGAATAGTAATAGAATAGAAATAGCGATCCAATAGTAATAGAGGATAGAATAGAAATGGAGATCCGAATAGTAAATTAGAGGATAGAAAATAGCGATCCGAATAGAAATAGCGAATTAGCGATCCAAATAGTAATAGAGGATAGAATAGAAATGGCGATCCGAATGGTAATAGAGGATAGAGGGATAGATCTAGAAATGGCGATCCGAATAGTAATAGAGGATAGAGTAGAAATGGCGATCCGAATAGTAATAGAGGATAGAGTAGAAATGGCGATCCGAATGGTAATAGGAGAGAAGTAGAAATAGCGATCCGAATAGTAATAGAGGATAGAGTAGAAATAGCGATCCGAATAGTAATAGGATAGAATAGAAATGGCGATCCGAATAGTAATAGAGGATAGAGTAGAAAATGGCGATCCGAATAGTAATAGAGGATAGAGTAGAAATGGCGATCCGAATAGTAATAGAAATAGAATAAAATAACTCCGAATAGTAATAGAGGATAGAATAGAAATGGCGATCCGAATAGAAAATAGAGGATAAATGTATCCAAATAATGCGATCCGAATAGTAGTCTGAATATAGAGGGATAGAATAGAAATGGCGATCCGAATAGAATACAAGACAGAGTAGAAATAGATCCGAATAGTAATAGGAAAGAAAAATGGCGATCCGAATAGTAATAGAGGATAGAGTAGAAATGTGATCCGAATAGTAATAGAGGATAGAAATAGTAATGGCGATCCGAATAGTAATAGGATAGAAGATAGAAATAGTAATAGATAGAAATCCGAATAGTAATAGAGGATAGATTAGAAAATGGCGATCCTAGTAATAGAGGATGGTGATAAAATAGCGATCCGAATAGTAATAGAGGATAGAATAGAAATATGGCGATCCGAATAGAAATGGAGGACAGAGAAATGGCGATCGAATAGTAATAGAGGATGAGAAATAGCGATCCGAATAATGGGATGAGGAAATAGAATAGTAAATAGCGATCCGAATAGTAATAGAGGATAGAATAGAAATAGCGATCCGAATAGTAATAGAGGACAGTGTAGAAATAGCGATCCGAATAGTAATAGAGGATAGAGTAAAAGAGCGATCCGAATAGTAATAGGGATAGAGGATGAAAAAATAGGCGATCCGAATAGTAATAGAGGATAGAGAAATAGCGATCCGAATAGTAATAGAAGGATAGAGTAGAAATAGCGATCCGAATAGTAATAGAGGATAGAGTAGAAATAACGATCCGTATAGTAATAGAGGATAGAATAGAAATAGGTGATCCTGAATAGTAATAGAGGATAGAATAGAGAAATGGCGATCCGAATAGTAATAGAGGATAGAGTAGAAATGGCGATCCGAATAGTAATAGAGGATAGAGTAGAAATAGCGATCCGAATAGTAATAGAGGAGTAGAATAGGGATCCGAATAATAATAGAGGATAGAATAGAAATGGCGATCGAATAGTAATAGAGGATGAGATCCGAATAGTAATCGGATAGAAATGGGATAATAGAAATAAAAATAGATCCGAATAAATAGAGGGATAAATGAAATGGCGATCGAATAGTAATATAGATGGATAGAAATGGATCCGAATAGTAATAGAGGATAGAGTAGAAATGGCGATCCGAATAGTAATAGAGGATAGAATAGAAGTAGCGATCCGAATAGTAATAATAGATAGAGGAAATGGCAGAAATAAAGTAGTAATAGATAATAGAAGAGAGGATAGGGTAGAAATAGCGATCCGAATAGTAATAGAGGATGAGAGAAATAGAGTAGAAATAGCGATCCGAATAGTAATAGGATAGAGGATAGAGGAAATAGCGATCCGAATAGTAATAGATCCGATAGAATAGAAATAAAATGATCGAATAGTAATAGAGGATAGAGTGAAATGGCGATCCGAATAGTAATAGAGGAGAAGAGTAGAAAATGGCGATCCGAATAGTAATAGAAGGATATCCGAATAGTAAGGAGGAAATGGCGATCCGAATAGTAATAGAGGATAGAGAAAATGGTGATCCGTATAGTAATAGAGGATAGAATAGAAATAGCGATCCGAATAGTAATAGAGGATAGAATAGAAAATGGCGATCCGAATAGTAATAGAGGATAGAACAGAAATAGCGATCCGAATAGTAATAGAGGATAGAATAGAAATGCGATCCGAATAATAATAGAAGATAGAGAAGAAATGGCGATCCGAATAGTAATAGAGGATAGAATAGAAATGGCGATCCGAATAGTAATAGAGGATAGAGTAGAAATAGCGATCCGAATAGTAATAGAGGATAGAATAGAAATAGTGATCCGAATAATAATAGAGGATAGAATAGAAATAGCGATCCGAATAGTAATAGAGGAAAGAGTTGAAATGGCGATCCGAATAGTAATAGAGGATAGAGTAGAAAATGGCGATCCGAATAGTAATAGAGGATAGAGTAGAAATGGTGATCCGTATAGTAATAGAGGATAGGAAATAGAAATAGATCCGAATAGTAATAGAGGAATAGCGATCCGAATAGTAATAGAGGATAGAATAGAAATAGCGATCCGAATAGTAATAGAGGATAGAGATAGAAATAGCGATCCGAATAGTAATAGAAGATAGAGAAATGGCGATCCGAATAGTAATAGGGGATGGAGTAGATCCGAATAGAATAATAAATAGAGGATAGAATAGAAATAGCGATCCGAATAGTAATAGAGGATAGAAGGTAGAAATAGCGATCTGAATAGTAATGAGGATAGAGTAGAAATGGAGATCCGAATAGTAATAGAGGAGACAGAATGAAATAGCGATCCGAATAGTAATAGAGGATAGAGTAGAATGGCGATCCGAATAGTAATAGAGGATAGAAAGAAATGGCGATCGAATAGTAATAGAGGATAGATAGAAATGGCGATCCGAATAGTAATAGGATAGAATAGAAATAGCGATCCGAATAAATAAGATAGAAGATGATCCGAGTAATAGAAATGGCGATCCGAATAGTAATAGAGGATAGAATAGAAATGGCGATCCGAATAGTAATAGAGATAGAGTAGAAATAGCGATCCGAATAGTAATAGAGGGATAGAATAGAAATCTGAATAATATAGAAGTAGCGATGAATAGTAAATAGGATAGAGTAGAAAATGGCGATCCGAATAGTAATAGAAGACAGAGAGTAGAAATAGCGATCCGAATAGTAATAGAGGAAAGAGTAGAAATGGCGATCCGAATAGTAATAGAGGATAGAGAGAAAATGGCGATCCGAATAGTAATACAGAGGATAGAATAGAAATGGGGATAAATGAATAGTAATAGAATGGCGATCGAATAGGATGATAGAATAGAAATAGCGATCCGAATAGTAATAGAGGATAGAGTAGAAATAGCGATCCGAATAGTAATAGAGGATAGAGGACAATAATATCCGAATAGTAATGAGAAGAATAGAAATCCGAATAGTAATAGGGAAGAACAGAAATGGCGATCCGAATAGTAATAGAGGATAGAGAGAAATGGCGATCCGAATAGTAATAATAGAAGATCCGTATAGTAATAGAGGATGGAGAAATAGCGATCCGAATAGTAATAGAGATAAGAGTAGAAATGGCGATCCGAATAGTAATAGAGGATAGAGTAGAAATGGCGATCCGAATAGTAATAGAGGATAGAGTAGAAATGGTGATCCGTATAGTAATAGAGGATAGAATAGAAATAGCGATCCGAATAGTAATAGAGGATAGAATAGAAATGGAGATCCGAATAGTAATAGAGGATAGAGTAGAAATAGCGATCCGAATAGTAATAGAGGATAGGGTAGAAATGGTGATCCGTATAATAATAGAAGGATAGAATAGAAATAGCGATCCGAATAGTAATAGAGGATAGAATAGAAATGATCCGAATAGTAATAGAGGATAGAGTAGAAATAAATAGCGATCCGAATAGTAATAGAAGATAGGGTAGAAATAGCGATCCGAATAGTAATAGAAGATAGAGTAGAAATAGCGATCCGAATAGTAATAGAGGATAGAGTAGAAATAGCGATCCGAATAGTAATAGAGGATAGAGTAGAAATGGCGATCCGAATAGTAATAGAGGATAGAGTAGAAATGGCGATCCGAATAGTAATAGAGGATAGAGTAGAAATGGCGATCCGAATAGTAATAGAGGATAGAATAGAAATGGCGATCCGAATAGTAATAGAGGATAAGAGAAATGGCGATCCGAATAGTAATAGAGGATAGAATAGAAATGGCGATCCGAATAGTAATAGAGGAGAGGATGGAATGGCGATCCGAATAGTAATAGGGATAGATCCGTATAGTAATAGAGGATAGAATAGAAATAGCGATCCGAATAGTAATAGAGGATAGAATAGAAATGGAGATCCGAATAGTAATAATAGAGGAATAGAAAGAAATAGAGGATAGAGAAAAATGCGATCGAATAGTAATAGAGGATGAAGTAGAAATGGCGATCCGAATAATAATAGAAGATAGAGAAAAATGGCGATCCGAATAGTAATAGAGGATAGAATAGAAATGGCGATATGAATAGTAATAGAGGATAGAGTAGAAATAGCGATCCGAATAGTAATAGAAGACAGAGTAGAAATAGCGATCCGAATAGTAATAGAGGAAAGAGTAGAAATGGCGATCCGAATAGTAATAGAGGATAGAGTAGAAATGGCGATCCGAATAGTAATAGAGGATAGAGTAGAAATGGTGATCCGTATAGTAATAGAGGATAGAATAGAAATAGCGATCCGAATAGTAATAGAGGATAAGAGTAGAAATGGCGATCCGAATAGTAATAGAGGATAGAGTAGAAATGGCGATCCGAATAGTAATAGAGGATAGAGTAGAAATGGTGATCCGTATAGTAATAGAGGATAGAATAGAAATAGCGATCCGAATAGTAATAGAGGATAGAATAGAAATGGAGATCCGAATAGTAATAGAGGATAGAGTAGAAATAGCGATCCGAATAGTAATAGAGATAGAAATAGAAAATAGCGATCCGAATAGTAATAGAGGATAGGGGATCCGAATAGTAATAGAGGATAGAGAATGGCGATCCGAATAATAATAGAAGATAGAGTAGAAATGGCGATCCGAATAGTAATAGAGGATAGAGTAGAAATAGCGATCCGAATAGTAATAGAGGATAGGGTAGAAGTAGCGATCCGAATAATAATAGAAGATAGAGTAGAAATGGCGATCCGAATAGTAATAGAGGATAGAGTAGAAATGGCGATCCGAATAGTAATAGAGGATAGAGTAGAAATGGCGATCCGAATAGTAATAGAGGATATCCGAGTAGAAATAGAGGATGAGAGAAAAGTAGATCTGAATAGTAATAGAGGATAGAATAGAAATAGAGGATCCGAATAGTCCGAATAGAATAGAATATGAGTAGAAATAGAGATCCGAATAGTAATAGAGGATAGGGTAGAAATGGCGATCCGAATAGTAATAGAGGATAGTAGAGGATAGAAAATGGCGATCCGAATAGTAATAGAGGATAGAATAGAAAATGGCGATCCGAATAGTAATAGAGGATAGAGTAGAATTAACGATCTGAATAGTAAGGATAGAGTAGAAATAGCGATCCGAATAGTAATAGAGGATAGAAATAGCGATCCGAATAGTAATAGAAGACAGAGTAGAAATAGCGATCCGAATAGTAATAGAGGAAAGAGTAGAAATGGCGATCCGAATAGTAATAGAGGATAGAGTAGAAATGGCGATCCGAATAGTAATAGAGGATAGAGTAGAAATGGTGATCCGTATAGTAATAGAGGATAGAATAAAATAGCGATCCGAATAGTAATAGAGGAATAGAGGATAGAAAAATAGCGATCCGAATAGTAATAGAGGATAGAGTAGAAATGGCGATCCGAATAGTAATAGAGGATAGAGTAGAAATGGTGATCCGAATAAAGTAATAGAGGATAATGAAATAGCGATCCATGTAGAATAGAATAGAAATAAGATCCGAATAGTAATAGAGGATAGAATAGAAATGGAGATCCGAATAGTAATAGAGGATAGAGTAGAAATAGCGATCCGAATAGTAATAGAGGATAGGGTAGAAGTAGCGATCCGAATAATAATAGAAGATAGAGTAGAAATGGCGATCCGAATAGTAATAGAGGATAGAGTAGAATTAGCGATCTGAATAGTAATAGAGGATAGAGTAGAAATAGCGATCCGAATAGTAATAGAAGACAGAGTAGAAATAGCGATCCGAATAGTAATAGAGGAAAGAGTAGAAATGGCGATCCGAATAGTAATAGAGGATAGAGTAGAAATGGCGATCCGAATAGTAATAGAGGATAGAGTAGAAATGGTGATCCGTATAGTAATAGAGGATAGAATAGAAATAGCGATCCGAATAGTAATAGAGGATAAGAGTAGAAATGGCGATCCGAATAGTAATAGAGTAATATGATCCGAATAGTAATAGAGGCGAAAATGGTGATCCGTATAGTAATAGAGGATAGAATAGAAATAGCGATCCGAATAGTATAATAGAAATGGAGATCCGAATAGAAATAGAGGATAGAGAAATAGTAATCCGAATAGTAATAGAGGATAGAAAAGTAGCGATCCGAATAATAATAGAAGATAGAGTAGAAATGGCGATCCGAATAGTAATAGAGGATAGAATAGAAATAGCGATCCGAATAGTAATAGAGGATAGAATAGAAATGGAGATCCGAATAGTAATAGAGGATAGAGTAGAAATAGCGATCCGAATAGTAATAGAGGATAGGGTAGAAGTAGCGATCCGAATAATAATAGAAGATAGAGTAGAAATGGCGATCCGAATAGTAATAGAGGATAGAGTAGAAATAGCGATCCGAATAGTAATAGAGGATAGAATAGATATAGCGAACTGAATAATAATAGAGGATAGTGTAGAAGTAGAGATCCAAATAGTAACAGAGGATAGAATAGAAATGCAGATCAGTCAGACGGCAAGCTAATTCCTACTTTTGCGTTTTCTCTATCGTCATGTGGTCTACGTAATTCAATAATGGGGTCGCCTGTTTTTGCTCACTGGCGATCTATCTTCACACTCAAGTGTCGGTAGCGATAATTATAGTAATAAATGGTATAATGTACATTGTATGTAAAGTTAATTGCGAAGACAGAAGGGTCTGCGTACTATCGGAAGAGAATTCACAATGAGAAAGTTGATGCATCGAAAGAAAAAAGCCCTGCTCGGTGCATGTTCATAAGGAATCCCAGACGTGGCAGATCCAGATTCATGGTGATTGCCCAGGAACGGATTCTTGAAGAAAGAATCTGAAGGGATGATGTGTACGGAACAAGAATAAGCTTTAAGAAGTAATTCTATCAAGTAATCAGTCGATAGAACTGTTGATTTGGCCTTGAGTAAGCGACGTAGGGAAGCTGCGCTTTCTGTGGAATACAGCTTTAAGTAGCCTACAAAGATGACCAAAAAAAAACACGCGCCAGGATATTTTTCTCCCCGGAATCGATCCTTCAGATCTACAAATCCACCATTCACCCTTGCGTGGAGTATTGCTGCCATATATGGTCTGAGCCACCTTCTGTTTACCTCGAAGTTCTTGACAAGATCCAGAGACAGATATGTAATATAATTGGCCCTGATCTGGCATCTCGTCTACAGTTGCTCTCTCACAGACGCGCCGTCGCCTCTCTCTGTCTTTTTTACAAGTAATTTCATGGTAACTGCTCCGATGAGCTGCTTTCACTGGTTCCCAGACTTCATGAATTCAAGCGCCCTACGAGGCTGGCATCCCGCTCCCACCCTTACACTGTAGAAAATTTTAAATGTAGCCGTCTCGTCTACTCCAATAGCTTCATACCTCCCACCTCTCGCCTGTGGAACACCCTTCCCAATTACTGTTTCCCTGAGAGCTATAATCTCCAACTATTCAAATGTAATGTCAATCGACATCTCCAGTTACCTTGATCTATCCACTATCCCTCTCCTCATCCTTTCTTCTATCACTCCTATCTGCTCTTGCTCCAAATCTTCTGCAACCCCCTTCATTCTAGTGGCTTCACGCCTTCCTCGGGGCGTAATGCTTAAAAAAAATAAACATTCAGAACACCTTGGGAACTATGTATGTATAGCGTCGTGAGCACAGAGAAGTAATATGAGCATTTATCAGAGTCTTTACTCTAGAATGAGCAATGTAGGATACAAACAAGCGCTTGGAGAGAAATCGCCCTGGTATCATACCTGTACACGAGACCAATCATGAATTATGATGCCTTGATGAAACAGGTGAAAATACAGAGGTACGTAGAACTGGCAGGTGAAATCGGCTACTGCTGGGAAGAACATTTTTGTATGTCGATCGAAATATCCCGTTGGGGTAACGAAAACTTACGTCTATATTTCTTAAAACATACGTTCTAATTTTTTTTTTTTTTTTTTAATGTAATGTAAAAATAAGATCTATGACGAGAATATGAGATATAACCCAAAAAGGGTTTTCCAAAACCGCATTTCAAGATGATCACCGAGAACAAATAAAAAGAGAGCTTTTATTTGGATAAAAGCATTTGTAATAGTGGAGACTATTTATTCTTATAATAGTTGGCACTTTTGAAACTTTGCTAAACAGTCTAGAATAAAGACTGCATGATTTAGAAACTGCAGCATATTTAAGAAGGTCTGACGTGAAACAGTCTGTAGCGATAACGAATCGACATATCGTCTAACACGTGCTCAGGTAGAGTATCGAAAAACAAAGTGTCGAAATACAAAATGACGAATGGACAAAATGTCGACCAGACAAACTGTCGAACGGACTAAATATCGAACGAACAACGTGTCGAATTGACAAAGTGCTGAACGGAAAAATAGTCGAACAAACTAAATTACGAAAGGCCATAAATCTTCTTACAATAGGATACCGTTTTCTTTTGATATCCTGCTAGTAAATAATTATGGTAAAACTTTAAACTAATATAAAAACGTCCGATACAAGAAAACTTTCAACATATCTGCTAACATTTATTAAAAATGATCTGCATTCAAACTACAGAAAATAGTTTTTATTTACGAGAAAATACAATTGTGGTAAAAATAAATTATTTTATTTATGAAAAAATACAATATTGGTAAAAATAAATTCTTTTATTTATGAAAAAATACAATATTGGTAAAAATAAATTCTTTTATTTATGAAAAAAATACAATATTGGTAAAAATAAATTCTTTTATTTATGAAAAAATACAATATTGGTAAAAATAAATTCTTCTATTTATGAAAAAATACAATATTGGTAAAAATAAATTCTTTTTATTTATGAAAAATACAATATTGGTAAAAAAAATAAATTACAATATTGGTAAAAATTCTATTTATGAAAAAATACAATATTAGTAAAAATAAATTCTTCTATTTATGAAAAAATACAATATTGGTAAAAATAAATTCTTTTATTTATGAAAAAATACAATATTGGTAAAAATAAATTCTTTTATTTATGAGAAAATGTAATTGTGGTAAAAAAAATGATTTCTGGGAAAATACAATTGTGGTAAAAATAAATTCTTATTTATGAGATAATATAATTGTGATAAAATAAAATTATTTCTGAGAAAATACAATAGTGGTAAACATAAATTATTTTATTTATGAGAAAATACAATAGTCGTGAAAATAAATTCTTTTATTTATGAGAATATACAATTGTGGTAAACATAAATTCTTTTATTTATGAGAAAATACAATTGTGTTAAAAATAAATTCTTTTATTTATGAGAAAATGAAAATTGTGGCAAAATATAATTAAAGATTGTGTGCGATGTTTTGTGTTCGACTCTTTTTCCGTTCAACACGTTGTCCATTCAACATTTTGCCTGCTGGACATTTTGGCCATCTGTTATTTTGCTTTTTGTCATATTGTCCTTCGGCACTCTCATCTACTACCGTCCATATCAATTTCCAATACAAGAAATGTCCTTTTCGCATTTCACGGCAGCGTTTTTTTTTGTTTTTTTTTATTTTTTATTAAGATTTGGTATTCTCCTCGTCTGGGTGCTATTCACGACAATAGAACCCAGTCTCTGCTATTATTTAAACTTTTATTATTAGACGAAGAGGCATTCATGCCTTTTCACAAGGACATTAGAACTAAACGACCGTAATAGATACGACCTGAATTTGAATTCCTATACCCGTTTTACCTTGGCACCGATAACCGTTACTCTACCATCGCATCACATAAGATAGTGATAATAAAACAATAAATGCCCAGGCTACATGCTGCTGCTACATTATAATGGCGCTCCCGGCGTTTCATGCTAAAACAGACATAGTTCTCGTGAAACCCGATCTTAATTGACTGGAGATGTTAACAGATACTGTTTGAGAAGACAGTTTCATTTTAATAATAATAATATAATGCCATAATGCGATGGTAAGCCAGATATTGGTCTCATGCCTTCTTATCTTAATTGACTGGATGTGATAAAATACACATATTGTGCTGCGGGGAATTAAGATGAGCTCGAGTCAATATCGAATTCAGTACCACGGATCTGCTTTAAAACTGACTGACTTTAACTAGTTTCGCATGAACAATTTGTGGAGGGCCACTGAATGAGGTAATTGAATGGACGTAAAAGAAATTAAAATGGTAGAGTACCACTAAATGCGTTTATTGAATCGATGTAATAGTTAGAAAAATTACAGATTCTGCGGAAATGTAGGTTAAATTATGGTTGCTTCCAGACATTAAAAAGTTGTCATTGCTGGATATAAAGTTAGCTCTTGCAAAAAATCCCTTCTAAATTAAACTTCTTTCTTACAAATGGAATACGAACAGAATAAGGATGATTCAATCCTGTGTACGTGGCATATTGGGAATTAGCTCTCTAGGTTTTATTTGTTAGAATTAATTAAGTTAGCTCATCTGAACATTTGACATGGAAAAAGCGATAGAATGGCGATAGGTTTGTGACTATGGTAAAAAAAGGGTGGGAAATAATTTACCATTAGGCTGCGTAAACTTTTTTCAGTTCTAAAATCTGAATTGGGAAACTCTAGCCCAGAATATTCACACCGTTTACTGACTGTTAGGTTGTGTAACTATTGCGCTACGGCGAGGACCTACATATGTTTTCTTTTTTTTTTCTTTTTTTTTTTTTTATCCGCTATTCCATTGAATGCGAGATGAAAACGAGGCTTGTTCTGCACCAAACAAAAGCAACATTCCTGCTTAAGGAAGTCAGTTTGATCAATTATAACTTCTATGATATTCTTGTGCCAGGAAGTTTCAAGACAATGTAAATTTCAGAAACGATTCCACAGATTACAGTCAATTTAGTGAGACATAGTTTATGAGATTCTTCCCCAATATTCAGCGCTTATCATGTCATCAATCTTTTCTGCAGCTTCCGGAAATCAATTGTTATTACTGCTATTATTTCAGCAATAATGTCTCTACTGTCACTTCTTCTTCTTCTTCTTCTTCTTCTTCTTCTTCTTCTTCTTCTTCTTCTTCTTCTTCTTCTCCTTCTTCTTCTTCTTCTTCTTCTTCTTCTTCTTCTTCTTCTTCTTCTTCTTCTTTCTTCTTCTTCTTCTTCTTCTTCTTTTTCTTCTTCTTCTTCTTCTTCTTCTTCTTCTTCTTCTTTTTCTTCTTCTTCTTCTTCTTCTTATTATTATTATTATTTTATTATTATTATTGTTAATATTATTATTATTATTGTTATTATTATTATTATTATTATTATCCTTATCCTCCTTCTTCTTCTTCTTCTTTGACTTCATCCTCAGCTTCTCATACGTTAATATTTGGCCAGTTTTGGGGCTTGACAATTGCATTTGAGCCCTACACAGATTGTCACCATTGGTGTTGACCTCAGTGTCCACATTTATATTTGCATACACTCTGATATCGACCATTTTAACACATAAATATAGTATACCTTAATACAATATTTTATCACACACACATGTACACAAATATATATATATATATATATATATATATATATATATATATATATATATATATATATATAGAGAGAGAGAGAAAAGAGAGAGAGAGAGAGTTAGTTAAAATATTAGTAGTCAACATATATATATATTCCAAGAGGATATCCAGGTAGAGCCCAATGTCCAGGAGAGACCAAGAATATAATATAAAAGGTTTAAGCATTAATATATATATATATATATATATATATATATATATATATATATGTATGTATTGATGTAATGGAATAACCATTCACCCTCATGAATGATTACACTATAGGTAGTAAGTACCTATAAAGTCAACTGATTTGGGTAAGAGTGAGAGCGAGACGACGCAAGCACGTCCTACATCCAAATTAGTGGCACTCATTACTCGATTGACCTGTGTGTATAACTGTAACGTATTTCATATTGTACTGGTTTTGTGCAATAAATAATATAATATATATATATATATATATATATATATATATATATATATATATATTATATTTGAATAAAAGACAGATCACGTTAAGATTCCATGTAATAAGCTATTTCACCATAACCCCTTTAACACGGTTCTGGATCATCAGACTTTACTTCCAAAAGCTGAAATGAAAAATGAAAAAAGAAATTCACACGTTTTTACGGACCTCATCAAGTTTACGCAAAGTTAACGAAGTGAGGAAGTGAGCTGGGAGAGAGGATATGAGTGTGTCATATGTATCATTTTAGTTTCCTATTTTATTTTTATTCCTATATATATATATATGTATATATGTATATATATATATATATATATATATATATATATATGTATGTATATATATATATATATATATATATATATATATATATATATATATATACATATCGTCCTGGGTAAAACGATAAACGAATTCTGTAGCCCTTAGGTTCATAGAACAGCCACAGCAGCAGTGATGTTTCATGGGCAAAGCCTGTCGCAGCCCAATACTCTTCAGGTTGGTTTGGATTCGGAGTTTTCCTTCTCGTAGCGTGTTCGAATTCCAGAGGAGTTCATTACATTCACTTACGTGCTAATACCCTTGGTAAAGGTATGAATTCATCACTTCTCCCCCCCCTCAGTCAGGCTATCTTCTCGTGCGACCTCAGTACATGTGGTACCCCTACAACTCTAATAACTTACGGTACTCGTGATTGTGATCCTGACACTGGTTGCCATCCAAGGCTATAGGGCTTAATCTGTTCTTTTATTTACACATGGCTAGGGGCGTGAGAGAAGAATTGGATAAATACCTTTGCCAAGAGTATTAGCATGTAAATCTTTAAGTTAATGTAATGCGCTCGACTGGAATTTGAGCCGGGATTTTCGATTTCTCAAACTGAGCCGCTAACCATTACATCACCGTGACCGGCTTTAAATATGTCTTAACAACCTTTTAGATATCAAAATATCAAAACTTCACAAAAATTTATTCTACTTGTGAAAATTTCAAAATGCCCAATCCGTCCCCGGATAAGTTGTCTCGGCTTATGCACGTGGGTTGAATGTTTACTTTTTTCTCATATATAAACTAGGAGGATCGACTTATATACGAATGCATGTAGTATGCGATCGGTGGCGTCGAGCATCATCTGTTCGAAATATATTCGAACAAAAATCTCCAAATACAACATTCAGCCAAACTCCATTGAACTCCATCTCAAACCTTCCCCCGACCATTTTTTTTTTTTAAAGAACCGCTGCTTAGCAACGACCTTCGCTTAAAAGCCAAAAAGTTTGGACTGTACATTGTTCATTTATTTATGTCATTAGCTGGGTGCGGTCTGGGACGGTTAGTCGAGATGGGTCGGGCGGCAAAACCATTTTGAGCTGGGCTGGAGGCCGCCAAGAAAGTCTGATGTCTGCATCAATATTCCATTTTGAAAGCTCCAAGAATGACGTCTCGAACAGAAGACTGTCATTGGGGACAAAGCATAACTTGACACGAAGAATTTATTTGGTTTATCTTGTATATTTTATAACAAAGTAAGGCGCGCTCAGACAGACAAAATGGCGTCGAACACAGGATTATGTTCAGTAATATTGTTTCGAAGGCTAAATGGTGTTCCATCGGTACTCGATAATGACCAACTCTGCCGTGCGTCCATAAATAAAGACTATTACTTTGTCTAGGCCTATAGTTTTAGATCTGTTCCGCTATTAGTCAGTCCTGGCCCATTGTATACAGCGACGTTGTCGAAGTTAAATATGGCTTGCCAAAAATAGGAAAAGTAAGTTTTGGGGGTACAGATAATTATCAAAGCTACACATTGTAACACTTATAATCTATCTATCTATCTATCTATCTATCTATCTATCTATCTATCTATCTATCTATCTATTTATCTATCTATCTATCTATCTATCTATCTCTGTATATATATATATATATATATATATATATATATATATTTTCATTAAATATATATATTCATCTATGTAAACAATAACAGACTATCATCACTATCTTGTCCGTATATTGCATAATATATTGTAGAGTAAATGACATCTTTGATAATGGCTTATGTAAGCCGAAAGCTTAGATTGGATTAACAAATATGGATCAATATTGTGGTTTTCTTTCTTCGTTTAATGATAATGTTATTAAGCTTATCAGACGTTATGAAAAGAATTTACATAAAATAAATAGACAACACTTGTCTATATTATTTAATGAAATATGTATGAATGAAAAAATGCTGCCTAAATACATAAAATGTATATATATATATATATATATATATATATATATATATAGGTTTGGTTTAGTTTGGTTTACGGCATATCAATCTCAATGGGTTATTTAATGCCGACAGGTTTTTTATTGCTGACTATATTTTTTTTTTAAGAAATGTATTGCTGGTGATAATTTTTCTTCAAAAATGTATTATTGGTAATAATTTCTCCAAAAAACATTGCTGGTATTAAAACCTAATTTCATACCTTCATTGTGTTTTGACCTCTTTTAAGGGGGTTACTTTTTACCCATAGCTAGGGCCCTAACAAGTTCTACCAACCCGGGTCAGGGTGGATCTGGGAATACCAGCAATTAAGAGGTGGTCCCACACTATTCAAAACCTGATCAAAAGCCTTGCTATCGGATGTAGTTTATCGTCTTACCCAGGCCTCTGATCGGGAGATTTTGAGGTGTGAAAAAGAAAAATGAATCGCCATTACCTTGTTTGAGGGGAATATATGCTCGCTAGTAATAAAGCATATGAATACGGCCCGTTCGAATCTGGAATAAATATGGTTTCTACAGAAACAAAGAAGAATCTCCGGCAGATTTTACTTCCCATTGCGAATGATTATAAGTAAGACGCTATCTTTTCGTTCTCCTTTCACTCTGCTTATTGTTGCATATATGTGTTATAGTTCCCCTGCGTGAGTTAAATGTTAATATGTGTCTATAATTTTTTATAATATCTGAGGAGAAAAGTAAGTCATTCCTTTTCTTTCACCTATTCCGTTCCGTCCGTGAAATAAGGTGTTATTATATTGTGGATATGATAATGCCCATAATGGGGGAAATACAAACTAGGAGAATATTAAATTATTCAATTGCTCACCCATTGAAATGTGTGTATATTTCTTTACAAGAAAAAGAAAACTTCTATAAACTTCTGAGAGAATAACTGTAATTAATTTGACATATTTAACTCTTAAATCAATGTGTGATTTTGCGAATATGCTGCTCTCATTTAAATGCTGAATATTAAATCGTTCAGATGACAAATACTTCCAGGCTTTTTATTCGTTTCCTTCAAGCATTCTTGGTTGATTTTCTAGAAGTAAACATATTCTTTCTTTCAAAGGCAAAAACAGACAAACTTTGTAGTGTCCTTCCTCAGGTTAACCATTACACACCTGTGTTGTAGGCAAAGACACTGGATTCATTCCCTGTGTCTTCAAGTAAAGCTTTGAATAGGCTACGTTTAATCGCTCGAGAACGAAGGTAGTTTACAGTAGAAACTAAAGCAGGCCTAGTATTTGAAGTTTTATAACTTTTCAACATATAATTCTGATGTAGGATTTTCTGACGTATTTCCTTGGTTCGTGAAAAACAAAAACATCGTGCCCTGTTACACAGCCTATCACTGATTGGATTAAATCTAGTTTTTCAAGCAAGTCAATTTCTTAATCCACTCCTCGATTAAAAAGAAAGTTAAACTGTATATTGGAACCTTATGCTTTTATTCATTGCCAGTGAATAAAAGTTCTCTTATCTACAGCTTTCATTGCTCTGTCAAATTTACAGCAATATAAGATGCGCTTCTCTTCATAGTCTTGCGTGGGAGACTGACATTCTACAAGATGCTTCTTTTTGGGGGTATAATCCTGGCACGAGAACATGGACTTATCTCTTTGTGAATGATTGTCCGGTAGCACCAATTTCTATTCAAATGTCAAAACCTTTTTCGAGTTATGTTGAATCTTCTGTTTTGACGACTCTAAAAAAAAAATCTTTGTTCCGTCTCAATATGTTTAATCAAGTCGGCTACGGATATATATATTTTTCTGCAAATTCATTTTTACGAAAGTCTGACGCTTTGGTACAAGGCTCCGTTTCACAGTTCATCCTTTTTTCTTTTTTTTTTTTGTAATCATTTCACCCCATGTAAGGTCGTAAAGACAAAAGAGGTTACTGACTGTGAAAGAACAAGAAGAAAAAAAGAGAAACCGTATTAAGGAGCGAGAAGAACAGAAGAATATTCGCGAAGATAGTAGATAATAATTGACATTGAATTTAAATTCTTGAAGATCAAAGTTAGCTGGAAAGAAAGGAGCCGGAAGACAGTTCCACAAGTAGGAAGTACGACAAAAGAAGCTGTTAGCGCAGATCATACGGTTACATCTAGCCAATTCAACTGTAAATTGATGAAACCTTTTTGGTAATCTACTATTGCGGTTAAATTCATGAAGTCTAGGTACCATAGTGAAGAGCTCGTTCGAACAATTGCCATGAAAGTATTTATAGAAAAGACACAGGCAACTACATTACAGCAGTGGGAAAGTGGCTGATGCTGAGACGCCAGGTCAAGGTCAATAATATTGCAGATTCTTCTTTAGATTTTATCAAAAACTTCTAAATATGTAGCAGGAGCCCCTGCCCGTATGTGGCAGCACTGTTCAAAGCATGAACAAATAGTAGATTTATAAAGATGTCAGATAGATTATGGAGAGAATAAGTGTCTAACACGACACAGTGAACCAATTTTCTTAGCAGTATATCTAGCAATGGATTCAATATTATCTTTCTTGTGCATGTCAGTCGAGAATATTAACCCTAGAAGGCTCGGCGAACAACTCTCATGGAGTTTAACATCAGCCATGCTGATGGGAGGTACAAAAAGGTCACTCAAATACTTAATAGAGTAAAAAGTTTTGGAGGCGTTGAAATTAAAAAGCCATTCTTTGTCCCAGTAAACAGCATAGTGAAGGCCACTTTTTGATCAGCTGCTAATTTGACCATATCTAACTGATCAGATGTTTTATCAGGACAGGATTATATATTTGTGTCATCAATATAGATAATAAGTTGAGAAATGATGCTGTAAATCCTGGTTGTGTTGAATAGATTAATGTGGCTGCGTGTTGAAGAGCATTTAACATTTATACATTTTTTTTAAATCAAGGAAAAACAATGGAAAACCGATTTGTGTTTCAACGATAAAATATATATTAAAAACAGCAAATACAAGGTAATTTTTGTAATGTGTGAATAAGGAGAAAAAAGTAGTTTCCCTTTAACTGTTAGTTGAATATGGTGATATTTAAATAAGCAAGTTTTCCGAATATAATGTTCAGAGTTCTGCGTTAAAATAGAATGTGTATTCAGAAGAATGTACAGTAAGTTCAATTGTATATTTTGTATAACTAACAGAGTTGTTGAAACTTGGTTTGTTAACAAAGAACTGGTGGTGAATGATATTCAAGTTCTGTGTCTCTGTGTGTGCGTGCGGAGTGAGTAGAATGAATAGTCTGTGTAGACGCGTGTGAGATGTTGAGTTCTGCTGTCTTCAACTCTACTGTTTAATTTTGGAACAAATCCGTACTTATATTACTACCGCTAGGCTCCCAGCACGAACGCGGGATAAATTTTTGAAAGAACACGAAAAATATCTGATTGGATGAGAAATTAACCAATCGGTGATTTTTTTAACAAAAGCATGATTGTGAATTAACGGTAGGAAAAATTCAATGTGGTGAATGCGATCAGTAAATCGTCCTGTGATATTTAGTACTTATTATTTAACCAATCACAGTTGAGAAAAATATAGGCGTGTCAAAACATAGCAGTAATCACTACAATGCCATCAGGAAGATCATTGATGAAAAGTAAGAACAAAGTAGGTCCTTGTATATAGAACCTTAAAGAACAGCTGCATTAGCATAAAAAGATCTGGAAGAATGAGTGTTTAGGATAGCTTTCATTTTGTGATTTGATAAGAAAAACTGAGTCAGCTCTAAAAGTCGTCTGCAAATAACATAACGTTTTTGCTTGCGTAGAAGACTGTTTTTTTTTTTTTTTTTTAAAGCGATGTTGTTTCCCGGTACATAATGTAGACTTTTTACTTACTAGAAAGATTTTAAACTATTCGTCCAAGCTAAGATTAAAACAACTAAGGAATATAACCTGACAAAAGTTTCTTCTTGCTTCTAGAAAAATTTAACGTAATAAATTGCCATAATATTATTCTACATATATATAAAAAAAATAAAAACATTTGGCATTGACCGAGCAGACAGCGCTACTGTCGTTTTAAATTTATAAAATCTTTCTCGTAAAGCAACTTTTTTCAGGAACACAGCTTTCTCAGGTCCAGTATTGATGGAGGTTTCGTTCGTAATCTGTTCTTTTGTTTGATGAGTGGTAAAGCGTATACTTACTGATTATGTCATTTTTTTTTCTTTGCTACATTTCCATTTCATTTTAGTTGTTGCTGCTGTCAAAAATCATCTGTTGGCCTCTTTGATACAGTTCTTTTTCTGGGATTGTGTAGCGCCAATCCATCAGTTTCGAAGAAGTATGATCTCTAAGATCCACAGTCTTCACTCGGTCAAAGTCATTTTTAATTGTTGATTAGATAAAACGGTTTTATACTGTTTTATTTATATCTGAACTGATTTGGTACCATGTACGACATTCTTATGCTACAGGCTACCCGACAACAAACCCGGGAAATTTGGTACAGTATATTTAATTGTTGGAATTTTTGTTAGAGTTATTTGAAACAAAAGCAAACGATAGAAATGTAGTAGCTTAAAACAGAAGAAAAAACACACACAAATATTATATGTAGCGGTTCAAAGTAAAGAACGCCATGTTGGCTGTTATTCATTCTTAAAGAGAATACACGGCGTATTGAAATTTTCATAACTGCTGTATCGTGGAATAACAACTCGTTAAAAAAATTATATGTCAGTTATTTTTTTTAGTTCATTCCTATAGTAAAATTTAGAAGCTTAAATAAGGAGAATAAAAGCAGAAATGTTAGATGTAGTGGTTCAAACTAAAGAACGCCATGTTGCCTGTTCTTCCTTAAAGAGAACAATCACCACACATTAAAAATCTCATAACTGCCGTATCGTGTAGCAATAACTCTTTAAAAATTTTATATGCTAGTCATTTTTTAGTTAATTCATATCGTAAAATTTAGTGTCTTCAAACAGTACAAAGACAAATGTTAGATTTAGTGTGAAAGCTATAAAGTATTTCTTATATGTTCGTTAATTTTTGTCTATATCTCTGAGATGAAGTACGATGAATACTTACAAATTTTTGCTTATAAGTCCCAAAGATTCACAAGATTCCTGAAGGACATATAGCCCAGTTCGTTAGATCCAGTAACTAGAGCCCAAAATTTTTGAGTCCAGTACCAGGCTACAGCATTAGAGCGTTACTGTTTTTTGGAATATATCTATGTGCTAGTGAGCCAATCAAAATGAGCTGACTCATTTTATAGTCCACCAAGATATGGGTTAACCAATCAGAAAGCTCAAAATATTCAATCCGACGTGTATAAAGGCAGTCATTTTGTTTTTTCTCCAAAAATATCTTCACTGCCAACCTCTGGTATCGAAGGCCTGAAGAATTACTGAACAGCTGCTACTTTCTCCAAATATTCACTGCCAACCTCTGATATCGAAGACCTGAACAATTATTGAACAGCTGTTACTAGTGATATTGGCGTTGTTCCATTGAACACATTACGTACTGCACTGGATTCTATATCCAAAGACTACGGCAAACATGGGCATCATGGTGAACCAAAACCCTTGGAGATTCGAGTTAAAGGGAAATAACAGAGACATCTGGAAGAGGTATGTCAATGTGGAACTAGAACAATCTACCCGAATATAAATGGTTCGTTTCGAAATTTCTATCACCTGAAGAAGATCGGAGCGTAAATTGGCCGAAACGTTGCGAATATGGCAATGAATTTGCGGAAAACAGCCCGAGTAATGTAAGTAGTTAATTATTTTCATCATATAGTAAATCTTAAATTTCCTGTCTTTTTGTGGGGCATCCTCTACTATCGATCTATTGAAGCTAGTTAAGAACATGGTTACTGTTTTCAGATGAATGTTTTTTTGTTTGTTTGTTTTTTGTTTTTTTTTGTTTTGCTTTTGGGGTTTTTTTTAACAATTTTCGCTGTTGGGCGAAACTAACTTCATCTCAGCCTACTTCAATTTCTTTTTCTCCTATATTAAATTTGTTATAAGTGATCCATACACCGAGGTATTTGAAGTCTTTAATATTTACCCAATTCTACATTCTCAATGTTTATGATGGATTCAGGGTAGATGCCATCACCGCTTTCATTAAAATTCCAGATGATAGATTTTGTTTTCGATATGTTTATCTTGAGTTTTATTACTTGGAACACTTGGTAGAGGATATTGATTTTCTGTTCAAGATCATTCTTATCCCGACTATAAAGACCTACATGTCATAAGGTTAGCCCCGCTTATCAACATATTGGCCTCGAGAGAACGCCACAGCCAACATAAATTTGTTTAACTACTTAGTTCACAGCGATCGTTTGAAGGAAGAAAAAATCATTTTCTTGGTGCCTAAGGAAATGCATTTTGAAAACCAGACAAACGTTTGCGAAGAATAAGAGGGGTTAAATGGTAGGCGTTAAATGGTAGGGCGTAAATCAGAGCGGCTAAATGGGAAAAGTAATATGAGAATGTCTAAATGAGGGGGGTTAAATGATAGGGGGGGCTAAATAAAAGAAGTTAATGTCTAAATCGGAGTGGCTAAATGAGAGTGACTAAATGAAAGTGTCTAAATGAAAGCAGTTAAATGATGGTGGATAAATGAGAGCGGCTAAATTAGACTGACTAAATGAGTGGGGTTAAATGAGAGTTTCTAAATAAGAGCAGTTAAATAAGAGTGGCTAAATGAAAACCGCTAAATAATAGCGGATAAATGAAAGTGACTGAATGAGAGCGGCTAATTAGAGTGTTTAAATGCGTGGGGTTAAATGATATTTGTTCAATTAGAGCAGTTAAATGAGAGTGTCTAAATGAGCGTCGCTAAGTGAAAGTTTCTAAATGAGCGTGTCTAAATGATAGTGGTTAATTGAGAGCGGCTAAATGAGAGTGACTAAATGAGCGTGGCTAAATGAAAGTGGCTAAATTAGAGCGGTTAAATGAGTGCAGCTAAATGAAAGTGGCTAAATGAGATTGTCTAAATGAGCGTGGCTAAATGAAAGCGGTTAAATGAGAGTGGCTACATGAGAGAGGCTAAATGGGAGCGGTTAAATGAGCGTGGCTAAATGAGACTGTCCATATGAGTGTCTCTATGAACGTGGCTAAATGAATGCAGCTAAATGAGAGTGGCTAAATAAGAGTGGCTAAAAGAGAGAGATTAAATGAGTGTGGCTGAATGAGTTTGCCTAAATGAATGTGGCTAAATGAATGCGGCTAAATGAGAGTGGCTAAATAAGAGCGGTTAAACGAAAGTGTCTAAATGAGTGTGGCTAAATGATAGTGCCTAAATTTGAGTAATTAAATGAGAGCGGCTAAGTGAAAGTGGCTAAATGAAATTGTCGAAATGAGCGTGGCTAAATGAAAGCGGATAAATGAGAGTGGCTACATAAGAGTGGCTAAATGAGAGTGGTTAAATGAGCCTGGCTAAATGAGACTGTCCAAATGAGTGTCTAAATGAACATGGCTAAATGAAAGCGCCTAAATGAGAGTGGTTAAATAAGAGTGGCTAAATGAGAGCGGTTAAATGAGTGTGGTTGAATGAGTTTGCCTAAATGAATGTGGATAAATGAATGCGGTTAAATGAGAGTGGCTAAATAAGAGCGGTTAAACGAAAGCGTCTAAATGAGCGTGGCTAAATGATAGTGCTTAAATGTGAGTAGTTAAATGAGAGCAGCTAAGTGAAAGTGGCTAAATGACTTTGTCGAAATGAGCGTGGCTAAATGAAAGCGGCTAAATGAGAGTGGTTAAATGAGAGTGGCTAAATGAGTGTGTCTAAATGAGAAAGTCTAAATAATAGTGGCTAAATGAGAGTGTTTAAGTGAGAGCCGCGAAATGATAACAGTTAAATTAGAGTGGTTAAATGCATCACTTTTAAGAGCTGACTCTGTATCTGATAAATTTAGAATTAAAATATGATAAGTAGTAGCATATTATTTTTGTTTAAATTTATTTAAAGCACTCCAAATAATAAGATTGAAGCAAATTTCGCCAAAAAGCTTGAAGTGGTTGAAAAGCCAAAAGTCAGTTTTAATCTTTAATTAAATTTCAACAGTGCAAAGGATTTTAAAACAATTAACACATAATTGAAAAAAAAAAGAAGCAAAATCCAAGACAGTGGTCGGCAATCCCTAGCTTAGGGACACATGCAGCCATCAATGGAGTTTTGTCCGCCCCGCCATTTTAACATCTGGACACTAATTAACTATATCAGTTGGAATTAATCGATTAACTATTCGACGAATTTTTGAAATCAAAATTTTCTTCCAAATCCGCTGCTATATTTTACAAGAAATGTGTTTTGCTAAGTGGAATTTAACTTTATTGAATAACGCAACAAAAATGGTAACATTATTTGGAAGTACATATGATTTGTGTACAACTCTTTTCGAAAAGAAATTCGCCCTTTTGAGGAGGGGATATCAAAAAAAATAAACAGAAACAATTGCCTCATTAAATAATTTAACATTTCTAACAGTATTCCCTTTGTAATAAGGTATTTGTATTTTTCTTGTTTATGTTTAATCTGTTGTTCCTGTAGTAAAATAAGGAAGCTTGTTTAAATAATATGACATTAATTTCGTTGTTTCTTCTTTAAACCTTCAGACCAAGGAAAACCTTCTGGACGGAGCGAGCACAGGTAAAGACAATTTATTATAGTACACTGATGTTCTAAATTCTTGCCACCGCCTACCAAAAAGTAATGCAAACAACAGAATTTAAAAAGTAATACAGTAATACAAAGCACGTGCACTAAATTCAGTTTATTCATTTTCAGTGAAGGTGTCACACATCGAGAAAGTCTGTAGGAGCTCCCGTCAGCCATCTGAAATAGAAAATTATATTATATAGGGGTGACAAGACTTAAAGGACCATCCTGTATAATTGATATCATGGTCATCGTCCGAGAGACTACAGAGCTTTCTGGCCAGATCTCTCCAAAAGTTTACACGATCTGTTTGGTCTTAAATTATTAAAACCAAACATATCGAGACAGTCAGTTCACCCGACCCATGTTGATTAAAATCAGCCTTCCCACATCGTTTGCTTTATTTCAACTTTTCGTAACAGCTTATTTAAAGAATCTACGAAATCCATCCAGAGAAAAAAAAACCTCACGTTAATAAAAGAGAAAAAAATGTTGGGTATATTTCTCTAGGCTCTGTTCAAACTACAAAGTGGTCCATAAATCTTGCCACCCACTGCCTAAAAGTAATTGGAGCTAAAGAAGAAGTAATACAAATCACATGCACTGCATTTCGTTTATTCACTTTCATTGACGTTGTCGCACATCTAGAAGGTCTGTATGAACACAATCATTTGCGTGGAAATCATGTGAAATAGAGAATTATGTTATATAGGTATGACAAGACTTTCGGACCAACATATTAGGAAAATAAACATACAGGAACGTCTGAAAGTTTTGCCGACTGCTACCAAAAATAATGAGAAAAATAGAAGAACGAGTAATACAATAATACGAAATACATGTACTGGATTCTGTTCATTCACTTTCATTCAAGCTGTCACACATGAAGAAGATCTGTATGAATACCACCATTTTTGTGTCTGCCATCTGAAATAGAAAATTATATAATGTTGGTTTGACAAGAGGTTCGGACTACCATTTATGTTCAGTTTTCTTCTCTCTAACGCAGGTAATCACAAAGAATGGAACATCATCTTGTTTTGTCCCAGTCTTGAAAATCCATGCACGCTTAACGACCTTGAAACCTTAACACTCTAAGCAAGACTTTGGGTGCAACACAGGGTGGGTGGAGTTTAACGACTCGATAACAAGATGGAGACGCAGTTAACAGGAAACAATCTACAGAGTTTGTCCAAAAGACCTGTCACCACGCACCAAAAAGTAATGGGAACAGTTAAACAAGAGAGTAATACAGTAATACAAAACACATGTACTGGATTTAGTTTCTTCACTTTCATTGGCGCTGTCACACATCGAGAAGACCTGTATGAACACCATCATTTTTGTGACACAAAATGATACACCGCTATGTCGTGTGTGATATTTAACAAACCTGTACTTTGTTGATTGTTGCAAAGGCTCTCCGAACGGGGTCATTCGACTCGTGGATATTCTGGTATCGTTCATGTGAAACGCTCTCTTTGATAATACCCACAGAGCGTTGAAATAGAAATGTATATTATGTAGGGGTGACAAGACATTCGGAACATTATGTACGACCCTATAAATCCTCCAATATCTCTCTCATTTTCTGTAAATTCTTCAGTCGAGATCGCCATCGAGTGTCACATTCTCCTTAATCTCGACCAAGGCGTTTTCAACGGTAACTTATAAGTTTGGAAAAAGCCGGAATCACAGAGATATAAATAACGACGACCTTGGTGAGATGCTGGTTTTCTAATAAGAAAAAGAGAAAAAAAAATTGCCCGTAATATTCTCCTTCTTGAATGTGCCGCGACTCTTTTAGGACACTGGCGATCATGACTCTCCAAAACTTCCTTTCGCGTTCGCTATTTTCTACCCCTTTCTAAAGCTTTCGCTCGCCACTGTTACGCCATCCATTTAGACAAGCTAATCAGATAAATGGCTCCTCCCCTCGATATGCACCGTGAGGATTAAGTTTTCCGTGCCATCTCACCTCATTATGACCAAGGTATTTCAGCTGTCTGTTCCTGATTCTGGGTATAAGTGTTACCGTATTTTCTGAACTATAATACGCATATATATATATATATATATATATATAACCCGCACTCCTATAAATTCAACTACCTGGACATAAATGGCTCGACGCTGGCGACCGGTTTTTGCGAAGTTATATTCCCCTAACGCTAACCCCGGCCACTCAAGGTTCGAGGACGCAATTCATTTATAACCACAGAGTTATATAAGCCGCACCCTACATATTTCGAGAAAAAAAGTCACGGGTTATAGCCCAGAAAATACGGTAATTCTGTTGGTATTTTCTTTAAGACTTCTTTGTTGCTTGCACGCTCCCTCCTTGGAATTCACAGTATTCTTCTGTAGAACCACATTTCTGCACGAGATATTAAGAACCTGCTTATCGCGTCTGCTCAGGTAATACTGTCCTTTTTTGTTGACTGAATTCCACTGTGTTCAAACATATGTAATGAGCCCACTACTTTTGGTTACCAATATTCGCTTACCCTGTTCTGAAGTTATTCAAAATGGACGAATACATTCTGGAAGCTACCTTTTTCGACTGCCTCCTTTACTTTTTCTCTTATTCTCCCTCTTTCTTTCTCATTTCTTGAAATACAGCGTACGAAATAGGCTGTCATATTTTTTTAAGCCAATACTAGAGAGATATTGTTTTTTTTTTAAATATGCTTTTCTTTTCTTTCTCTACTTTAAAAAAAAACTATCCACTTCCCATTTTTCTTTACGCTCGATGAAAAGACATGCATTATTTAACAAGATTATCTCCCTTGACTACACACCGCGAGCAAATAAATTCATAGGACAGTTGCGTCATTAGACTCCCTGGATTCTAGTGACAGTATATTAGATGGCTCTTAGCAAACTTGCATATTAGTTTCTTATTTCAAAAGCCAGCAGAGACGGGATAATCGACATTGGTTAGTCATGCACAAGATTGTCTAACGGTACGTAAAAGAAGAAAGAAATGCTAATACTGAAGTATCAATTAAGAATTTAAAAAAAAAGGATACTATGAAAATATAACCAAAATCATTTTTTACACTATTTACACGCGTAATATTGTCCTCATCTTTGTTATTACTATCACTTTTCCTTCTGGCCTTCCTCGTGTGTATATCAATCGGGGTAACCTACAGGGAATTACCAGCTGAACACTTTATTTAATCTACTGAATTATACTGTTCTTGTTACACTGTCGATTGCTGGGGTTATTGTCTACTACTGCTCATATATATATATATATTATGAAATGGACCAAGTCCAATAATTATTTTAAGACATTTTTTATGTTTATACATTCTTTTTATAGATACAAATATTTAAGCTCTGTTTTTATAATAAACAGTTTTAAACAACATTTACCGGCCTGAATGTCCGAGAAAATTTGATAGAAAATTTTCGTTCTCCGACAGGAATCAAACCTTTATCCTATACAGAACCGTCATATAATGTGCATAATACCTCATCTCAGAAATATAGACAGAAATTGTCGAAACGTTCTGCATATCCAAGCTCTTTCGGCTATCCATTTAGATATTATTATAGCTGATTTTAGTATTACATTTAACTGAATGTATGGGTTGTGTTATGTATAAATCGAGAGTTATACGATTGTTTCATTTTCCGAACACGGTCAGCACATTGTTACCGTGTTCAGTGTTAATGTTATTGAGTGCTTTTTTTGTTTTTGTTTTTTTATTATTATTAGGGCTTCCATTATATTTAATCTTTTTTTTTATATGTGGATGATGTTATTATGCATGGGTTTTCTATTACTATGTTTCGGTAAGTTTTTTTTTTTTATATGTTTAAGTGGATTCTAATGGAACTGTAATTATTCACCAGCTTGGTTTGATCTGTTTTTACATATTGTGTCCAGAAAAGAAAACCCTTGTACGAACAATAGAAAAATTAAATAAAATGCTTAATCACAATACCGTGTCAATCGTCCTTAACGAAAAACACACGCACACATTCACACACACACACACGCATATATATGAGTAGCATCATGATTTCTCATTCTGACCTGATGAGTATGTACATGTTCTAATGTAACACTGCATAATAAAAAAGTATTTATTATTCTGTTTTGTATTAAATTAATCTTTTGAGCGCGAAAATTTTACTCTTCGTTCTTTTCCATTTCTGTATATATATATATATATATATATATATATATATATATATATATATATATGGTTTAATAATTTTAAAAAAGCCAACTCTTAACAATATTAACTACGAACAAGGCCACAATGTGCTAACCATATTCGGAAATTAAAAACACACACACTAAAACAACACACTAAAACATACACAGAACGCAAACATTTAATTAAGATGAAAAATCGAATCATCCTTGATAATGGCTAAAGGTATAGCCGAAAGGGCTCAGAACTATAAAATATTTGGACAGTTCTTACACACCCTTTGTCCAAAAAAAAGCTCTTCTTCGAACACAAGAAAAATTACATAAAAAGCTTAGCCGTAGTACCTTGTCTACCGTTTTTTAATGAAACATGCAATATATATATATATATATATATATATATATATATATATATATATATATATATATATCAGGAGGTCAGTTGATTCCGCTACCTTTCAAAAAGTAACTCCCTGTATTATGTATCATGATCTCTCCTATCTTGTAAAATTATAGTTAGACGGGAGAGTCCATCACATAAAATAGGGAGTTACTTTTAAATCACCCTATATATCTACTAGATAAAGATTTATAGATCTCTCCCTCTGCCTTTCTCTCTATATCTATCTATCTACCTATATACATATATATGTGTGTGTGTGTGTGTGTGTGTGTATGTGCGTGTGTAAGTGTTTGTTGTCTGTGTGTTTGTGTGTTTGTCTGTGTGTGTGTATTCCATTTACAGGGTGCTTAAAAAGTAACTTATAGATATACAGGGTGATTGAAAATTAACTCCTTATTTTTTGTATGATGGTCTCTCCTTTTTTTTTCAACATTTATAGTTAGACGGGAGAGTCCATCGTATAAAAAATAGGGAGTTATTTTCAATTACCCTGTATACCCTAGATATAGATTTATAGTTCTCTCTCTCTCTCTTTATCTCTCTCTATCTATTTACCCATATATATATATATATATATGTGTGTGTGTGTGTGTGTGTGTGTGTGTGTGCGCGCGCGCGTGTGTGTGTGTGTGTGTGTGCTTGTGTCTTGTAAATTTTATTGTTAGACGGGAGAGTCCATCATACATAAAATAGGGATTTACTTTTCAATCACCCTATATATCTACTAGATATAGATTTATAGATCTCTCTTTCTCTCCTTGTCTCTCTCTCTCTCTCTCTCTCTCTCTCTCTCTCTCTATATATATATATATATATATATATATATATATATATATATATATATAAAAATAAAAAAATATAAAACAAAAAAAATCATATATACAATTATGCTGTTTTAATGTTAATATGTCAACGTCGAACGTTTTGGTCTAATAAACCATCTTCAGGACATATTCATAAAATATAAACATTATCAATTCAACATGACAAGGTTTATTGAATTGAACGTAATGTTATTTACATTAAAACAGTATAATTGTATATATCAATTCATGTGTTTATTTTTTTCCGTATATTTTTCTTCATACTGTCGGATCTATATCCATATATTTGCTTACATTTCTGACAGATAGAGTATGATATCGATTTAAATGAAATTATGCGCGTCTTTCGTTGGAGGAAGAAATTTCTTTGCGTTGTAAATTGATGAAGTTTGTATAAAGGAAAGTTCACTGGTCGTGCACACATACGGGTATTACTCGATTGAAATAATTCTTCGCAATTTCCACTCCTTTATGTCAAACTCTTTCGGATTTTCTCCATGGAATAACATCTGACCGATCAGTCCAAATAATTTCAGCCCTATTCGCCGTGGCCTCACAAACGCGACGCTTGGCACTTTTGAAACATCTCCGAAGTAATGTATATTATATCTTGTTCGCAATTAGATCCTCTCAGGACTTCAGATCTTGTCTAAATTTGTCATACATCCTAGTATATGTTCAAAGAATAGATTTTATATTAAGGGAAGCGAAACTGCAGAATAAAAAAGATAAGAAAAATTCACTATGACAAGAGGCAAATGCAGAAAGAAACTATGAAAGTGTAAAGGCAAAGAAAGACAATTAAATTACATAAGATTGATAAAGAAAGTGGGGTGGAATGAGAAAAGGAGAATATATCTGATGTAATGGAATAACCTGGCACCCCCATGAATGATTACACTATAGGTAGTAAGTACTTTTACAGCCAACTGTCTACTAGAGACACGACAGAGAACGACACGACGCAAGCACGTCTGACCTTCCAATTAGTGGCACTCTCTACTAGATTGACCTCTGTGTATTTCATATTGTAGTTGTTGTGTACAATAAACCTTTCTTCTCGTATCCACCTGGTGTTATGTGTTTATTCCCTTAGCACGGAATATAACAATATCCGAGTATATGTCAATCTATGATGGTTTGAAATAAAATGAACCTTGCAAATGTTTAACCATTTACTTTTTAGAAAAGTTCTGGATATCAGTTTTTATATTTTTTTGGCTAAGGAAGATATTAGAATCTATTTGAAATAATTAATTTACAAATAGGTTTAACTTTACACTATCTTTCACAAATGTCCTATAAACAGTGTATTTGAAGATCCTACAACACGACATACCATCAAATTAATATAATCATTGTCATATTTTGTATGCTATTTTGACACTCCCCCCCCTACCCGAAACTTCAAATAGTGCTAACATAAAATACTCGGGTGAAAAGTTGTTTGTTTTTTTCTCCTTTATAGTGTAAGTTCCAAAATATCAAAGCAAATTTCAATTTTAAATTTCTGTATTTAAATATAAGACAATACTCCTGAAGATATATATATACATTTACACAGTTCCTTGCATACAGTTATATTATTGAAACAGTTAAATGTAACCGCCACGTCTACTCCAACAGCTTCTTCTCTCACGCTTCCCTACAGTAGGACTCCCTTCCAGTTACTTGCATTCCTGGTAACTACGATCTTCAAAGATTTAAATGCAACGTCAATCGCCATCTTCTGATGCCTTGTTCCGCGTTCTTCTTTTTATCCTTTCCTCAATCCCTCCCCATACCCAGTCTTTTCTCTTACTTTCACTCCCTGTAACCCCTTGCGTACTAGTGGCAATTTCGCCTAACTTGGGGTGAAATGCTTAAAAAATACCTGAAATTGATCATTACCTTCATTTGGCACCAACTGCTGGACACCAAATATTAATCTTCGACATAACTTTCCTTGTATTTATCAGAAGATCAAGACCTAGACCACCATTCTTACATATATATATATATATATATATATATATATATATATATATATATATATATATATATATATTTGGTTTTGGATAGATGTGAGTTTGAGTCTGACGATCGCTAAAGCGTGAAACCCAGGGTCACAAACTCACATCTATCCAACCAAATATGTTAGCTCTATCTCTGATATTGAGCGCTTTCTAATAAGTACCGCGCATATAATATATAAATAATTATACATATATATATTTATTTATATTTATATACACTTTTCGCACACACACACACACACACACACATATATATATATATATATATATATATATATATTTTTTATGTTTATACGTTCTTTGTATAGATACAAATATTTAATAAATGCTCTGTTTATAATAATAAAAAAAAACAGTATAATCAACCTTCCTAATCAACGCTCCTCTGTGACCCAATCGGTTAAGGCACGTCAGGCTATATGACAGTTCCGTATAGGATACAAGTTGGATTCCTGTCGGAGGACGCATATTTTCTATGAAAATTTCTCGACATTCAGGCGGGTAAATGTTAATTATAAACAAACCATTTACTTAAATATTTGTATCTATAAAAAAAAACGTATAAAATGTCTTAAAAATAATTGTCGGACTTTGTCCATTTCATAATATATATATATATATATATATATATATATATATATATATATATATATATATATATATATATAGAAAATGAAAATGAGCAGCCTTATTTTAAAAGACATTTTAAAAGTGAAGCAACTGGTTTCGCTCCCGCTCTTCAGGCCTCTACGGGAGATTTAACTTCAATTAAAACAACAGAAAAATGTGTAATGAAAAGGAGAAAAATATAGGAACACAACGAGCTAGAGACAAATAACAGTAAGCCCCAACAAAGATTCACGCTGTTTACACAGGGGAGTTTTGCGGGACCCGGTATAAGCACCTTGAGATGAAAATAACGAGAGGAGCTGGACAGAACAGTGAACCAATCAGCCCTAAAATTAGCAGCACACTCTCTGTTATTTAAGAGGTGCTCACACATGGCGGAACCATAGGTATTTGGGACACGTCCATTCAAAGATAAGGCGTTATTCCTGATCTTGGTATTTTGAAGGCTTTCTTTTAATCTTGCTCTTAAGTACAAATCACATGAATATAGTTTCATTATAGAGGAGTACTTACTTGTACTTGATGCGGCATTCACCCTGGGCGGATTGAGCCGGCTTCTTCCTGTTGTGGGAAGAAGATTCTTGGGATAAATTACAGAAGTAGGGTACCCAGGCCTACTCGGATAACGTTCTTGCTTGCCGCGGTATTCCCACAGACGCAGAGACAGGAACGACCAGAAGCCGCCGGTTGCCGATGCAGACGCTCCTTGGATTTTCACCAGAGCCCTTATTAGCCGGCGTGTGTGTCAGACCTGTCCGCCTTGGGTGGCCCTACCAGGAACGAAGTTCCGGACGGCATATCTCTGACACTACCGTTTACACCCCCCACCACCGACTGTGAGGTAAGGGTTGGACTTTGGGAGGCACGGAGGAGTAATGGATAGCGGCTTGGATTGAGGAATCCAGTCGAATCCATTACATTCAGTTACGTGCTAACACCCCTGGGAAAGGTGTGAATCCTCTTTCTTCTCCCTCCAGCTATGGGTAAATAGCAGGGCACACTGGGTTCTATAGCCTTGGATGGCAACTGGTCTAGGAGAAGGAAAACTCTGAATTCAAACCTGCTCTTAGAGGAGGGTGAATGGAGTCTCTCTGAGCCTTGGTTGGCAATCCATTTAGTGATGGTGTCACGATAAAAACACACTTGATAGCCCTAGCGAAGCATCAAGAATTCAGCTATTTGACAAGATTATGAACTACATCAATCAAAGTATTGGTGAGTTCAATCTCGGCTGAGGCCGCAAGAGATAGAGATAGAAAATCATCCACACGGCTCAAAAATAACAAATATCCGCTTGGCTCTATTGTTTGAGCACACTGCGTTATTTCGGACACAAAGAAACAGCCTGAAGATTGAAAATTATTTACTCACTGTAAAAGATGGGGAGTAAATATATAAAACAATAGAAGGACAGAACCCAGTATCAAAGAAAACAAAATCGTTGTAGCTGTAATGTAAGAGAAAGTGAAATATTTTATGAAAAAATAAAGGGACGATTATGTAAACGACTACTTAAATATCATGCGATGTTTGTTTTATTTGTTGGTTTCTAGTTTGGCAGATCCGAAGCGGTAACACTCCGTGGAATTATTGATTCTTCTATTTTCTTCTCTCAGTCAATTACACACAAACTTGTTTGTTTGTCCACGAGTAAGCAGATTGTTTGCCTTGATGCAACCGGCGTTCTTGTTTACAGTCACACAGGTCTCAGTTTTCTTTCACTTCTCATCTTTTTGTCCGCTTTCATGTTAAACCTTGCGCTATTTGGTGTGTTCTCGGTTACGTCCTTGGACAAAATCTCCATTTTTTTTTCTTTTATGCTTTCGCTTACATTTCATTATTTATCGTTTTTAGATTTACAGGTTTTTACTCTTTTTTTTTTTTTTTTTTTTGATTTCGTGTCTTGTCCTGTTTTCCTTAGAAGAAACGATAAACATCTTTCATTTCACTTTTTTTCTCCTTCATTTTCGTTCTCTTTAATCCCCACCCTTTCTTTTAGATTTTCTTTCTCGTTTTTCATTATCTTTCTTTATCAATTAATTTTTTTTATATTTTTCCCTTTATGGATTCTCTTTCTCAAATTTCATTCCCATTCTTTAGCCTCTTTCTCTCGTTTCATTCTCATTCAACTTTATTCTCCTTATTGACACTGTCTCTCTTTATCCTATTTCTCTCATTTCATTCCCTTTCTTTATCCTCTTTCTCTCATTTTATTCTCTTTCCTTTTTCTTCTTTCTCTCATTTCATTCTCTTTCTTTTTCCTCTTTCTCTCATTTCCTTCTCTGTCTTTATCCTCTTTCTCTCATTTTATTCTCTTTCTTTTTCCTCTTTCTCTCATTTTATTCTCTTTCTTTTCCTTTTCTCTCATTTTATTCTCTTTCTTTTTCTTCTTTCTCTCATTTTATTCCCTTTCTTTATCCTCTTTCTCTCATTTTATTCTCTTTTTTTTTCCTCCTTCTCTCTTTCTCTTTCTTTCTTTTTCCTTCTTTCTCTCTTTCCTTTCTTTTCTTTCTTTATCCTCTTTCTCTCATTTTATTCTCTTTCTTTATCGTCTTCCTTTCATTTCATTCTCTTTTCTTTTCCTCTTTCTCTTTTTTTCTTCTTTCTTTTTCCTCTTTCTCTCATTTTATTCCCTTTCTTTATCCTCTTTCTCTCATTTTATTCTCTTTCTTTTTTCTTCTTTCTCTCATTTATTCCCTTTTTTATCCTCTTTCTCTCATTTTATTCTCTTTCCTTTTTCTTCTTTCTCTCATTTCATTCTCTTTCTTTTTCCTCTTTCTCTCATTTCCTTCTCTGTCTTTATCCTCTTTCTCTCATTTTATTCTCTTTCTTTTTCCTCTTTCTCTCATTTTATTCTCTTTCTTTTTCCTCTTTCTCTCATTTTATTCTCTTTCTTTTTCCTCTTTCTCTCATTTCATTCTCTTTCTTTATCCTCTTTCTCTCATTTTATTCTCTTTCTTTTTCCTCTTTCTCTCATTTTCTTCTCTGTCTTTATCGTCTTTCTCTCATTTCCTTCTCTTTCTTTATCCCATTTCTCTCATTTTATTCTCTTTCTTTATCGTCTTTCTCTCATTTCCTTCTCTGTCTTTATCCTATTTCTCTCATTTCATTCCCTTTCTTTATCCTCTTTCTCTCATTTTATTCTCTTTCTTTATCGTCTTCCTTTCGTTTCATTCTCTTTCTTTTTCCTCTTTCTCACATTTTATTCTCTTTCTTTTTCCTCTTTCTCTCATTTTATTCTCTTTCTTTTTCTTCTTTCTCTCATTTTATTCTCTTTCCTTATCCTCTTTTTCTCATTTTATTCTCTTTCTTTTTCTTCTTTCACTCATTTCCTTCTCTGTCTTTATCCTATTTCTCTCATTTCATTCCCTTTCTTTATCCTCTTTCTCTCATTTTATTCTCTTTCTTTATCGTCTTCCTTTCATTTCATTCTCTTTCTTTATCCTATTTCTCTCATTTCATTCCCTTTCTTTATCCTCTTTCTCTCATTTTATTCTCTTTCTTTATCGTCTTCCTTTCATTTCATTCTCTTTCTTTATCCTCTTTCTCTCATTTTATTCTCTTTCTTTTTCCTCTTTCTCTCATTTTCTTCTCTGTCTTTATCCTCTTTCTCTCATTTTCTTCTCTGTCTTTATCCTCTTTCTCTCATTTCATTCTCTCTCTTTATCAACTTCCCCCTCAATTCATTTCCTATCTTTATTTTCTTTCTCTCGTTTCATTCTCTTTCTTTGTCTTCCTTCCCTCATTGCTTCCCTTCCCTTTTTTCTCTTTCACACTTCTCACTTTTCTTTATACTCTTTCCCTCATATCAATCTTTTTCTTTATCAACTTTCTCTCATTTTACCCTCTTCTTTCTTTCCTTTTTTTCTCTCATTTCATTCCTTTTATTTATCAACCTTGTGTCATTTCATTGTCTTTCTTTATCCTTATTCTCTCATATTTTCTTTCTAAAGTCGTCTCTTTTGTCCTATTTAATTTTATCTTTCCTTTTTTCTTATGCAGTTTCTCTTCGCCATGTTTATTTTCTTTGTCTGCTTCTTTTTTTGATTTCTCTCTTTCCTTTTTCTTTTTTTGCCCTTTCCTTTTTGATATTTTCTGTCCATGGTTCTTTCTTTCTGTCTTTCTTTCTTTCTTTCTGTCTTTCTTTCTTTCTTTCTGTCTTTCTTTCTGTCTTTCTTTTATTGTTCCTTTGCTGTTATCATCATTATTTTTTTTCACAAATATTCCTTCATTTCAATTCTATCATTTCTGTTCGGTCTTATTCACTTAAAATACCTCCTTCTGTGTTTCACTTTCTCTTGTGGTGTCTCCACTCTAAACGGTCTATGTTAGACACTTCCGCCTACTATATGTTTAGTAGGAGAGAAGGTTCGGGGAACAGTGAACAGCGAATAGATTCAGCGCTAGTTCATTCGAGACACTCTCACTAGTCGGGTAATACTTTTCTGGTGTACTTACTGTTTAATATACGATATATCGGCAAACCTGGTTTTTGTTATTACTTAACCATTTAATTGGTCACATCTCCTTCGTCAGTGCTTTATCACACTGTACATTTTTCTTTCGTTCTATATGTATAATTGTCAAATATATGAGTGAATTCCACTTGGCGACTGTCGTATATTTTTTCACAAATGGCTTTGATAAGAGTTTTTTTCATATTTTTCGTTCAAATTTATTTTCTTCTTGGTTTGTTCTTTCATAGTATTTTCATTCATATGTTTTTGATAGACTTTTTTAGCGTTTGTTTTTTTCTTTCTTTTCGTATTTTTCTTTCATTTTTTCGTATATGTTTCTTACTTTTTCTGCTTTTGCTTTTATATATTTCTTTCTTTATTTTTCTTTTGTATTTCTTTTTACTTTTGTGTTGTTCTTTCATATTTCTTCATGTTTTTTTTTTCATATTTTTAAATATATATTTATACATCTTTTTTTTCTTTCATATATCTTTTTAAATTAATAGTTTTCTTTTTCTTTCATATTTCTTCTTTGTTCCAATTTCGTTTTTTTTTTCATAATTTTCTCTTACATATTTGTTCTTATTTCTTTCTCTTTTCTTTCATAGTTCTTTCTCAGTCACATTACTGTTTCTTCCATATTTCATTTTCATTTCATAGTTTCTTTTCAGTATTTTTCATTCATATTTTATTTTTTTTCTTTCAGTGTCATCTTTCGTTTTGAATTATATTTTCCGCTTATATTACTTTTCTTTCACATTTCTTTAGCTTCCATATTTCTTTTTTCTTTCAAAGTTTGTCTTTAATATTTTTATTTTTCAATTACTCCTATTTTAAATCTCATTAATCTTTATTATCCTTTTTTTCTCTATTTATTTACTCCAATATTTCTTATTTTCATTCTCAAAATAATTATTCACGCTTCTAAGTTTTCTTTTTTTTATGCTCTCATTCTTTTATACTTTCTTTTATTTTATTTTTTTTATTTCCGCCCACTCATATTTGGTCTTTCATTCTTTCCTTATTTATTTATTACTTTTGTTCTTTTTTATTACATATTTTCTTTCTTTCTTTTATTCGCTCCTTGATTAGTACTTCTTTCTTTTTTTCCATTTTGGTTATTTTTCTTTCTTTCTTTTTGGTTCTTTTTGTTTCTTTCCTTTTCTTTTCTTTCTATCTTTCCGTAATTCGTTCTTTCTTTCTTGATTTGTTTCTTTCTTTCTATAGGATTGTCATTTCTGTCTTTCGTTCTTTCTTTCTTTCATTCATCTTTCTTTCTCTTGTTTTTCTTTCTTTCTTTCTTTCTTTCTTTCTTTCTTTCTTTCTTTCTTTCGTTCTTTCAATGTCATCCTAATCTTATTTCTTTTTTCCGTGTTTTGTCATTTCTTTCCTTCTTTCTTTCTTTCTTTCTTTCTTTCTTTCAATGCCATTCTAACCTTTCTTTCTTTCGTTCTTTCTTTTTCTTTCTTTCTTTCTTTCTTTCTTTCTTTCTTTCTTTCTTTAAATGCCATCCTAATCTTTCTTTCTTTCTTTCTTTCTTTCTTTCTTTCTTTAAATGCCGTTCTAACCTTTCTTTCTTTCCATCTTTCTTTCTTTCTTTTTTCTTTCTTTCTTTCTTTCTTTCTTTCTTTCGTTCTTTCAATGTCATCCTAATCTTATTTCTTTTTTCCGTGGTTTGTCATTTCTTTCCTTCTTTCTTTCTTTCTTTCTTTCTTTCTTTCTTTCTTTCTTTCTCTAAATGCCATTCTAACCTTTCTTTCTCTCTTTCTTTAAATGCCATCCTAATCTTTCTTTCTTTCTTTCTTTCTTTTAATGTCATCCTAATTGCTACTTACTCCTGTAGGTTTCAATTAGAGAAAGAAATTAATTTTAATGTCCGGAAGGAGGCCACATTTCTATCTCATTTTCCCCTCATGACGCGCTCGTTACCGAACTCCACCCAAATACGCACGATTGCTTCAAGAGGGAAGAGTAAAAAAAACAATTTGGTTGAAAACGCAAGATCCAAAGTAGAAACAGTTCAAAAACAGGCCGTCCGCAGACTGGGAGACAGATATAGATGAACAGCCTGTAATAGATAGATAGATGGATAGATATTCTTCCTTGATTTCCTTCCGTTTTTCATTTAAGTTCTTTCTTCTTCTTCTTCTTCTTATTCTTATTCTTCTTCTTCTTCTTCTTCTTCTTCTTCTTCTTTAATTTCCTTCCGTTTTTCATTTAACTTTCTTCTTCTTCTTCTTCTTCTTCTTCTTCTTCTTCCTTAATTTCCTTCCGCTTTTCATTTGAACTTTCTTCTTCTTCTTCTTCTTCTTCTTCTTCTTCTTCTTCCATAATTTCCTTCCGTTTTTCATTCAACTTTCTTCTTCTTCTTTCATAATTTCCTTCCGTTTTTCATTTAACTTCTTCTTCGTCTTCTTCTTCTTCTTCCTTAATTTCTTTCCGTTTTTCATTTAACTTTCTGCTTCTTCTTCTTCTTCCTTAATTTCTTTCCGTTTTTAATTTAACCTTCTTCTTCTTCTTCTTCTTCTTCTTCCCTAATTTTCTTCCGTTTTTCATCTAACTTTCTTCTTCTTCTTCCTTAATTTCCTTTCGTTTTTCATTTAACCTTTTTCTTCTTCTAATCCATTTGATTTCATATTGTTCTTTCTTTCCTTATCCCTTTCTCCTTCCTTTGGCTTTCTTCAACTCTCTCTTTACTTTCTCTTTTCCCTATCAACATTGATCTTTTACCCTCAGAATTCTCAAAGACATGATATTTCTTTATTTTTGCTGCGTTCCTTTTTTTTTCCGAGGGAAAGTTCAGCCACCTTTACTTTGCTTTCCAACCTGTGACCATAATTACGTCATTAGAAGTAGATAAAAAAAAAAATTGGAAGGGACAACTTCCCCTAGAAGCTTCCGGTGACCTATATTTTGAGCCCCTGAGCAAGGAGTAAAAAATATTCTGAATATTCCTTGAGACGAGAAATAAGTAATGGATTTATTTTTAATCCGACATTTTGAAATAAATTTGAATTTATTTTTAATCCGACATTTTAAAATAAATTTTAATGTATTTTTAATCCGACATTTAAAAATAAATTTAAATTCATTTTAATCCGACATTTTAAAATAAATCTAAATTTGTTTTTAATCCGACATTTTAAAATAAATTTAAATTTATTTTTAATTCGACACTTTAAAATAAATTTAAATCTATTTTTAATCCGACATTTTAAAATAAATTTAAATTTATTTTTAATCCGACATTTTAAAATAAATTTAAATTTATTTAAATCCGATATTTTAAAATAAATTTAAATTTATTATTAATACTATTTAAAAAAAAAAAATCAGTAATTCTTTTTAAATTGTTTTCTTGACATTTCGGATACTAAATCAATCAGATTTGGGATTTCGAGAAAATCTAAACGGAAGGAAATGTATCCTTAAAAAGATGTAAATAATACATTGCCTGATTATGACGATCTTTCTGACCGATAGCTCTAAAGAACGCAGGTTCAAACCTTGGTTTATCCTAAAAAAAATGAGCAGCAAAGTCGAACCGTACCAAAGATCACATATATTTTAAGTATTGCCGACACTCAATACACAATGCTTGAAATAAAAACAAAATAAACGAGTCGTCTCTTTCGGACAGGGATATCCACTAGAAATAGTAATAAAATTGTTTACATCTACACTCTATGACCGATACTAGGTACGTTTCTCCCGTAAATAATCTCAATCTGTTCATATCTATTTCAGTCTGTTCATATCTATCTATCTATCTATCTATCTATCTAGCGAATTACGTTAATAAGTGACCACTCGTATTCGAGGGTACCCGTCTACTAGGGCGGCAGTTAATCCCTATTTCAGATGCTTGCTCAGGCGCATTTTGTCTTTGTTCAACGCCCACAGAGCCCACCTGCGGTTTTATACTACTGAGTAGAACTTAGTTACACTTTTTGGAATACAAGCGTATTATGTAGCGTGATCAACAATCTGAACGAGGCAAGCACGCTAAAAAAACCTCGGTCATGATGACTTGTAACTTCCTGCTAGCATAGCCATCGACGGCCCCCAAGTGTTAATTGTTGTATTTTGCTTGTTTTTGATGCGATGGTCGATATGTGCACGAACTGCATTAAGTTACGATAAGTGACAAGTTAACCTACGAGAGAATGTAGTGCACGGGTGACAAATAGAAAACGAAATTTATTATTATTATTATTATTATTATTATTATTATTATTATGTCCTTTGATCTCTGGTGTCGACTCATTACTTTCCGGGTCTCGACCAGAGATCTAAGGCTAGAAATGGTATCATGACATTTTCCACTGAGCAATTATGAAAAATGTCACACATATTTTACAATAGATAAACCCTTTATTCTGTACTTGTGAGAATTTTTTAAAAAATTTCTTTAAGGCATGGGGTACCAGGAATATGATTATTATTACTTTATTTCCGTTGATTCCTGGTGTACACATTTCTTTCCAGGTTCCTCCCAGAGACATAAGTTTAGAAATGGCATCATGACATTTTCTGGTGACCGATTAATAAACACACAAACACATATATATTTTACATAGATAAAGCCCTTCATAAGGTGTGCTCTGTACTCGTGAGAACATTTTTTGCATTTCTTTAAGGCATGGACTTCCAGGAATCCCTTCAGTTAGTCTACTGGAATCTTTACCAACCAATACAAGGGCTCCAACTACAACAGGGATTGTTGATGTTCCCATATGCCAGATTTTTGAGATTTCGATTTCAAGGTCCTTGTATTTTGATAGTATTTTTGATCTTCAAAGATACATTGCAGTCAGCAAGGAATACCATCTCAATAAGGAGGCACTTTTTTTGTTTGCGGTCTCTAATAAAAATGTCTAGGCGGTTAGCTTTGATTGTTCTGTCTGTGTGTATTGTTTAATCCCATAGAATTGTAACAGGTCCTATCTCCGTAAACCGGGTCTGGGTGGTGTTCATGCCAGTTTCTTTCAGTTTCCTTCCCGTAGAAGTCGCAAATTTTCCAGTGCAGATATTGGCCCACTATGTCATGCCGGGTTTTATATTCAGTGGGTGGCAATACCGTGAAACCGGATACAAGATGATCAATAGTTTCTGGATATTTATCACAGAATCTGCATTTTGAGCTAACCCAATATTTTAGTATGTGTGTTTGATAATTTCGAGTTAACAATTACTGGTCCAGTGCAGCAAGGATAAAAACCTTCCGTTTCAACTTTTAACCCTGCAGCTTGTTTGGTACGGGGAGAGTATTGGGCATTGACTCCGTTTATCATACCATTGTTTCTGTAGCTGCTCGGTTGCATTTGTTGTCTCCTTTCTTTTTTATGTATTTTGAAGCTTCAGTCGGTGTATTGTGCTTTACTTGTATTTCTGCACCCATTTGAAACTTCATTGTGTGCTTGTTGGCTTTTTTTTTCATGACGGAATAAAGACTCTTACTACTTTCATGTTCTTTGACACATATCATCATCCAGTCTTCTGTAGCTTCCAGGTATCTTTGAAGGCCAATTATTATTATTATTATTATTATTATTATTATTATTATTATTATTTTGATTTCTAGCGTTGACACATTTCTTTCTGGTTCCCGCCCAGAGACCTAAGGTTAGAAATGGCATGATGACACTTTTCACTGACAAAAAAAAAAAAAATACATGGATAAAGCTCTTCGTAAAGTGTGGGCTGTACTTGTCAGAACAATTTTTTATATATCCTTGAGGCATGGACTTCCAGGAATCCCTTCAATTAGTCTACTGCAATCTTTTCCAACCAGTCCTAGGGCTCCAACTACAACAGGGATTGTTGATGTTTCCATATGCCACATTTTCGAGATTTCTATTTCAAGGTCCTTGTATTTTGAGAGCTTTTTGAATATCTTCAAAGATACATTGCAGTCAGCAGGGACTGCCATATCAATAAGGAGGCAATTTTTTGTTTGTGGTCTTTAATGAACAATATCTGGCCGGTTGGCTTTCATTTTTCTGTCAGTGTGTATTGTGTAGTCCCAGAGAATTGCAACAGGTCCTATCTCCGTAACCGGGTCTGGGTGGTCTTCATACCAGTTTTTTTTCAGTTTCCTTCCCGTAGAAGTTGCAGATTTATTATTATTATTATTATTATTATTATTATTATTATTATTTTCTTTGATATCATCTTAATACCTTGTAATTAATGCAAGGATTGCGGGCCACGACCTGTAGCCTCACTTATCATTGAAATTTCCCGCTGACTCGAATTGTTAATCAATTCCCGGATTATTCTAATCAGTCATCGGTAGTTTCTTTCTTCTCACACTGGGTAGTCAATGCCAGTATTCTTTGTCCATGTTTCCATTCTGCCCGAAACCGTACCAAGTTCACTAATAACAACTATAATGATTTGTGAACTACTTCAACTTAAAAAAAAAAACCTTGCGGGTTCTATTATTGTCATTAAACAAGAAAATTGACGCAACTCTTCCAAGATTTTTTTTTAACGCTTAGAAAAAAATTGCGATTTAAGAAAAGAAATAGAAAAAGAAAAGACACTGTGTTTGACAATGTCCAACAATATTTCGAAATATGCCTACCTTCTTCGAGTTATATTTAAAATTGTATACAATATTATTTTATTTTAAAAAAAAGTCTCAAGAAAATGGCTGTACTGGTGATCGATGATTAACAGTATAGCTATTTTCTCAAGAGAAGCGATATTTTTACAAAACTTATCATACCTATTGCAGAATTTATGTTGAACATTGTGAAATAATGACATTTCCTTCTTTTTTTTTGTTTTCTTAAATCCCGCTCTTTTCTAATTATTATTAGTATTATTATTGTTTTAATACCTTTTATTATTAATTATTATATATATATATATGTTATTATATATTATATATCATTAGATATTATATTTTTTACATTTCGATTTCAACGTCCTTGTATTTTGATAGTTTTTTTGAAGATCTTTTTGAAGATACATTGCAGTCTGCCATATCAATATGGAGGCACATTTCGTCTTTGCGGTCTCTAATCACGATGTCAGGGCGATTAGCTTTGATTGATCTGCCTGTGTGCATTGTAAAGTCCCATAAAATTGTTACAGGTCCTATTTCCGTAACCGGGTCTAGGTGGTGTTCATACCAATTTCTTGCAGTTTCCTTTCCACAAGCCTTACAGATTTTCCAATGAAGATATTGGCCCACTCTGTACTGCCGTATTTTATATTTAGTGGGTGCCAATACCGCGCAAACTGATACAAGATGGTCAGTTGTTTCTGGATATTTTGGACTCGCACTATTATTATTATTATTCTCCTCCCTTCATTCCTTAATTACTTACCATATATGTTACGCCTTGACAATACATAATACATAATATACTGTTCCTTTTGAGCGCGAGGAAAGACGGAAGAAAATATATCAGAGATGCTGTTTTGCTTGCGTGAGAAAAAGAAAGAAATGGAATAAAGAAAGAAAGAAAGAAAGAAAGAAAGAAAAAGAAAGAAAAAAGAAAGAAAGAAAAAAGAAAGAAAGAAAAGATAGAGATGAAGCGATAACTCTCATGTTTTTAGCGCCTGCTTCAGTGAAACAGAGAAACCGATCAGTTTTTGAAACTTTCCATTTGTAGCCTCATACTTAAGGTTTACAATCACACCACGTTGAAACAGCCGTTCCCGTACGATCACCGCATTTAAGCAACCTCGAGCCTGGTCATTACCTACATGGGTGACCGCTTGGAAATACCAGGTTCTGTAAGCTTGGATGTTCGGATGGTGTAATTGTTAATCGGAGAGCCGAGTTCCAATTCCCGCTCGGTCCGTTATATTCACTTACGCCATTGAGAAAAGTGTGAAGCCAGTTTTTCTCTCCAGCTATGGGTTAATTAGTAAAATTAATTGTTTAATTCACTGAAGGTTATTTAAAGCTAGAAAAAATATTTAGATTAAATTTTTGTGTAAGAGGGAGATAATAATACATGAAACAATAAACAATTCAGTTATTAAGAAGAAGAATTGAAATTAATGCACGCAAGATTAAAGAGTTTTAACCTAATTCCTTCATATTCAGCCTATGAACTTTTCAGCCCGCACTGGTATTTTTTCTTTTCTTTTTCTTTTTTTTTTTTCTTCTCTTTTCACTGAGTATTCATTAGGTTCCCGGCATTATTTTAAAATTCTAAAAATGTTCTTCTATGATTTTTCTTTTTCATTTTCTTTTCTCCTCTTTCTTTTCTCTTTTTCCTTGCTTTTTCCTTTTCCTATTGTCTTTTTCTTTTATTTCTTTTCTTTCTTTTCTCTTCTTTTTCTTTTTCATTTTCGTTCATTTTATCTTCTTTCATCTTCTTTCTTTTCTCTTATTTTTCTTTGATTTTTTCTTTTTCTTTTCTCTTCTTCTTTATTTTTCTCTTATTTTTCCTTGTCTTTTTCCCTTCTTCTTCTTCCATCTCTTTTCTTTTCGCTTCTATTTCTTTTTCGTTTCTTTTTCTTCTTTCTTCTTCTTTTTTTCCCTTTCCTTTCACTTCTATCATTCTCCTTTTACCTTCTCTACTCTTTCTTTTCTTTTTCCTTTCCTTTTCCTTTTATCATTCCATTTTTCTTTATCGTCTCTCCTTCCTTTTCTCTTCTTTTTCTTTTTCGTTTATTTTATCTTCTTTCATCTTCTTTCTTTTCTCTTCTTTTTTTTTGAATTTTCTCTTTTTCTTCTCTCCTCATCTTTCTTTTCTCTTCTTTTCCTATTCCTTTTTTCTTTCCTCTTCTTTCTTTTCTCCTCTTTTTCTTTTACTTTTCCCTTTTCTTATGTTCTCTTCTTTTTCTTTTCGATTTTCCTTTTTCTTCTCTCTTCTTTCTTTCTTTCTTTTTTTCTTCCTATGTTTCTTTCTCGTTTCGTTTATTATAACCACTTGTTACCCATGACTTCTTTGTAGTTCTCTTTTATTCCTCTTCATCTCTCTCAACATCATCTCTTTTCTTCCATCTTTCTTTCTTTCTTTCTTTCTTTTCTTCCCCTTTTTTTTAATCTTTTCTTTCTCTCCAATCGCATCCACTTCAGGTGCACTGTTCTCAGAAATAACTGCCATTCCATTTTGAGCAGGCCAAATCAATAGAGTAACATTTATTACATATTATCGATCATAAACTCCTTCGATCCGTAGAGACGCGCTTTCAACTCAGACTGCCCCCAAGTATTTTATAACATTTTTGTTCATTATTTTCGTTTTGCTTCATAACATTGAGTTACCATGACACCGGAAATATAGTTCTTTTGAGACAGCAGACGAGAAGGAAAAAAATTCAATTATTTCATGGATAATCCGTTTCATATATACTTTTTGCTGTTTTTTTTTAACGTCGCAGGGATCTAGAAAATGTTTACAATAGTATTTTTTCATGAATATACATGCGTCGGTATTTACGTGCGTCTGTGTGATTCGTGACTGGGTGTGTTTGCACGTCTTTCTATGGCTGCATATGTCCGTGTCTATAATCATATGTGTTTGTGTTTCCTGTTTATTTCGTGTATTTTTAATATGTATCCCTGCAACTTGTAATATGTAATTTTTTTTTGTTTTATTTTTCCCCGCTGTCTGCTTGCTCCCACTATATACTAGTAGAAACATCTGACGACATATAGTGATTTTCCAAGCCCGGTTTAGATGTGGCACAAGGCTGAATGTATGGGGCACCCTGTGAGGATAGAACTCACTACTCAGTCGTAATTGATCTAGAAAGACAAGCTTTCTAACCATTACACCAGGTCGAGGTACCCAAAGATTTTCAAAGCGTAGCTTAGATGTGGCACAAGGCCGAAGATCTGGGGCACCTTGTCAGGATAGAAATCACTACTCAGTCGTAATTTATCTAGCAAGACAAGCTTTCTAACCATTACACTACGTCGAGGTACCTAAAGATTTTCAAAGAAGAGCTTAGATGTGGCACAAGGCCGGAGGTATGGGGCACCCAGTGAGGATCGAACTCAATACTCAGTCGTAATTGATCAAGCAAGACAAGCTTTCTAAACATTACACCACGTCGAGGTGCCCCAGATGACGAGATACATGGCGGAAAATATATTTATCTGGGGCAAAAAAAACACTGAATTATTCTTCTTCTTTATGTAGGCTAACATGGCTTTCCACATCTTCCTGTCCCTTGTAGCTTTTACTAAATGTTGTCTTTTTTGCTATTTCTCCCAAACGCTGTTCTACCATCCATTTATTCAAATTTGTCAAGTATGTTACGCGCTATTCTCCTTTTAACCTCAATCTTTCCTGTGAGTATCAGATTTTCCAAGCCCTCCTTTCTAATCACGTACCCCAGTAATTTCAAAACGCCTCTTCCTGATGTTAAGTATACGTTTCTTTTTCGTTTCTATTTTCTCTAAAACCTGATAGTTGCTCACATATTTCGGTCCATCTTATCCTCAGCACCTTTCTGTAGAACGACATTTGTGATGCTTCAAGTCTCTTCTTCATCTTTGAAGATACTGTTTCCGAAATCACTGTGATATATGCAAACTGAAATTACGTAACTGTTCATTGCCCTTTTACCTTGTTCCTAAAGATTTTTTTCTGTCTCTGCTTAGCTTTTTTTAATGCCAATTTGGCTATCCAAATGCGTCTTCAGATCTCAGTGTTGCACTTTCCGCCCTCTGCTAGAAATAGTGAAGTTTTCCTAGTACCGCTCCAGAAATTACCCGACTCTTCCTGTCGTGCAGATCCGATTACAAATTAACTCTTTACTGCCATATATGTAGTTGCACTCCTCAGCCCTTACATTCCAGCCTCCTGTTCAGACTTCACAAGAGTTTATACGAAGTTGTTGTGAATTATATTATTTTCAAAGATAGAACCTCTCTCCCACCGACTAAACATCGCAACCGCTTCGCCATTTTTATAGAAAATATATAAGCATAATATAATAATGTTCCTGTTTAAGAGTATGTCCGTTCAGTTCTGTAAAATTGGTAACTGATAAAAAAAAATCATAGTCTGTTTTCAGCTGGGATAAAGAATGGTTTGCTAATTTTAAATTTATTAAGGGGGTGTTGGCGTTTTTACGAAAGAAAAAAACTGTATCTTTGTGTGGCAAATTTAAAGTCAGTTAAGGTTGGTGGGGGTTTAAGATTTCTATCTGGCTACACTGACTCTCTTTCAAGCTGTCAAGTTATTACTGTCTAGTTTATTTTATCTTATTAAGGTTTATGTTACAATATATTTGGCATTTGTTATTCATTTTCTTTCTTAAAACTACATTGAGATTTTCTTAACGGGTTTTCACATATGATTAAGTCATGTCTTTTTTATATTTATATTTTTATTTATAAATAATTAAAATGCAATATTTATTCACTTTACTAATAGACTATATGAACTGTACAGTAATATTAACTTATTAGACTTTAATTACGCATTTATAAAGTATTTAATTTATGATCAAATAATATATATAAATATGTGAATTATTTTTTTATAATTTATTACTTGTTTAAGCGTATATAAGACAATGTCTACAGAAAACTGTTATTTTATTTCTTTGATTTAATACATTTTTATTTTTCAGAAAACTAAAAATGTATAACCTTTGGCATAAAGAACATGGATCATTCAAAGATCTGCAAGTTCTTGTTTTTATATCAGTTTCCATTTTACTCTTGGTGTTTTATTTGTTTCTCTTAATTACCAAAAATATTTGGATAGGGATGTTTGGTTACGCTACTTAATATTATTGAAGGAAGTCAAATGTTACCTCCATCTTAATTTAAATTTATTTTTGTACATCCTATATAGATTTTCACAACATGAGGAATCTCAATGAATGAGATAGTGCATTGGTAAACTATGGATTCTGCGTGGCATACATTATTTAAAGAGCAATTTTCAGGATTCCTACAGTTACATAATTTTTCTTTATTATTGTTTATTCTTATTTCATGATCTCTATTTCTTTGATTCTGGCATAAGTATTTATTCAAGATTTTATTATTAACATTTTTTTATAATCCTTTCTAAATTTTCAGTACAGATATACCTTAATTTTAGGGTATTTTTATTTAAAAAATAGCTAAGTTTACTATTTCTGGGAAAATGTTTATTTATTAGAACCAGACATTTTTGTTCTAACTTACTATTAAGTTTATAGTAAGTTAGGACAAAAATGGTGAAATGCGTTATAAATCTGGAAAAATATTCACTGTGGACAAAATAGTGATAAAAGTACTTTCTAGACATGTTCGTCTTAGTAAATTATGTCCTACTTTTTTAGCAACTTTTTTATGTCAAAATAGTGGTCATTCACGTTACAGTGAGAAACTAATTTGTTTAACGTGTAGTTTTTTAATGTTTCTTTTGCGTGCATAAAATATTTTATTTAAATCTCTATCTATATCTGCAATCTATTCTTTCTGACAATCCTTGCGAGTGATAGAGTAAATTCTTCCTTCAAGTTTTGTCTCTTGGTTTTGTTTTGTATTGATTAATTATTTTATCGTTTTAGATGTACTTGTGACAAATTCTATGTTGAATTTAGATAAATTCTTATCAATTGTAGTTGTGATGGAGTTAGTAGGTAGAACAATATATTTTTTGATTCGTTGGGTTTGTGAGGAGGGGCCGCTTTTCTATTTCGGGATATTTTATGAGCCTTTTGTTATTGGATATGAAATAGGATATTAGGGGTCTTAAACGTATTTTCAATATATTTCTCATCTTCGTGTAAATATTGAGGGCTGCAAATTCTGAGTGCTCTTAAGTAGAATCCAATGATTATTCCGGATTTTATTTTGTTGTTATGACGGGAATAGAAATTTATGAGATCATTTTTATTAGTTGATCTTCGGTGGATACTACGTTTTAAGCTGTTATAGCATGATATCTAGGAAAGGTAAAGTATTGTTTTCATCTCTATTTGGATTGAATATCCCATATAAAGGCAAAAGTGGACACTGCGGTCAACTCCAGGAGTCTGTTTCAGCATGAAATATTCAGTCGATATATATATATATATATATATATATATATATATATATATATTCGGATCAAATGGGTTTTTTTCCTTACAAAGGGTGACGAAGAATCTTTTTTTAAGTATCTCGAATGTAGAAGATGGAGAAATAAAAAAAACGAACAGAAAAAACAGCCCGTCTTATCAACCATGGATATTCAATAATACAAACTTTACAGTAATTACACACACACACACACACACACACACACACACACACACACACACATATATATATATATATATATATATATATATATATATATATATGGAACCGTCATATAGCCTGAGGTGCTTTTTCGATTTCGCCACAGAGTAGCGTTTCGGTTAGCAATGTCGATATTACTGTTTTTATCATGGAAAATTGTAGTTTAAAAACAGTAAAATCGACATTGCTAACCGATACGCTCCTCTGTGGCTCAATCGGTAAAAGCACGTCAGGCTATATAACGGTTCCATATAGGATACAGTTTCGATTCCTGTCGGAGGACGCATATTTTCTATAACAATTTATCGGACATTCAGGCCGGTGAATGTTGCTAATACTGTTTATTATAAACAGACCATTTACTTAAATATTTGTATCTATAAAAAAGCATGGATAAACATAAAAAATGTCTTACTATATATATATATATATATATATATATATATATATATATATATTCTGTGAGTGGAAACATTTTTCGATGCAATATATACCCAATAGAAGTATAAAAGTAGAAAGAAACAATGCAAGCATTTGGCTGGCTTTCCATTTCTGGGGCTAACGTATGTGAAAACACATCAAACACATCAAACGATAGACATATGCAGGTGAAGAGGACAATTAGATTCGAACGTCAAATGATATTTTAACGAACGCAAGGTGAAACAGTTTGCAGACACGCAGGTTGATTGATCAAAACACAAGGACTCGGGTCGCGTCAACCTAATTATCCCACCATTCCGGTAAGATCGATAAATTCGATACGGGGTTAGGGAAAAAAAGCAGTCATGAGATGTTGAGTTGAAAAGAGCGAACTCTTGGTGAAAATAACGAAACCGGTTGATCGAGTTATCCCTGAAATAGAGAATTATGGTTCGTAATTTGCTGAGAAAAAATAATGGCTGACAGGGTTTGCAGCAGATGGCAGGAAAGCGAGTTAAGCAAGACAGAAAATATGAAATACAATATTTCAAATTTTATTATAGATGTTCATGTTTTCGCTATAAAGCTTTTATTAAGCAAAGTGTTTTGGTGATATTTTTTTAGAATATACTTACGTTGATATTAGTAATATATCAAGTGGATTTCTGCTTATAGTATCTGTCCTTACGAAATAATATTTGAAAGGTGTCAGATTGTATTGCATGTTCAAAATTGTTAGATGACTGTTTTTTTGTTGAGTATTATCATAAGATTATTAAATAATTCGATGGAAGACAGGGAAACACGTTTGATAAACAAAACATACAAAAATAATTTATCTAAGGTGTGTTGTTTTATAATATTTTCTGGGCATTCTATAACTTTTATTAGTCCTTTAATTACCGACAATTTTGACATTGCTCATTTTCAGGTCAATCTCTTTAAATAATGGACGTACACTTTTTTAGGATTTGCTATAATCGATTCTCCCGTGGCAAGACGATAATTCCACTATGGAGCAGGTTTACATAGTTAAAGAAAATGAAAAAAAAAATACTTTATTCATTGATTAATTTGTTTAACGGCACTTCAACACCTTATGGGTCATTTAATGACGAAATTTATATTTATTTTTTTGAAATAATAAAAATATGATAGGCCGTTTTTCACAATTGAACGCATGATAGATGACACTAATTTTTTGTGCATATACATGTCTGTGTGGGGCCTCGCGAAGTGGTGTAATGGTTGTCTTGCTAGATCAATTACGAATGAGTAGTGAGTTCGATCCTCATAGTGTGCCCCCATACTTTCGGCCTCAGGCCACATCTAAACCGAGCTTAGAAAATCACTATAAGGCCTGTATTGCTAGATCAATTACGACTGAGTAGTGAGTTCGATCCTCAATGTGTGCCCCAATACTTTCGGTGTTGTGCCACATCTAAGCCGGGCTTAGAAAATCACTATAAAGCTTGTCTTGGTAGATCAATTACAACTGAGTAGTGAGTTCGATCCTCGTTGTGTGTCTCCATACTTTCGGCCTTGTGCCACATCTAAGCCGGGCTTAGAAAATCACTATTCATGTCTGTGTGGACACAATTACTAGAGGCGGAGACGTGTGTTTTATGTTGAAGTTATATTTTGCAATACAGTTTGATTCAAGAAATCCTAAGATATGGATTAACGTCATGAAAGTTCTCTTATGTTGTTTCATTGGTTGATTGATTTTGTTTAGTGGTATATCGACATCTATATGGGTTATTTAATGCCGAAATCTAAATATTTTGAACGCAATTGTATGTCTTCCGTCACAGATAAAATGTATAAATGTTTGCTCATTCAACTACGTTATAAACTTGGGTATATAATATCCCCTCAGTGTTATAAATTATTGACATTTGGAAAAAAAATCGTTCGTGAAATTATAATGTATTGAAAAAAAAAACAAACTTCCGATGATGCATTTTGCCGTTTAGTTTTCATCAAGCAGAAGGCGATAAATGAGTTTTTAAAAGTTATTTTCTTTCTCTTTTATAGTCACTAGCAACTCCTCCTTGTGAAAAATATAATTCATTATTTTAAATATACACAAACACGCGCCAACTCAGTTTTTCTTTTTTTTTTTTTTTTTTTTGCATTCGATCTGATGTAACTTAACTGGCGAAATGCATAGTCGGACGTTTTTTCGAAAATTAAAACGTTTTTTTTTTTTGTTTTCCAAATTGTCAATAATTTATCATTCAACTATAAAATGTATTGTTCGTAATTTTACTGTAAATAGGTATTAGCGGTTATTTTGTTTTTAAATAAAAAAAATATATTTCAAGTATTTTTATTATAAAAATGTATTTTTTATACTTTCCTAGTGTTTTTTTGGTTGTTTGGGTTTTCACTATTTGTCCATAGCTGGGAAACTAACAGGTGCTACGACCCTGTTTCATGGTGGACCTGGAAAAAACAGCAATTAAGTGGAGGCTCCACGCACGTCAAAAGGTTCAATCTCAAGATCAGGGGCCTGGCTGCCGGATGTGGTTTATCGTCATACCCAGGATTGAAAGATTGTGAGGAGAATTGAGGAAAAAAAATCAAAAGATTTCAAGACGACAGAAGATGAGGAGTGACGTTAAATTTTTAAAATTGCATCTTTTTTTTCATTCATTGATTAATGAATGACGACTTTTCACAACCTTTCAAACCTTTGCGGGTTTTTTTAAAGCACGGACATTTTTTCAGAATTTAAGAACTTTTGATTAGATATTAATGAGTTCATGATACAATTTTTATTAATTAACCCATAGCTGGGGGGAGTGAATTCATATTTTCCAAAGCTTATTTGCATTTAAGTTAATATAACAGGCGACCTGACGATTGCGTCCAGCATGAAACAGCCTGTCGCCTCTGAGTGTTGACTTCAGTGTTCACTTTTATATTTATATTTACATACCTTCTATCTCTGATATTGAGCACATTATCCCGTAAATAAGCACACCTTAAAATTATATTTCTTCACACACACACACACACACATATATATATATATATATATATATATATATATATATATATATATATATATATATATATATAGGGTGTATAAATATATTTATGATATTGTAACTATTTACACTATTCATATCGTTGTTGTCCACATCTTTATTGATATATTCACGACATTTCGGCAATTCTAAACTCCATTCTTCTTCTGGTGGTATTCTTTGGAATTTCGAACCGAACACTTTATTTAGTTCAAGTGGGTAGATTGTTCTACAACTTACAAAACGTCGGGAATATGACGATAAAGATTCGAGCGTATGTAAGTAGACTGAACGATATATATATATATATATATATATATATATATATATATATATATATGAAAATGGAACAGAGCTTACTTTAACTCAATTTAATTCAAATAATTGTATTGATGTTTTCGGCTCTTGTTTTGAAACATGAGACCTCTTATGTCGCGAGTTGGAATCATATTTTAAATAAATAATTATATATATATATATATATATATATATATATATATATATATATATATATATATTAAGACATTATAAGCTTATAGATTCTTTTTATAGATACAAATATTTAAGTAAATTTAAGTTTATACTAAACAGTATTAAACAACATTTACCGTCGTGAATGTTCAAGAAATGTTCATAGAAAATATTCGTCCTCCGACAGGATTTGAACCTGTATCCTATACGGAAATGAGGGTTTCATATAGGATACATGTCCGAATCCTGTCGGAGGACGAATATTTTCTATGAAAATTTCTCGAACATTCAGGCCGGTAAAAGCTGTTTAATAGTGTTTACTATAAACAGAGCATTTACTTAAATATTTGTATCTATAAAAAGAATGTATAAACATAAAAATGTCTTAAAATAAGTGTCGGACATTGTCCATTTCATAATATATATATATATATATATATATATATATATATATATATAAGGTTGCAACCAAGGTAGCGGATACAACTGATCTCATGATTTTTAAAGTTAAAAAGGTCTACAATTTAATTTAATTTTTAATTTATTCACACGTGTACTGAGCACTTTTTAATACTACTCTTTCCTAGTTTAATTCAAATCTTATCATTAACTTTTTATGTTATATATATGTGTGTGTGTGTGTACATATATATATATATATATATATATATATATATATATATATATATATACAAAGAATAATCACACATAGAATTAATCAGAAGTATCAATGCGATTATTGGCGACATCCTTCGCTAGAAAACATAATATATGCATTAAAATCCTGTTCATCCATAGTGCGAGTTTTGATCCTTGAAAAAAAACTTGTTGTCTGTAGTTTTTCAGTTTATTTGATGTTAAAATGCTAGTACTTACGGATAGTCTTCCATCCATCATCAGGCATGTGTTTTTTTTCCTTATAAAATCAAAAACTTGAGACGATATACCTGTATGTCGACCGAAAGATGTTTTTTGAATATCTGCTATAATAATAATAATAGCACTTAATAAATTAAAAAAAAATTAACAAACCATTCTTTATCCCAGCTGAAAACAGACTATCATTTTTTTTTATCAGTTACCAATTTTACCTTACTGAACTGAACTTAACAGATACAAAACGCCAACACCCCCTTAATAAAAAAGATAGGAAGTCTCTTAACACCGCAAACTTAAATTAAAACTAGAGTAAATCCATTCTTTTTTCGTAAGTTATTCTTAGCATCGCGTGAGAATGGAACCAAACTCAGAAGTTTAAGTTTAAATGTTAAAGTTAAATTTTAAGTTTCGGTTTAGAAACATGGTAATTTTCGTGTCGCGATGGAGACATTTTTAAAAAATAAATAATTATTATATTATGCTATACATTATATTGAGCAATTCTTTTAAAAAATAAAAATAAATGCTAAAGAACTCTGGATTATAAATGTGACTGTTCTTACTTATTATTTGAACATATATATATATATATATATATATATATATATATATATATATATATATATATATATATATATAGATAGATAGATAGATAGATAGATAGATAGATAGATAGATAGATAGATATCGGAAGAGAGAAAGAGAGAGAGGTGGGTGTTAAATTGATATCTTGACTGCGCGGATCCAAGGAAGCTGATACATGTATAAATATAGTTTCCAGGTTATTTCCATGGATTTTGTCTTTTATTGTATGTCAGGCAGCTAGTATCTGTTTCTTCTTCTAATCACGATATTTGCCACCCGTGTCGCATTAACTAATGCAGTCGGCTCTTTCGTTCAGAAAAGCCGGTCCTTGCGAGGTCGTCGAGTAAATTCAGCCTCAATATATACCTAGACATACGAGACACGCTTTCCTATCGTGAAAGAGTTGTTTTCGTTATACAACTGTAAATGCACAAAACTTTATCACTGTACAACACCCGCCCTTTAGGAACGGGTCCGTTCCTTTTAAACCGAAATCAGCAGAGCAAGGGGACTCTTCTTTGCCCGTGAAAAATTTCCGTTGATATCGCTCCTTTTGTGTTTGAAGTTTCGATATGGAACACCAGATGTGATATTCTAAACGTAGCTTAGATGCGGCACAATGACAAAATTATGGGACTCCATAAATCGCTATTCAGTCTTAATTGATCTAGTGATCTAATTGATCTTGCTAAACATTAGACCACGTCGAGGTGTCCGTGGAACTCCAGAAAGGACTGTCATGACTCTCATGACAATAAGTCATTTTATAAGTATTTGATCATATAGTGAATATACCTTTTTTTATACTTGCTGACATCTATAGATTTTTAAGGACATGAAGACTTCTGTAATTTTAAAAAAATAGATTTTTTTTGCAACACGCTGATGCGTGTTGCAAAAAAATCATCACCATATTTAGTATTGTGGAATTTATCGCTAATATTTTTTGTCAAGATTTAACAACTCTATGTTTCGTTCAGTTTCTCCAGCTAATCGATGAAATTTGAATGAGCTGGTATTTTGGGAAAAGCAATTTGACAAAACTACTACTACGCGATTTAATAGTTTTTTTTTTAATTTTATATGACTTCATGGTAAACAATATTTTAAAATTTTTAAGAAAATTTCTTTTTTTTAACTTCTTTTTTTAGCAGCAAGGTATAAATTCTTAAGATTTCTCACTCTTGAGCATCCATTATACAACTGGGCATGCGTAAATATTTCTTTTTGGAGCCAAATTCCAACTTTTCGAAGAGTTTTACCTAGTGATTTATCTATAGTTATCGCAAACGCAGTGTAAATTCTTGTGTATGCTTATTGTGAGGTTCTAACCTTTTGCTGATTCGGATGGGAATCTGGTTAGATTCGGTATCAGCCTTGTCGTTCCCAGCTCGCCTCCAACGTCTGGTTACCGAAATAACTGCTTTGATTTCTAGTCTAACCTACCCACGTTGTGATTTGATCTTAAGTAGACGAAATCAATCAGTCACCGGGCCGTAATGCAAGTCGGGCCCGGACAAGGGCAATACCGCACAAGTATATGTAAAATAAAATAAAATAATAACTCGAAAAGTTCAAATGTGTTAAAAAGGATAACAATATTTTATATCTGTTTGCGAAATACAGGACTGCGTCTTTCTCCCAAACCGCAATATGGATTCGTGACATTTTATGTTTGTTAGGAGAGTCTTAACATCTTAAGTTGTTTGTTCTTTAAGAAACTGTTTCTTGGTATATCTTCAGGCGATATTCGTAAAACTTGTTTTGGTGGTGTGAGTCTAAGTCGTTCTTCAAAAATAAATTGTTCTTGGTTAGAAGTTGAGGTCGTGATTTGCGTGGAATCTTTCAGTCAGGTTCCTGCGAGGCGGGCCCAACTCAATCCAACTCAGCTGCGAACTGAGAACTTAACTCGAACTGCCAACTCAACTGGAACTGCTTTTCACTCGCTGCGACTCTGCTTATATGGACGCCGACCAAAGCTGGGGTGGGCTTGTTGGGGTTTGAGGTTCCTTAATAATTCTAAATCCACAATCCAGTTCTTTGTTTTCGATCAGGAAAATTTATTATTTTCCATTTTTGGAAGTCTTTCGTCCTCCCACCTTCTTCTGTTCTCATATTGGTATCTCACCATACCATCAGAGGGTGTCAACGGGTTTCCCCTCTCTCTCACAGTGGCATCTCATATCGATCCCTTCAGGGAGGTGTCAACAGGCCTTCCCTCCTTCTTCACATGATTACCTTCGCCTGCCGCTCACGCCAGCATTCAGCCAATGGGCGCCCAGCAGTGTGGGTGTGTCCAGACTGGCCTCGGTTTAAAAAAATCTTGCTCAAAGAAAAAAAATTATCTTCCTTTTTCTTTTCATCCTTTCTTTTCTTTCTTCTGCTCGACAACAAGTCCTTAGACTCTTATCTTAACCGAATTTCATATGGAATTCGTCACTCGGGACCTTCGCCAAATAAGTGGGTAGTCAATTGGACGTATTGCACCTTGGTGCCAATTATTCGTTCTGATAAAATAATTTTGCTATCATAGCCACACCTGACAATAAACAGGTGTTTTTCCCAAATGACATGGAGGTGGTTCAACGGACACTTTGTTTTCGGTCAAGCTTGACCTAATTAATTTTTATCTCCCAGCACTCTGCGGGAGGTCGGTTGTCAAACTTGAAATTTTTACCATTGCCATGGGCAGATTGGATATATCTTATTCGGTGCGTCGTCATAAATTAAATTAAATCCGACACATCCGCGACCTTACTTTCCTCGCTAATGAGAATAAAACCTTTTGTATTTTTCTTTGTTAAAAAGAATAACATCGCTTAGTGTCATTTTCGTGATGGATTCTTATCACCTAAATTTAATTTTCGCCTTTCTTTTTTTCTTCTTTCTTTCTAGCAACCTAAATAGTGTCACATTATTCTTAAAGAAAAGGTTTGTAAGAAACAACATTGCATATTTATTAAATAAGTATTTGTTATTTTACAAGGCACAGGGGAGTAATGGATAGCGGCTCGGATTGAGGAATCGGAGAGCCGAGTTCGAATTCCAGTCATATCCATTAAATTCACTTACGTGCTAATACCCTTAGGAATGTTATGAATCCTCTTCTTCTCCTCCTCCCCAGCTATGGGCAAATAGCAGGAAAACCGGGTTCTGTAGCCTTGGTTGGAAACTTGCCTACCGCAGAAAGTAATGGCAACCTACTACGGAAAAAAATATGCCTCGTCAGTCATGTATGGGAAGTGTGCCATGGCACATAACTGAGTGATTGATTTGTTATTTTAATCATACTTTTTTTTTATAATAGTGCCAGTATTTTGTATATTAAATAATAAAACTTTTAATTTTTCCAAAAACATTAATGAAGGATTATTCTAATTGTAAAACCAATTGCACTTTGTAACACTTTATCTGTTTGCAAGTTTTCGACAGAAAGATGCTGAGAATATTACAAATCGAACAGGTGAGCAACGACGAAGTTCGAAGGACAATGACGAGATAAAAGTTAATTATGTCAGGTATTTAAGGTTTCTTGGACACATGATTAAGAAATAGGGCTTTCGAAAATTTGATACGTACTGGGCCGATTAAAGATTAGGCCGACATTAGGAAAGCGAGCTTCTGTGAATGGGTGGCGGAGAAGGGTCTGGGAGAGATGGCAAAAAGACAAAAGTTGTTAAGAGCTACAAAGGGCAGGAAACTAGGGAGAGCTTTGATTTCCAACGTCTTGAAGCGTCACAGCACACAGAAGAAGATATGCAATATTAGAGGGACAGCCAAAATAATCTGTTAATTGTATACAATGTTCCTGCCAACCCCACTCCGAGGCTTAGTCACAGATTATAGATGCTGATGACATAGGTATTCCTATATTGGTATGAGAATGATCTTGAACAAAAAATCAACATCCTATTCCTGAAATAGGACTCGTGATGAAACAGAATCTATGATCTGGAATTGGAATGAAAGTAGTAATGGCATCTTAAATTCATCATAAAAATTCAGGTTATGAATTAATAGAATCGAGACACTTTAAATACATCTCGATATGGATCAGTTATAATAAATTTCGAAAAAAGGGATAATGAAATTGAACATAGAATAGGCTGTGTTATGGGTAGTGTCGGACAATACTGTAAATTGCTACAAAAACTAAACATTAACCTCAAACTTAAATAACCTGTTCTTAACTACCCCTATAAGACTGAGACATTTATATGACCCTCAAACGTAATGTCAGACCCGTTCATAATTATTTAAACTGTCACTTGTACGCACCCGCTTTCTCAGATTAATGATTAAATAGCTTTGAGGGAATGAAGCCTGTAGGTCTTACAGATAACCAAACTTTTTTTCAAAATTCCAACCAACAGTAGCAGTGACTTTTCGATCAGTGCATGCTGTATGGGTCCTTATGAGAAGGTACACTGGAGTAATGGATAGCGGCTCGGCTTGAGAAATCGGAGAGCCGTGTTCGAATTCCACTCGAATCCATTACATTCACTTATGTGCTAATACCCTTGGGAAAGGATTGAATCATCTTCTTCTACCTATCTATGGGAAAAAGCAGAACAAACCGGGTTGTATAGCCATGGATGGCAACTGGTCTACCGCAAAAAAGAAATGGCAACCTACTGCGGAAAAAAAATCTGCGTCGTCAGTCATATATCGAAAGATAAATGATCGTATGTAATCCGCATAGCACATAACCGACGAGGCGACAGCAAATATTGCCATTAACTTTAATATTAACATATTAATGCTCTTTGAACAGATTGGTTGATTCGCTTACGGCTTATCAACCAATTGCAGGTTATTTCGAATCAAGAAATATTTGTAGATCGGAATTTGTAGAGTGTAAGGTAATAAAACGAACCCAATGAGAATTGGGACTCTCTTCTCCGAGTAACAATTCCAAGCAATTTATCAATTACGCCACACGCACATTCAATCTTACAGAAATTGTTCGCCCATCTAGGTACTGGCCAGGTTCGACGTTGCTTAACTTCAGCGATCCTACGGAAACCAGTTCTTTAAAAACAGTTCGATCCAATTCTCGCTGCACTTTGACACGCCGGAGACATCTAGATGAAAGCTTTCATCACAAGTATAGATGTACTACACACACACAGACAGAGAGAGAGAGAGAGAGAGAGAGAGAGAGAGAACAGTGTAGCGAATTGAAGGGATAAAAAGCTGCTACCTTCTTATTCGTCCTTGACAATAGGACCAGTAAGATAATTTGGACGACCTACTAGAAACAGTTATCGACCGGCACAGCCGGTGATGCGAATCTGTACAGAATGAAAAGCGGGACTCTCGTCACACCATGTTAACTTACAACAGTCGAAGGGAAAGCCAGCAGACTCACGTCCCAGGAGTCCACTTCTGAAATTTCTATAATAACACGGGCAATTTACGCCGACGTATGAAGGAAAAAGCTATCCGGAGACCAGAAAGCGCTTGGACACTACCCCGCCTGATCAATTAGATCAATGGTTTGAAAATGTTGAATCACTGTCGACAATATCGAAAATATCTCGTCCATAAAATAATCCTCCCATATCACGTATATGACCAACTCATCTCTACCATAAAACAATTACTTACATTACTTAAAATTACCTACAATTGTAGTTAGCAGAATTCAAATAACTTTAATATTTACTGTTGTCACTTATTACTGCATTACAACGGCCTACGATGTCGCAGGCGGATGTTGTAGGAACGACAGAAGAGGATGAACTCTCCAGACAGTTACCCATATTTTTTTATTTTGCTATTTTACAGATAGTAGTTTGAAAATGAGGCGCGATGGAGTAATGAATAGTGGCTCGAAGAGCCGAGTTCAAATTCCAGTCAAATCCATTACATTCACTTACGTGCTAATACCCTTGGGAAAGGTATGAATCCTCTTCTTCTCCTCCTCCCAGTTATGAGTAAATAGCAAGACAGACCGGGTTCTATAGCCTTGGATGGCAACTGGTCTACCAGTTGCCATCCAAGGCTATAGACTACCGCAGAAAGAAATTGCGACCTCCTTCAGGAAAAAAATCTACCTCGTCAGTCATGTATCAAATGATACATGATCGCTTAAGTGTGTATCACTCATCGCACATAACTGACTGAGTTTGAAAAGTGCCTCTGGTATTAACTTGCGTATGGAGTAAAGGTATGTCATTGAATAAATACATATTGAAAATCACTCAACCCACTAAAATTCATTGAATGTTCACGGAGACCAAAGAGTGAATGTGAGCACAGTTATGTAAGGATAATTCATTTTAACAATGGTGAATGCGTCGTAAATGATGTGCACCAGAGGGGCTTAGAATTCTTCAAAATAGATATTTATTTATTTAAAACAATACAAAACTTATCTCTTTTAAATTAGGACCCTCCAACTTCAATCCTCTAGTTGTAGATGCCCAGTTACTACCTTAAAACCACTACGTCGGCGCCGCTTTAGCGTGTGTCCTACCGATCACTACTGCTTTAGCGTGTATCCTACGGACACATTTGCATCTTACATTATTAATGCATTGTAAATATATTAGGTTGGTGCGAAAATAATGACGTAATAATGTCGTTTTTTGACTTTAAAAAATACGTTAAAAACGACATTATTACGTCATTATTTTTGCACCAACCTAATATTTTACTGATCACTTTCTGCCTTAGTGCGTATCCTACCGCCATATTTGTATCATACATTATTATGACATGGCAAATATACACCCCTGTGCAAATTAATTGAAACAAAGCGAATAATTCTTTTTTTTTTCGTATTTTTCCAATGAAACATGACCCAGTGCAAATGTTAGTACTTCATATGTCCATTCCACGAAGTCGTTCCTTGCTGATCACAGATTCCCGATTGGATTTAAATCAGGAGAGTTTTCGGGCCAGCCTATAGTACTTTGATTTGCTCACTGGTAACGCTTGCCATTGTGTTCGAGCAGCGTTACAATTTTCATACGCCTCCTTGGAGTAACGTCCATCGTAGACAATGTCTTACCGATCAGTTTCTGCTTTAGTGTGTCTCCTACTACCACATTTGTATCCTACATTATTAAAGCATTGTAAATATACACCCTTGTGCAAATTAATTGAAACGAAACGAATATTTCTTCTTTTTTCTTTTTTTTTCGTAATTTCAATGAAACATCACCCAGTGCAGATGTTAGTACCTCATATGTCTATTCCACGATGTCGTTTCTTGCAGATTGACCACAGATTCACGATTGGATTTAAGTCAGGAGAGTTTCCGAGACAGTCGATTGTACTTTGATTTGCTCACTGGTAACGCTTGTCATTGTGTTCGTGCCGCGTTACAATTTTCATACGCCTCCTTGGAGTAACGTCCATCGCAGGTAATGGCCGTAGGACAACTAAACAATAGTGTCTGCGTGTGACAAAAATATGATGCAATCAGGGATGACGCAAACAAATTTCATCATACACCCCGAAAATAGATTCCACCACTGCAAATAACCTAATCTGAGAAAAAAAGAAGGATTACACCCTGTCACTCTAATCGGTATAAAACTGACTGTTTGGTGAAAGAAAGATAACTAAAGCAGCTGTTTCAATTAATTTGAACAAGGCTTTAGGTTCCTCATTAGATATTAACATGCTTTCTAATATCGGTGGCGGTTACTTTCCTAGCCTTTTGCTTGAAGCACTTTGGGATGCTAATGCCTTGATTATGTCATTATTTTCTCTTCGAGTTGTTTGATGCTGTTGAAAGTTTTCAAGGGAAGGGGTTCCTATAATTTGGCATAGTCCTTTTTTTTATGATTCTGTAGCGCCAGTCAAAAAGGTCAGAAGAACGATCGCCCTAGACATGACGATAAATTCCATCCGGCAGCAAGGACTTTGATCGGCAATTTGGAGGTTTTGAGGAGCGTGGAACCACGTCTTAATTGCTGTCATTCCCACGTTCACCCTGACCTGGGGTGGTAGCAACAGTAAGAATTCCACCTAACGGCAAATAGTCAACAAACAAAAGTCATTAGTACATTCTTATAATATAAGGACCATCAATACATTTTTACTGCAAAATGGCAATCAGTACTTACATTCCAGTCGGGTTAAAACTGACCGTATGATGAAAGAAAAAAAACTAACACGGTTGCTTGAATTAATTTGCACAAGGGTATATTTTCATCATTCCAAAAATTTCTTAATACTTTTAAAGGATGTATACAAGCCAGACAAGGCGTATTTTCGAGATTTTAACGCTAATATTGTTTCTTATTTATTATTTTTTTATTTTAAATTTTATAATACAACAATAAATGCCATCTCTCCTTCCGATTTTGATTTTGCCATTACGCTAGATAATATATAATAAAAGGTGATGGTAGGAGACACACTAAAGCTGAAAGTGATCAGTAAAATATATTTACAATGCCTTAATAATGTGGGATACGAATATGGCGGTAGGAGACACACTAAAGCAGAAAGTGATTGGTAGAACACACGCTAAAGCGGTACCGTAGCTCTCCAAAGGTTCGTTGTCGGAGTAGAAAAGGTTGATTTTCCAATTTTATTCGAAAATTCACACTTGACTTTTGCCTATTTCTAGATAAAATCTTACCAATTGTACACAACTAAAAACAATAAGCATGGGACCGTCAATATTTTTTTAGATGAGGTATTGTAAGTATTAACATTATTTACATCATTCAGGCTGTTGTCTTTATCTTCATTGCCATATTTACGACGTTTCGGCTGTTGTACACTCCGGGCATCCTCAGTTGATATACGTTAGAATTTCGAAGTGAACATTTTTTTCAGTCCCTCTATAAATCAGACTAATACACCTGTGGCTTGATCCCATATCCACGACGTCAATTCTAGTTTCAGAAAAAGAGTGAATACTGATCTTCAGAGTGAAAGGAATAATGGTGGAAAGATCAGGTTTGTAACTGTTCCAGAAAGAATGGCTGTATCATACTGGTCGGTAGTTCTTCCATTAAAGAAATTTGAAAACACACACACACATACACACACACACACACATATATATATATATATATATATATATATATATATATATATATATATATATATATATATATATATGTAACAACAAAATTGTCGAAATGTTAGATTAAAATCTGAACCGTTATATCTTAGAAATGATTAAAGATATTTTGCTGGAATTCACCGAGGTTTTTAATACACTACTGGACTATACATTTTGCAATAAGAATTTCTTTAAACGCTTAAAAACGAATCGTAATGAAATTGATCATGAACGAAAATGACATGTTCATGATCAATTAATCATTGCTAAGGAAAGGAAGCTCATGAAGAATTGAAATAAAATTCAAATATATATATATAATTCCAAGATTATTTACACTATTTACTTTATTCGGACTATTGTCCTCGTCTTTGTTGCCATATTTATTACAAAGTTTCCGCCGTTGTTCGCTCCGGCCTTCTTCAGGTGGTTGGAATGTCGAACTGAACCCTTTATTTCGCTAACTGGAGTAGACTGTTCAAGTTACATGTGCCATGTCTAATGGATGTCAGTTATCAGTTATCTCTTGTTAATTCCCCTCTTCAAGTTCTCCACCCGCTTAACCGGATATTGAACTCACACTCTTTGGATCCTGTCACTGGGTCTAACCAACGCCTTTATCCACTGTAGCATGTGACCTTGAGAACATCTGTGTATGAATTTCTGGGTATTATAAACCTAATGTCTTCACCAACCATTTTTTACCATATTGCAATTTTTGCTGTTATCATTGCATATTTTGAACCAGGGCTCATATTGCAATTTTTGTTGTTGTTGTTATCGCTTTTCTCTGGCACCCCTTATTACTGGTTTCCATATTATATTCATTTCTATGCTTTGTCGACTCAGGAGTTTTTTGTGGCCTAGCATATGTGCTGATTCCTTAAGTTTACGAATTTTCCAATGGTGTTCTTTGTTCAATCTGATCCCACAGAGGGCGTTGATCTCTCTTTTCTCTCCATATGCGGTCAGCCACGCCTGATTTTTCCACTTCCCCTCGTGTTACTGATTTCTAGTGTTCTTAAAGCTTTACCTTAAGGGGGCGGCCTGTCTCCCCTTTATATTTCTTTCCACAGCTGCACGGGATAGCATACACACAGTCTTTAGTCATGTTCCTCTCTACGGGGAGGGGTCTTACTCGGGAGAGATATCTGCGAATTGTCGAAGGTTGACGGTTGTCCTGATGTTATATGGACCGTAAATCCTTTGGATTTTCTCTGATAACCCCTTCACATAAGGCAGGCAGACTGTTTTATGAGTGTTGTCGTCCTCCTCTTGTACCAGTCTATCCCAGTTTTTTGGGGCTGCTGCCATGTACCCAGGGTAGTCGTTACGTTGTAGGGTACTACTTATACTTCTTTATCTAATATCTCTGGGTCGCCACTTATTAATTTTTCTCGATGTTTAAGCTCCGGACGATCCCTTTCTTTACGCTGTATTGATGGTGGGAGTTGAAATTGAGGTACTATAGGTCAATGTCGGTTTATGGTATACGGATGTTTTAAACCCATACTCTGTTCGAGATATTAGAACATCCAAGAATGGGAATGTATTGTTACTCTCTTTCTCCATCTTGAACTGTATCGAAGTTCATTTGGTCCAGTAGAAGCTGAACATCTTCCTGGTGTGGCCAGAGTATGAAGGTGTCATCTACGTACCTTAACCATATAGTTGGCTTTAGAGATATAGATTCTAATGCCATTTCCTCAAAGTATTCCATGTATATATTCACCATTGCTAGTGATAATGGCGAGCCCATTGCTAAGCCCTCATCCTGTGGATATATGTGTGATCCCATTCCGAAGTGTTGTTTGTGTACAGAAAGTCAACATCTCCATCAGATTATCTATTGGAATACTGGTCCGTTCTTCTAGGGATGAGTCAGAGGCCAATCTGTCTCTGACTACTGAGAGTGCCTCCTCCGTGGGTACCTTGGTGAAGAAACTCACCACATCGAAGCTCACCTTCTGGTTAGATAGGATGGGAGCATCTTTGATTATTTCCACTAAGTGGGCGGAGTTTCGGACATGTGAAGGAGACTTTCCGATAAATGGGTCAATTATACCTACAAGGAAGCGACTCAGAGGCCCACTAACAATCGGCCTGAGCGGAATACCCTCTTTGTGAATCTTAGGGAGACCGTATATGTGAGGTAGCTTGGTGTAACGCTGCGATGACTACCTATACGTCTTAGGTGCGAAGTGATCCTTGTTCTTGATTAGTATCTGAGTCACGGTTTGCCTTCCGTTTTTATTGTAGGATCCTTTTTTATTTTGTTGCAGCTACCATTTCTAATGAGGTCTTCCAACTTTCTTGTATCTGATTTGTCCATCACTACAGTTGCATTGCCTTTGTTAGTCGGTAGTATGATGATGTTTTCGTTCCTTTGTAGGGATCCGATCGCCAGCCTCTCCAGTTTCCTGATGTTTGACCTGGGCGGCTTGGCCTTCTCCAACGTCTGTCCCACCTTTCATCTCATTTCATCCTCCTGAGGGAAATACAAGGCCATCTACTCGACTCTGGCAATGATGTCCAAGTATTGCACTTGTCTGATGGTTGTGGCGAAGTTGAGACCCTTATTCAATACTGACTCCTCAGAGGCACACAGTCGATATTGCTGATGTTGATTACTGTTTTCACTGGTGGGTGATGTGCCTTGTGCGTCACCTTCTGATCTTTCAATCTGTTTAATTTTTGTAATTGACGAGCCTTGACTTGTCTGAAGGATTTATCCAGGTCATTTTGGATCCTTCTCTGGTCTTCTTTATTGGTAATTCTGTTAAAGAAATCCTCGAGACTCTGGGAGATATGAGCTTGTGGTCTTTGTTTTATCCAACGATTGTACTGGATTCTCTCTCGGACAAGGGCATATCCAGATGTTTCTGAGACCAGATCGGCTCTCGTCGAATTGATAGGAAGTCTTTGGGGCAACCCTGAAGGGACGATATCTGGATCTGTGTAGGAATGTCAGATGGTTCGATATTTTTGCCAGTTCATCGTATGATTTTTTTTCAATTTGTATTTTCGGCGTATTGGGTCCGTACCGATCCTTCAGTATTCGCAGATATCTCTCCCGAGTAAGACCCCCCATACAGGAGAACATGACTAAAGACTGTGTGTACCCTAGCCCCCTTAAGATAAGGCTTCAAGAACACCAAAAAGCTGTAACACGAGGGGAAGTGGAAAAATCTTCAGAGCCTACCAAGCATAGAAATGAATCTAATATGGGAATCAGTAATAAGGAGTGCCATCGAAAAGTAATAATAACAACAAAAATTGTAATATGAGGTCTGATAAAAAAAAAAAAAAAACATGCAATGATATGAGCAAAAATTGCAATATGGTTGCTGAAGACATTAGGTTTATAATACCCAGAAATTCATACACAAATGTCTTCAAGGACACATGCCACAGTGGATAAAGACATTGGTTAGATCCAGTGACAGGACCCAAAGAGTTGTGAGTTCAATACCTGGTTAAAGCAGTGGAGAACTTGGAGAGGAGAATTAACAGGAGAGAACTGATAACTGACATTCATTAGACATAGCACGTGAGGAAAATAAAGGGTTCAGTTCGACAGTTCAACCATATGAAGAATGCCGGACCGTACAACGGCCGAAACGTTGTAATAAATATGGCGACAATGATGAGGACAATAGTTCGTATAATGTAAATAGTGTACATAATACCTCATCTCAAAAATATAAAGAGATCCCCAACTTATTCAAGATGATCTTCGCTGCCTCCGCTAACCCCTTAATCTTCTGTCTTGGAGTAACAAGTTACCTCACGATTTCATTTTTTTTTTCACTGCTCTTTGGACTGTCATAGCTGAAACTCTTCACTCACGTGCCAAGCGTCATATGGATTGAGTTGGATCTTTCCTAATTGATCTATTTAGCTCTAAGTTGAAATGATGATCCTCCTTGCTGTTGTAACCTCCTGATCCAGTTTTCCTCTCTACTGATCCCTCTTTTTTTAAAACTTATTCACCATTCTCTTGATGGTTCTTGAATGGACTTTGAAGATGGAAGCCAGGGTAGGAATGTTCGTATCATTACTGTGTGCCTAACGCAAAACAAATTTTGACCTGTTCTATTTCTAGCTGAATAACGCAAAGTGTTTTAGTGATTCTTACGAAAACAAAAAGTTGTCAAGATGGCTAAATATCTTATTTTAAAACCTGGAAAGAATTAACTCAATTAATGTAGTGTTTTTTTTTTTTTTTTTTTTTTAGTTATTAGACATTTTGTGGTTTGGACAATTTTGCTGTTACACTCGGTATGCATATATATATATATCATCTTTACACTGATATCATACTTTGGTTTCATGATAACATGAAGATATCGGTTAATGTTATCGGTTTTCTTTCAGACCCAATCAAGCTTCGATATGGCAGGCGCATGCATACACTGGCGCAGACACACAGAAGCCCGGACGCAGACACACAGGTAAACATACACACAGTGAAAGAAAAAAAAGAAAGCAAACCTTGCACCAAGGAACAGTGAAAAAAAAATTCTTTTTAACTTAATATAAAAGTGACGGAAAAAAGAGAAAACAGACAGTCAATTTCTGACATCTTCTGAAAATTGAACGGAGTAATTGTTGGAGGGGTTCCTTCTATGAAAATCTATATTCAAGATGCTGAAAATAGCGTTAATTAGATAAGTGACACACTTTATAATTATAATTTATAATATATATAATTTTATAATTTTATATTTTAAACGATTAAAATAAAAATAACAGAATAAATATATTAAATAAGAAATAAAACATAATAAATATTAAATAAAAAAATAAAAATAAAAAATAAATAATGACAGGCAACATAATTTAACCTAAATAAATAAACAAATAAACGACTTCCGGTAAAATAACCACCAAAATAGAATACCCACAATGCACCACTGACCAGACGATTGCATCTAGCATAAAACAGACTGTTGCCTGTAAGTGTTCACTTTTACATATATATATATATATATATGTGTGTGTGTGTGTGCACGCGCGTGTGTGTGTGCGCGTATGTGTATTGTGTTTATATATATATATATATATATATATATATATATATATATATATAGTTTTAAGGTGTGCTATATTTATGAGATAAAGTGCTCAAAATCAGAGATAGAGGGTATATAAATATAAAAGTGAACACTGAGGTCAACACTCAGAGGCGACAGGCTGTTCCATGCTAAACACAATCATCAGATTATAGATATTCGTCACATTTGCAGTCACTTCATAACTCTTGGACATATGTGTGTGTGTGTGTGTCCGTTGTAAGATTAATATCAATATTTTCATTTAATCAGAATCTCAAACTTATCCTCCAGGTAAGAATCGTATTTCTAAATACGCTGCCTTTTATGACTGTCCACCTTCTCTTCAGGAACTTGAGTAAGATTTAAGACTTCGTTTCTGTCTGTAACGGACAGGTGTTGGCGCCATAGCTGCCCTGGCGGAAGTGGTGTTGCGGAAGTCGCTGACGGAAGGACACGTCTGCGCAGACACTATACAATGAAGGCTCGGCGTTCTTTCATGGTTTCTGTTATCGCTACAGCCGCACAAGGTTGTAGAAATTCTATCTCTAGCCGTCCTCCTGATCGGTCTTTGTTCCAAGGAGCAGAAGTGTCTTCAAGAAGATAAATCAAAAGCAAGCGACATTTGCATTTGACTAGGTTTATTTACGACACGTTCTGTTCATTCTTTAGGGAGCGACAATCAACGTGTTACCATTGCAAAATCAGCAACATAAGTTCGATTTCTAACGAAGTAACGCTCCATATTTAGACACATATCACCATGGCACTTCCCACACAATCATATTATTATTATTATTATTATTATTATTATTTTTCAAAACATCCGACGACATATATATATATATATATATATATATATATATATATATATATATATATATAGTGATTTTGGATATTGCACAAGACCGAAAGTAAGGGTCACCCAGTGAGGATTGAACTCACTACTCAGACGTAAATGTTCTAGAGAGAGAAGCTTGGTAGCCATTACACCACCTCGAGGTATATATAACCAAACAAACTTTTTGAAGGGTCGAATACAGAGACCTGGTACACTACTTGACACAAGTTCCCCTGACTACCCTAAGCATGTTTGAATTAAGAGTTGACCTTCTTCTAGACAAGTTACCTTCCAACGGAAAAGAACCCAATCTTTCCTGGTATTTACACTTAGCTGGGAGGGAGAATATGAGGATTAATACATTTCTCAATGGTATTAGCATGTAAGTAACTGGAATTCGTGCTTGGCTCTCCGATTTCTCAATACGATTTGTCTATCTACTACTCTACCGTGCCGCTTGCATATATATATTATATATATATATATATATATATATATATATATATATATATATATATATATATATGTCTGTATGAAGAATATAGTCTTAAGATGTGCTATATTTATGGGATAAAGTGATCAATATCAGAGATAGAACCTGTGTAAATATAAAAGTGAACATAGAAGTCAACAGTTAGAGGCGACAGTCTGTTTCATGCTAGATGCAATCGCCAGGCCACCTGACGATTGTATCTAGCATGAAACAGACTGCCGCCTCTAAGTGTTGACTTCTATGTTCTTTCACTTATATATATATATATATATATATATATATATATACTCATTTACACAGGTATATATATATATATATATATATATATATATATATATATATATACTCATTTACACAGGTATCATACTTATTATAAAACCCAGGTTGTGTGTGTGTGTGTCTGTTCGTTTATATATTGGATCGGATTTCCTACATTTTCAACCGATTTCAACAAAACTTCACAGGACTACGTAAAATTACCTGACAGCGCCAAAAATTGGAAAAACACAATTGTTTTTGCACGAAATCAACTTGAAAACACGATTAAGAGGCATCGCTGTCGCGAGAATGAAAGAGGGACAATTCATATCGAGTTATACTTATTATAAAACCCAGGTTGTGAGTGTGTGTGTGTGTGTGTGTGTGTGTGTGTGTGTGTGTGTGTTCGTTTATATATGGGATCGGATTTCCTACATTTTTCAACCGATTTCAACAAAACTTCACTTTTTTTTTGGCAGGTAGTGTTTCTTATTGTCTTGCACACTTTTTTCTTTATTTTTACATTCAAAATGCTTTTAAAATTCCATTTACAAGATAATTGTTTATAATAAAATTCTATTCAATCGGTAGATTCATAACGATTGAAAACAATGTTTTTGTTTGAGTTTGGGTTTGACCAATTCGTAAAAAATAACAAAAAAAACCCCAAAAAACAAACTAATTCAGACATGCGTGTCCGTCAACCTTAAACAATAATCTTTGTCAATTTTATTTTTCAGTCTTTATGATGGTCGATACTTGATCTATCTCTTACTGTTACATCCCCGGGCAACGCCGGGCTCTACTATATATATATATATATATATATATATATATATATATATATATATATATATATATCATTAGAAAATACCAGGGATTTTTTCGCAGAAAACAGAAGAAATTCTAATCATCGCCAGCATAAAATTGTTGATGTTCACTCTAGAAGGTTTTAATTTTGATGACCGCATTGCCCTGGGTAGTCTACATTTTCGTCAATATTAAAATGTTAGATTTTGATATTAACTCAAACACGGACTTCTTAAGGCAATGCACACGTTGTTTTTTTCGCGAACTTTACCAGGTTTTCGTTCCATTTTCCAAACTCCACTTTCGGGATCAACTTTCTAAACATGCCATTCTTAATTTCGATGGCCGTCTGCATTCTCTTTCACTTCACCATCTTTGAAGAGAGAAGTAAGAAAAAGACAAATCGAGACGATAGCGATAACATGCGTGGATAGTACGCACTTTTTCCCATTTGAAGCCTAAAATTTAGGGACCAGTATAATGAAGGAGTATCCGCCTCTAAATTTGAATCTTAAAATCTTGAAAAGTATCAGCTGTAGCGTAGAGCTTATCACCGCTAAAAAAAAGGTTCGACATGCCGAGTCCAATTTTCCACCCGATCAGATACCTTGCTAAGAAGAAACATATTCTTCGCTTTTCCGAGGGTATTTGTGCGAAAGTGAACGCATCGTTCTCGGCTGGAAAATTGGGTTCAGCATGGCGAACCTTTTTTTAGCGGTCAGAAACCTTACGCTAGGGCTGATACTTTTCAAGATCTTAAGCCTCAAATTTAGAGGCAGAAAATCTTTCATTATACCATCCCTAAATTTTAGACTTCTTGTGGTGTTCGCGGACTTTTCCAGGTTTTCGTTTCATTTTCCAAACTCTGCAAATTCCTCTTTTGGGATCAGCTTCATCTTTCTAAACATGTCATTCTTAATTTCGATCGCAGTCTGCATTCTCTTTCCCTTCACTGTCTTTGAGAACCAGTCTAGTAGACTAAAACACCGTTTTAAACATGGTGTTAACATAAAAAGTAAAAATTTACTTGCTTCAGAAAACAAAGCAGTGACACAGTCATGGTTAAGGGCTACTGTTACACAGTAAACACGCTCTTTCATTAGCGTCCGTTTGCCGACTGTATAACCACAGAGGAGAGTTTCACCTATGTACAGTAAATTATTATGCAAAGTCATGGCTGCACCACGCACCACCGGTTCATTTGATATTCAAAATATTTGAATATTGTTAAAGGAAAGCCTAGTATATGAGAACCCTAAAAATTGTTCTACCAATACGTTTTATTCAAGAAAAAAAAATCAGTTGAAAATAACTGTCTAAAGATGTTTTAAAACAAAAGAAAAATTACGCTCTCGGTTGGCTAAAGATATCTTCGTCAGATTTCGTCATTTTTTTAAGTCATCTTTTATGGAGAAAAAACAATTCTTTTTCAGAATATCTATTGTGTAAATAAATAGATTGCCATTTGCTTGCATGAGCTGCCTGAAAACCGTGGCCTACAACGTTTACACGATGTATTGATTTTAAAAAATTGCTGAATAAATACTAAATAAACATATCAAACAATATTTATGCAGTTCACTAATTATTATGATATTGTTAAGTGACGATTACATGGCTGGTTATAATGGTACGTTTAAAAGTGTTACATTTAAAATCTTCTCTAAATCGTTTCGTCCTCGGTATATCGATAAAGTGTAACCAGCAGCATGACATCAAATCGGGTGAATAAGTTCACCCTGAACCGAGGTGGTATCTCCATTTAGCAACTTCAAGAGTAAATATGATGAAACCTAACTGCCAATCTTGTACGACGTTTAAATTCGTGAAGTCGAATTAGAAAAGAGGAATGTTCATCAGAAGAATTACTATGAAAATGAACACGTCGGTGGGAAACTGATTGGAGCTGAGGTGCCAGTTCAAGACTGATGATATAATTCTTTGGATTTTGTCAAGAATCTCTAAATATGTAGCAAAGCACAAGACCAGATTCGGCAGCAATATTCAAGGCACGAACAAATGGTAGATGTATAAAATCACAAGACATATTTGTACGGGAAAAAATATTTGAAACGGTGAACGAAGTTCCTTAGCAGAAGAGGGTAAACAATTTGACTCGATAAAATCATTCAAGATACCAGTGGCAAAATTCTCGACTGAGACCATTCAATGCGTCCCTCCTGTGGAAGTTATTTTCCGCCATATTGATACAATGCAAAAAATACTCCTTAGACGATTAGATTGTTGGTAGATTTTGTTTAGTGGCATATCTACTTCTATGAGTTATTTAATGCCTAAAAATCTAAATATTTTGAACACAATTGTAAACTCAACTAAATATATTTTTGACCACAGTTGTATGCCTTCAACTACAAATAAAATGTATTGTTAGTCATTTTGTTATAAAATGTATTGTTAGTCATTTTGTTATAAAATGTATTATTGGTCATTTAGCAATAAAATGTATTGTTGGTAATTCTTACTATCCATTGTATTGTTGGTCATTTTGCTATAAAATATATTATTGGTCTTTTTGGTATAAAATATATTGTTGGTCATTTAGCAATAAAATGTATTGTTGGTAATTTTTACTATTAATTGTATTGTTGGCAATTTTTACTATTAATTGTATCGTTAATCATTTTGCTATAAAATGTACTTTTGGTCATTTTTTTATAGAATGAATTGTTGGTCATTTTGCTATAAAATGAATTATTGGTATTTCTTACTATTAGTTTTATTGTTGCTAATTTTTAGTAATAATATTTTTTCTCATATCGCCATAGTGTTTAATATTTGGGGTAGGGGTTTATGACTTGCCCATACCTGGGTCCATAACAGGTGCTACCACTCCGTTTCAGGGTAGAACTGAGAACAACAGCAATTAAGAGGTTGTTCCATGCACTTCAAAGCCTCCAATCACCTGATCAGATGCCTTGCTTCCGGCTGAAGCTTATCGTCCTACGCATGGCTATAGATGATTAAACGGGAGAAGTTTCTTTTTGGAGGGGTTAAATTTACAAAGGAAATTTTTTGCGCTAGTTAACAGCAGATGGAAGGAGCTTTTTCCGGGTCAGCTACCAATTTCACTTCATCGAATTACCAGTTGAAAATTCTGTCATTAGCATAGACACATAGACGAGAACTGCTATTTCACGATTTGGACGCTAACATTCTAACCCCTTAGAATGAAGAAGCAACCATGATTATACACCATACCGTCATATAAATTTCTGTGACTAACATCGTAAATGGGACATACTAGAATGATTAATTGATGAAATAATTTATTCAGGCTCCATATTTTCACGATATTTTTCTTTTATTTCTTTCTTATTTGTAAAGAAAGGAGGCACGGTGGAGTAATGGATAGCGGCTCGGAATGAGGAATCGGAGAGCCGAGTTCGAATTCCAGTCGCATCCGTTACATTCACTTACGTGCTAATATTCTTAGAAAAGGCATGAATCCTCTTCTCCACCCCCAGCTATGGATAAATAGCAAGACAGACCGGGTTCTATAGCCTTGGATGGCAAATGATCTACTGCTGGAAAAAAACTGCCTCGTCAGTCATATATCGAAAGATACATGATCACTTAACCGGGTATCACGCATAGCTGACTAAACAGTTAAACACTTTTAAGAAATTTAATTACATTCTTGTATGAATCCTCTTCTTTCTCAGCTCAGGGTAAATAGCAGGACAGACCAGGTTCGATAGCCATGGACAGCAACTGGTCTACCGCAGAAAGAAATGGCAATCTACTGCGGGGAAAAATCTGCCTCGTCAGAAAGATATAGTCACTTAAGCGTGTACCACGCATAGCACATAATTGACTGACTATTTGTTACTTGATTGAGAAAATTTGATTATTTTTCTTTTTCCTTTTTCTCTCTCAAGCACTTTTTTAATCAAATGTTAACAATGTTGGTATATATAGATAAGCCGAGCGTATCGATGGGGGTTCGAAACCTTGATAAAATAAATTATATAACCTTTATCTTTATCAATGGCAGTTCAACGCAGCCAGCCGTGGAGATAACCACGGAAATGTTGGAAAGCATAAAACTCGACTAAACCAAATAATCTAATCTGTTTTCTGCGTAGGGTATCTGGTCTCCTCTTTTTTGCCAGCTTGTCTATGCGTATGTGTAGCTGAATGTGTACGTCTGTATTATGTATTTGCCTGTATGTATTCGGTTACTCTCTGTCGTGGCATTTGTTGCCCGAAATTCTGTCAAAAATTATCGGCCTGTTGCTTATAATAATGGAGCTAATGTATACAGTGTAAAGCCTCTTGGGACAGATTGATTTTTGAACTCTGTCGCACAGACACACATATTTATAACTTTTCGCTCATCGATCTTTTATAGCAAGGCTTAAAAGGAAAGTGTGTAGAGTGTGCCCGTCTCACCACACCACAGATGTTCGATCAGTGGCTATGGCTTCTGCAGCAGTTTTTGGCATAACAAATACATTCTCCCGATCTCACCTCTCGCGACTTTTTTCTTCTTCTTCAAAAATCCAACTTGAAAGGAACAGGATTTCAAGACGTCGAAGAAATCAAAAAGAATGTGGCGAGCTAGATGCTCTTTATACTCAGAAAAAGAAGATCCAGGTATGCTTCAGTCAATGGACACGACGCTGAATAAAATACGTATCCAGAAGGGGACTACTTCGAAGGAGATTAAATGCCGAATTGATATGTGTTATAGTTTTCTTTTTATAGCACCTGTCCAGAGACGTTATCAAATTTGTTGAAAATTAAAATAGAAAGACGCCCCGAGAGATTCATGGAATTATTTATGAAGAAAAAATATTAAACTACATGAAAATATTAACAAAATACCAATGAATGAAATGTGTTTTCAAATTATTTTCCTTACATTTACAATGCATTTCTTCCTCTTTTCTTTGCATTGACAGAATAAATACGTAAATATTTTATTTATAATTGTCACATACTATATATATTATGTTAGCAAATCTTGTGTTAATTTCTGATCATACAGAATTAATTTTCATCTTCTTTTCAAATCATTTCTATCTAAAATCATTAATAATGTATTGACCTTTTTAACGTACCAGGCCTATATTATCAGAATTTCATTAATTCTTAGGTATGCTTTCATTAATTTTAATGCACTAATTCATTAATTTTCTGGTATTTTTTCATTAATTTTAATGCACTCTTTCATTACTTTTCTGGTACTTTTTCATTAATTTTAATGCACACTTTCATTAATTTCTGGTATTTTTTCATTAATTTTAATGCACACTTTCATTAAGTTTCTGGTATTTTTTCATTAATTTTAATGCACTCTTTCATTAATTTTCTGGTATGTTTTTCATTAATTTTAATGCAGACTTTCATTAATTTTCTGGTACTTGTTCATTAATTTTAATGCACTCGTCATTAATTTTCTGGTATTTGTTCATTAATTTTAATGCACTCGTCATAAATTTTCTGGTACATTTTCATTAATTTTAATGCACTCTTTCATTAATTTTCCGGTACTCTTTCATTAATTTTCATGAACTCTTTCATTAATTTTCAGGTAATTTTTCATTAATTATAATGCATTCTTTCATAATTTTCTGTTATTTTTTCATTAATTTCTAACCGCTGACAAATTTATTATTTATAAAATCTTTAGTAATTTATTCACATGTTAAGTATTTGTTCTATTCTGTCAGAAACCGTTTCATTAATTTCGAACCAAAGACAATTACTTCTTCATTTTGAATACATTTCGGTCGTAAACTCATTAGTAACGTACTTACATTTGTTACATCTAGTTGTATATAAACAGTTACTATTATTTCCGATTTTAAATGTATTTCTCTTGTTAGCAATGCTGTCCCATCTCCTGTGTTGGACAATAATTACAAACAGGATGAAACAGCACTCAAAAAAGATAATAGGTAAAAATGTTAAACCTATTAATAATAATAATAATAATAATAACAATAAAATTAAGCTCATCATATAATATAAAAAAATTTAAATCAATTCACATGACAGTCCTAATAATCCTACAACCACACAACTAAATCCTCCACAAAAAATCAAGAAACACTAGACCTGATTTGACAACATGCATAAGTGAAATGTTAAAATAAGGCGAAATCGTTTCTATGAAAACCTTAGAAACACTTCTTTCAAGGCATTCGAAGTTTAAGTTTCATGTCATTTAATGTTTGTAAATAAAATAAAAAAATATACGAACTATCGTACATAAAAAGAATTTTAAATGCTTGTAAAATACGGTGATTTCATATTAGCAAAACAAAGAGAATTATAATAAGAAAAATTTTCATAATCTAATGAGGTAAATTTATTTATTCTACACAATATTTCTTTATTTAAAAAGATAAAATAGTTTTTTGCATTATGTCGTTTGTTCATTATATATATATTTTTTTTTTTTAGTATAAATGACGTATCTTGAAAATTATAAAGAAAATACACCTCGTGTCAACCTATCAAACTATATATTTATGAATTCACTTTCATAGGGAGTTTCATCAGTGGTTTAGAATACCCAAAAAAATGTTGGCGGTAGTATTACATCATTGAAAATTCTGTGCCCGATTAAAAAAATTAAGAGATTTTATATACTCACAAAAAAAAAAAATTATAACACAAATACATGTTCGTCATTGTTTTTAACAGAGGTCTCCCACCGTTTTACAAGCTTTTTGACGCCATTTTCCTAGAAACATCGTGGTTTGTTTTGGAAGCATTTTCTGAGGGAGTTTTCGACAACTTGTACAGATTCAATTCTTTTTTTGCCATTTAAATTGTTCTGTAGAAACCGGAACAAACGAAAATCATTATGAGAATACAATAGTTGATGGGGGATTTTCCCATTTCGACCCTTTAAGTTTCTGCAAGGTCTCTTTTGTAAAATGAGGTTTGGCGTTGTCGTGTTTGGGAAATGACACTTTTTCGATTCCGCAAAAAATACGCCGTTTTTTTTTTAACCAAAGACTTTTCAAATAGCGAAAGATATTTTTTTTTGTTACAGTTCTAGTTCTTACACCTTTCCGAAATTCATAGAGCATAATATGGCGTAAGTGCAAATTTTCAACCTCCATCTTTCATGTCGTCGTTTGCAGACACAACGTTAACATACAAAAAAGTCGAACGCTCAATTGAACGATGCCAGGTTTAAATTTATTACGCGCCAGAAATCGGCAACAAAATTGTTATATAGGAATAAAGTGTCGCTGTTGAGACTTGAGTTTGAACACAGATCGCCAGTGAGCAAACACAGGCGACCCCATTATTAAATTAAGTATTAGCCATAGAGGAAACGCATATATAGGAAGTCGCGTGACGTCTAGATTGATTGCTATTCTTAGTCTATCTTCTATACTGTACGAATTGCTATTTTTTCTCTGTCCTCTATTATTATACGGACCGCTAATCTCTATTCTATTCACTATACTTTCTCTATTCGGATCACTATACGGATTACTATTCGAGCGAGTATTATCGAGCAAGTTATATTAGTGCGAGTGATATACGAAGGCGTCTGACACTAGTATTGTTCAACGGCGTTACTATAGTTGTATCTGCGATTACAAAGTCTCTACTACAACGAGTTTTACGAAAGTGGCAACGATAATTCGTTGGCATCACAAAAGTGTCAAACGATTGTTCTTTGACATCACAAAAAAATAAACGTCATTATCGAGATGAGGACATTTTATATTAACAATAGAAATCGGGCGCGAACATTTGTAATGCTTTAATACGACTGTAGCCATGCTTTATCGTAATACAAAGTTTATATCAAGTTTCGAAATTAAAGATCGACATTATGAATTATCAAAATGATCCATAAAGACACCTTGACGCAAATCAAATTTTGGCGAGAGATTAACGTTTTATCAGTTCAGAGGACCTGCCCAATCAGGACTTTCCAAGTTTGATGTAATTCAGAAGTGTTTACGGGAGTGAGGGCTGTAGGCGATTAATTAATTTCCGTTTTAAATCCACTTTCGCAATAGAGGCAAGGTCACAAGCGTACCACTAAGATATCAAGATTCCATCATAAGTTTGTTAACTTCAAGGATAGTGATTCATTGCGGCTTCTTGATGTTGTGGTAGGATCCACCTAATTTGCATAGTGGAGTACCGACCATATAAATATGGTTGGTACCGGGAAGAGAAGGGAGGAATCAAGAGATTCAATCCAGAGACTCTGCCCGACTGCGACTAAGTCAACACATTCTCCAGGAACGGTCTTCCCAGGAATATACAAAAGACTATATGTAAATATTGTGTACCCTTTCTTGTTTCAATACATTTTGTTCTAAGTACATTTTGTGTTGTATTATTATTCCATGCATTAGTCAAATTTCAACACTTGAGCTAAACTTTTTCGAAGTGATGACGTGGAATGGTCATATTGAATCAATTCTTAGGTATGCGGCCAGGAAAGATGGCCCACTATGCCGTGCTAGGCAGTTATTCTCGTCGGAATATATTTTACCATTCGTCCATGTTCCGAATATTGTTTCCACATATGGTCTGCTGCATCTGATATTTTTAAATATGTCAGATGTAGTTTATTGTTAAACGAAAGATGACCTACGTATATAAAACAACCTGATTTATTAATAACCCTCTACGTTGAATGGGTTTTGGGTATTGCATTAGCTGAACATTTAATTAAAAAAATGAATCACTTTATAACTGGAGGAAAAACATCGCTGGATCATGAAGATCTGCAACCAGACATGGTGCTCAAAATAGAATCACTGATTGCGTGTTAGGACTAGAAGTGAAAAGGCTCAAATCGAACGGGTTCATTTCAGTGCGTTAAAAATCTATCAAAATGATCACAGTGTGTAACCATATTTGATACTTGAATCACGAACATTTTTAGATATCAAAAATGTACCTGCATTTATAGTTTGTTTCACATCGCAATGCACAACAATTTTAATAAAAGTCACTTTATAACTGGAGGACAAAAAATTCTGGATCATGAAGATCTGCAACCAGACATCGTGCTCAAAATAGACTGACTGATTGCATGTGAGGGCTAAAAGTGATAGATAATTCCCAAACGACCAGCTCAAATCGAACGAGTTCATTTCAGTGTACTAAAAATCTGTTAAAATGATCACAATATGTAACCATATTCCTCTTTGTTAATTTCGTTACATATTGTACGAGGGTAAGTAAAAAAAAATTATCAACAAATTCGCCATAACAGATATTAAAGTTTGTCACACAACCTTCTGCTCATGCGTGCTTATAGTTACTACTATTGTGGTCACGTGATCGAATTTTGAGCTTGCTCGCTTCAGTTTTCTTGCTGCTAGTTTTCTTGCAGTGTAGACATGACAACTTCCCTCACAGTGTGCGTCACGGAGAAACAAAGAGCAGTCTTTAGATTACTCTGTTCCGAAGGTGAGTCAGGAGCTGAAATTCATCGGAAGCTTCTAACACAGTACGGCGACAGTACTCCACTTTCTAGCAATGTGTATGAGTGGAATGAAAAGTTTAAATATGGCCGTACAAATGCGACGCGCGAAGAAGAAGCAGGACTCCTGTCAACCTTCAACAGCGACGAGAAGATTCAGCAAGCTCGACAGATAGTAATGGCGATCCGGCAAGTTATCATCGACGGGGGAGCATGTCCTTTATGGATTCGGATCATTGAGGAACACTGCTAGCAGAGCGGCCCTGTTTACACTGTAACAGAAACAAGAAAACTGGCGCGATCAAGCTCAAGTCGACAAATTAGTACCAGCAATACGCACGCACTAATGAGCGAAAAGCAGTGTGTTAAAACTAAAGATATTTTATAGCGAAAGAGCGGATAATTTTTAACTTACACTAGTAAGTAGTAATTTTATATTCGATTATTTGTCTTAGAAGCGAAGATGTGAATAGTTATTGAATGTTCTTACCATTGGTCTATGACGTAAAAGTTTCGAGATGCTCTGGTCTGTATATCTCTATCTATAAAAGGCAGGATGTGTGTGTGTGTGTGTGTGTGTGTTTAACGAATGCACGGCCGCAATTTTCGACAGATTTGCACCAAAATTTACATGCACATGCTCCAAGTTAGTGGAAATAATCTTTGTTTTCATGCTTCTACGGGAGTTTTCATGTAGTTTGCGGCCATTTTCTTCTGGCCAGAGTGAGAGCCAATGGCTGGCTGCCACGAATAGACAGGAATATTCTATTGGCCAGCGTGAAAGCCAACACCTGACTGACACGAATGTAATCTAGCATGCTAGTATGAAAAAAAAAATCGATAGCTGCATTCGTCACAAGTGGGAAAAAGTTAAATCTGCATGGCACTTTACTCCAATTGGCTCATTCGCTCGCTTAAACTCAACTGATTCCGCAGAACTGGTTGAGTGTGAAAAAGTATTTGTTGTTAACATTCTTTTTTCATTCGGTTTTTCCAGTTACGAGTCCTTTTTTAAAGCTGATCGTTTTGTGTTCATTTTGTTTAGTTCTTTTTTTCGTAACAGATTTAATGTTTAGTATAGAGCTTAGAAAAAATTTGCAGTGTGAGATAGGCAAAAAGTAAGGCATGTAGCAACATCAGCACAGCAAAGGGCACTCCTTTAAAGGCAAGGAAAAGCAAAAATATTTTAAGTCACGTGATAGCGATTGCTGTATGAGTCGTACGATTTTTGAATCATGCACGGGCAACGCCGGACCATGCTGCTAGTATACTATATATTAGTTCAATGTGGAATTACTAACTCACTAAATCCTCACGACTACATTAAAAAAAAAAACAAAGACCAATGAATTATTTATTTACTCTTCTTTGTCAGAGAAATAGAATTTATGAATATTTCTATATATTACTTTTCGGATTTTCAATTCACTAGACAAATAACCAGCAGATGTCTGCCAAAACGAATGATTAAATTTTTTATTAAAATTGTTGGGCATTGTTATGTGAACAAAATGAAATTTACTCAGAATTGATTACCATTATCTGTCAATAATAACATCTACAAAATAATTTCCGATATAATATACGCATTCAAATATTCATATTTAATCTGACACGATTCGAAGCGAATTACTATTTATAAAAAGAACTTCCTATCATAAACCACGAAACTAACAATCCCAATGTTTTAGAGATGGTCGCATCTAGAATATTATTAGAAAACATTCGGTATTCAATAAGCGAGCTGCCAATACTATTGTCGGATGAAATTCATAAACATATCTTCCGTAAAACAATTTTTCAGGAAAATACACCCTTGTGTAAATTAACTGAAACAAAACGAATAGTTCTCTTATTATTTAATTTATTTTTCTCGTGTTTTTCCAATGAAACATAACCCAGGGGGAGGCTATGTTCGTACTTCGTATGTCCATTCCACGAAGTCCTTCCTTTCAGATTGACCACAGATTCTCGATTGGATTTAAATCAAGAGAGTTTTCCGGCCAGTCTATAGTACTTAGATATGCTCACAGGTAATGCCTGCCAGTGTGTTCGTGTAGCGTTACAATTTTCGCGCGCTTCCTTGGAGCAACGTCCTTCACAGATAATGGCCGTAGGATAACTAATCAACAGTCGAGACAATAGTGTCTGGGTGTGATGAAAATCTGCTTCAATCATATATGATGCAATATTTCTCAAGGCCAAAAATTTCATCGTATACCCCAAAAATTGATTCATATTACTGCACACCACTGCAAATGACCTAATCTGAGAAAAAATAGAAATCGATGACACCCTGTGACTCCAATGGATCTAAAACTGGCCGCATGGTGAAATTATTTGTCCTACGGCCATTTTATGCGATAGACGTTACCTCAATGAAGCGTATGAAAATTGTAACGCTCCATAAACACACTGGCAAGACTTACCAATGGGGAAATTAAAGTAATATAGACTAGACCAGAAACTCTCTTGATTTAAATCCAGTCGAGAAACTATGGTCAATCTTGATGGAACGACGTACAAAGTAATATCTTGTGCACTTGGCGATCTTTCCTTGGAAAAATACGAAAAAAGAAGTAAATAATAACGGAATTATTCGCTTTGTTTCAATTAATTTGCACAAGAGTGCAGACCGACGCCTGATGATCAGAGGTCACAAGGGTTGCTACGTTGTGATTACAACAAACATGAGGAAATTCGTCCGAATATAAATTATGCTATTTCTTCAATTGAAAAAGGGAAGGTGTTATACGAAACAATGTTTATTGAGATTATTTTCATGCAAACGTGCCAAAAGAAATAAATCAGTGTCATAATCATATCAAATAAATGATTTCAAATTTCTATTGTTCAAAATATTCAACTCATTTCGTCTTCGAATAACGAAATCTTCTATGAAGCGAATGCGCGTGCGTCAGTGTCTCCGAGCGAGAGCCACCGGCGTCTGTGTGTATACGTGTGTGAGCCTACAGCATGTTATCTCGCAGTAGGTTGGTGTTAAATCAACCTGGATTGTACGTTGGTTTTTAGACGTTTATTTCTACCAGACAGTGTTCTAGAAAAAAGATGTTTGAAACTGACTTTTTTTTATTTATTCTTAGACTTTAAGGCTTATGATTGGTCAATAAAATAGACTTGCTTTTATCTGGTTGACTTTGACATGTTGTAGTAGTAAAGACGATATAATGTTACAGTGTTTTTATCGCTTGTTTTTTTTTTCTTTTTATTTTGTCTAAACTTAATTTGCTGTCAGGAGTGATTCTAGAAATAATGAATTTTACTGCCTTCAATTCAGTGAGCATTTTGACACTTAAGTGACACGACCCGGTTCTCTTGTAGCCAATTTTATAGTGTTTCCGCAATAATATATGTAGATACGGATATAAGAGCACAGCTATTTGCTTTTTCATATGTGGACGTGCGTGTGTGCGTGAGCATGGATATATTTACAAGTATACAGAAACAGTTTTCGTTGAACATATATTTATAAAACTGTTTATACACTTTCTATAACATCTATATATCTAGCTAGCTAACTATTCTGTTTAATTATCTATTTATGTATGAACAACTGTTTTTATATACCGTTGGCCAAAAAGTCCGTTCGCTTATTAAGTAATAAATTGACTTAATAAACTGAACAATAATGTTCACCTAACCAATATTTTATTTTAATGGCTTTTTGAGTTGAATCTTATAAATATTTCTGTAAGTCTATCTATCTAATATATATATATATATATATATATATATATATATATATATATATATATAAAGTGAACATAAGTCAACACTTAGGGCCACAGTCTGTTCCACGATTGCATCGTCAGCATGAAACAGACTGTCGCCCTAAGTGTTGACTTCTATGTTCACTATATATATTACATTATTATTATCTATCTCTGATATTGAGCACTTTATTCCATAAATGTCAACCTAACAAGCTATAAGATAAAAGTTTTAGTGGAAAAAGTATTAAATATAAATGGGATTACTCTTTCAATGTTCTGTCCATGGTTTTTTCCAATCGACTGCTTCATAGAAAATACTCAAAACTCCATCGAATTTCAAATTAATTTCTTCGTAGAGTGTTTTTAAAATTTAGATATTTATCAAACCTTAACCTCCCAAATATGCACGTTAAAGATACGCGAACTGACAGCGTCTAAAAATTTGAATGAAACCTGTTGTGTAATTTATTGGGGTTGTTGGAACGTCTTCCTTAATGTAGTCCTTATCGCTAACCACCTTTATCTAGAGACGAGACGCGTTAGATTTGAGCAACATCCAGCTGACACACTAGGGTTAAAATAGGAAACTAAAATGATCCATATGACACACTCATATCCTCTCTCACACCTCACTTCGTTAACTTTGCGTATACTTGATGAGGTCCGTAAAAAACGTGTGAATTTTTTTTCATCTTTCATTTCAGCTTTTGGAAGTAAAGTCTGATGATCCAGAACCCTGTTAAAGGGGTTATGGTGAAATAGCTTATTACATGGAATCTTAACGTGGTCTGTCTTTTATTCAAATATATATATATATAGAGATATATATATATATATATATATTATGAAATGGACAAAGTCCGACAATTATGATTATACAATTATAAACATAAAAATGTTACGGTTAAGCTTTTTAATCATTTTTCTTGTGAGCTTTCTTTTCTGGACAAAGAGTGTGTAAGAACTGTCCAAATGTTTTATAGTTCCGAGCGCTTTCGGCTATACCTTTAGCCATTATCAAGGATGATTCGATTTTTCAGCTTAATTGAGTGTGTGCATTATGTGTATGTCTTAGTGTGTTGTAGGGATGTTTTTAATTTCCGAATACGGTTAGCACATTGTGGCCTTGTTCTTAGTTAATCGTGTTAAGAGTTGGCTTTTTCTTTTTTATTATTAAAGCTTCCATTATTTTTAGTCTTTTTTGCAGGTGGATGCAGTTAATATATTTGTGTTTTCTACTAGTATTTTTCTAATGGAGTCTGGTAAATTTGTGTGTGTTTAAATGGGTTCTAATGGAGCTGTGATCAGATAGATGTTACGTAAGACGTCTGGATAAGCATGTGGTTGTGTAACCGATGTAATTATTTATGAGTCCGGTTTGGTAAGGAACGCAGTTCCTTAAAGGGCATTTGAACTCATAGATAATGTTTGTTCTTTGTAATTTTGACTTAGTTGGTATGTTGTTATTTTTGAGGATAAGGTCAGCTGTCAGTGTGCTAACTGTATTCGGAAATTAAAAACATCCCTACCACGCACTAAGACATACACAGAACGCACACACGCAATTAAGCTGAAAAATCGAATCATACTTTACTTTTCTTAGATATCATGACAGCAGCGTAAATCTTTGTATCTACCAAAAATCAACTAATAAAAATGACTTAATAAACTTCTTTTCGCTTCCCAACAACAAAATTGAATCCGGAATGATCATTTTAACCTGAGCATAATTTATTTTTACACATTTTATTTATATGGATTTTAAATTTCCCAGAAATTATCATTGATAATATATCAGAGATTTATCCAGTCAGTTAAGGTTTCACGATATTAACCCTCAATGAAGGACAGATCGATTCCATACTCATGTCTCACGCTCTTGCAATCTTCAGACAACTAGAATACAAATGCGCGTGTAACATATATATAATTTATTATTATTATTATTATTATTATTATTATCATTATTATTACTTGTGTATGTTATGTTTCCTGCTTTATGTCTTGTAGAGCCGGGTCCAAACTATGGTTCTTAGGCCCTATAGGAGAATTATCATTTAACTTATAGCTGTGTTTCTTAGTATATGGGATGTTCCAAGTAGTGCGATTTACTGGGCAACTTGTATGTTGATGTTACCTGAGACACTGGTGGTAAAATAATCCATTCCTTTTCTCACGTGTGGGACAGCCTTACTTTTCATTCCCTTCATCCTGCTAATACTGATCTCCAGGTCCTTTTATTTAGTTTTATTAGGTTGGTACAAAAATAATGACGTAATAATGTCGTTCTTTGACGTTAAAAAATACGTTAAAAAACGACATTATTACGTCATTATTTTTGCACCAACCTAATATTTGGACATTTTCTCAATAATTTTCATGGAGGTGTTTTTTCACAGATGGTACTGCTATGTCAATAAGCATAATCTCCCTGAATTTCTTGTCTTATAATATACGGTCTGTTGGCTTTTCTTTCACCGTCAGTTTGAATTGGCATGTCCTAGAGGATATTGACATCATTATTTTGAATAACTATGTCTGGTTGGTGTTCATACCGTCTCTCTCGATTTTGTGCTTCTTGCATATCTTCCAGTGCACATATGTCGCTACCTTGTTATGTCTGTAGGTATGTTCATTTTTTGCCAGTTCCGAACATCCTGTGACAATATGGCCGAGAATTTCATCATATTTTCTGCAGATACTGCATTATTATTATTATTATTATTATTATTTCCTTTGATTTCTGGCGTTTACACATTTCTTTCCGGGTCCCACCCAAGGACCTAAGGTTGGAAATGGGATCATGACACTTTCCACAGACAAAAAAAAATACATAGATAATCCCCTTCGTAAAGTGTGGGCTGTACTTGTGAGAACAATTTTAGTATCTCTTTGAGGCATGGACTTCCAGGAATCCCTTCGATTTCTCTACTGGAATCTTTTCCAACCAATCCTAGGGCTGCAACTACCACAAGGATTGTTGATGTTCCCATATGTCACATTTTTGAGATTTCTGTTTCATGGTCCTTGTATTTTGAGAGCTATTTGAATATCCACAAAGATACATTGCAGTCTGCAGGGACTGCCATATCAATAAGGAGGCACTTTTTTTATTATTTGTGGTCTTTAATAACAATATTTGGGTGGTTAGCTTTGATTGTTCTGTCAGTGTGTATTGTGTAGTTCGATAAAATTGTAACAGGTCCTATCTCCGTAACCGGGTCTGGGTGGTGTTCATATTATTATTATTATTATTATTATTATTATTATCATTTTTATTTATCTTTAAATATGTTTATATATGCGAGTATCGACAAAATAGATTTAAAAAATAGAAAATCAAATAAGGGATCGCCATAAAAAAAAGCCAGCGAGCCAGACACACAGATAAGAATGAATGACCATTTATTTTTGCACCATGGATACGCCTTTCTTGAGGCTCACCTACCCAGTCTGAGATTGTTTTTATCCGTCTCAAAATTGTTGACATTGCGACTGTCTGCATACAATGGAGTTTGCAGTGTCGCTTCACCATTTTGGCTCTCGCTAGCGATGCGGAAGCCCCGGATGTTGAGTCAATAGCCGAACCGTGTCGAATACAATCGGCCAGGCGAAGAACGTTTTGCGATATATCAATATTAAGTCGTGTCTTTGCTTGTGGAACTCTCTTCCGGTTTCCTGCTTTCCAGTCAACATAGATATTCAAAATATTAAATGCAACGTCAATCGTTTCCTTTGTCTTCTCAAGTTCAGTTTTCTTATTGTTTTCACCGGTTAATAATGTTTTCTTTTTCTCATTATTTCACACTCAGTAACCCCTTGCGCCTTAATGTTCTTATTGTCTTGCTTGGGGTGAAATGATTAATAAAAACCTCCTATATCCAATATATCCAGAATATCTTAGCTGTTTAGAGCAGGTGTTTTTTTTTTTTTTTTTTGCAATTTGTCCAATTTTGAAAATCACAATCCGATATCTTTACGATTGTCCCATGTTATTTATACAACATCCCTGTGTTCCTGTAATCACTGGTACTGTAATTACTTTATTTCGCAAACTTTCAGAATGTCATACTTGACATTACTGTTTTTGCCGATGTTCTCCTTTACGTTGATTTCAAGTCTCATGTCAAATTGACAAGAGACTTCTATCAGGTAGAAAGTCTTTTTTTTCTGTTCGTCCGGCAGGGCTAAATCTGGTTTATTCCTTTCTAAATTTGTCACTGACTGTATCGGAAAATCCCACAGGATTTTCACTTTGCTGTTTTCCAGGACTTTCTTCTTTGTGGCCACAAGTTTAGAATACTTGTCACTATATTCAAATAAGTACTTTTTACACAACTTACAATTAACAAAGTTACGACTTTATCGTGCCTGCATTTCTCTGGCAGCAGAAGAATTATCGTTGATCATTTAACAGGTAAGCTTAATCATTAATTCATTACTTAAATGCAGCGATCAATTTTGAGTTCTTCTGCAGTTTATTGAATACTGTTTGCATCTACTCACCCATAGCTATTGCGATGCTGGCCAACCCCAAATCCTCCACGTGCGCCAGCTTAAATACCGCCCGCTTAAAATTTTTTAGCTAGCTTAAAGTTTTAAGCTAGCTGCAGTTTTGTATGCAAAATAAAAGAAGAATTACTCCCCTTGAATCATGAAATCAACGATAATGGCTAGTATAATATATTAATATCGTTCCCTGCGCCTAACATTTCTAAGGCTTTGAGTGAGCTATGAATCATTGAAATCGGACCAGAGGGAGGAAAGTGGGTGCTTGGAAACACATACGCACAAACACATACACTGTATTTACATATGGGATTACATCCCTGAGTTGGCCACTATCACGAAGAGATAGTTTTTTGCTTATTGTTTTCAAGTTTAAGCATAATTATGTATCATTATGTAAGCCGAAAGATCAGATACGATTAAAAAATATGTATCCATATTGTGATTTTCTTTCTTCGTTTAATGATAATGTTATTAAGCTTATCAGACGTTATGAAAAGAATTTACATAAAATAAATAGACAACACTTGTCTATATTATTTAATGAAACATGCATCAATGAAAAAATGCTGCCTAACACACACACACACACACACACATATATATATATATATATATATATATATATATATATATGTGTGTGTGTGTGTGTGTGTGACACCATTTAGGGAAGCAAGGAAAAGGAAGAAAAGAAGGGAAAGAAATGAAATTTTGATAGCGAAAATGGTAAAAGGTTTCATTGCCATTGTCGAGAATTCTAAATAGATAAAAATTAACTGTGTCGTGGTGGCGGACTTATTTTATCGGGAATAGATAACAGCCACTTGGTGCTGGCGAAAATCTAATTGACAAATTCTAGATCGGCTAGCTAAACTCCGGGACAGAATAGATAAACATTTAACTGTGTCACGGGAAAGCCATTTGGGGTTTCCACAGAAAATTACAGAGATAAAAATTTAATAGGAATGCCCTGACCACACACGAGCTGAAAAAAAGAAAACAAAGAAAATAGGTTAAGTCTTTGTCGAGGGAAAGATATCGTTAGACAAGGTCTGGGTTGTGTTAGAATCTGGCGATAATAGCGAAACTATTTTATCGGAAAAGTTGGCTGTGTTTTTGCTGGATGACCACCCACCCTGATGATTGACGAGGTCCAGATGAAATGACCTTGGGATAGGAATTGAGGTTATCACACTACGGGTCGCATTGTTCTGTTGGCGGCCAGAGAAGAAGAGAGAATAGAAAAGAAAAGAAAGAAAGGAAATAGAAAAAAAAAGAAAAAGAGGAGATAATTCTTTTTTCTTTGAGCAAGATAATTTTTTTAAGAAACAAGGCTAGTCTGGTCATACCCACACTGTTGATCGACCATTGGATGAATATTAACGAGAGCCAGGCGGAGGTGATCATGTGATGCAGGGGGAGGCCTGCTACCACTCCTTAAAGAGGATAGGTATGAGATGTTACTGCGAAGAAATAGGAAAATCGTTGACGCCCTCTGAAGGTAGGGTTAAGAGAAGACTTCCAAAAATGGAAATAATAAATTTTTCCTGACCGAAAACAAAAGAAGGTGAGTGTGGATTTGGAATTATCAGGGAACCTCAAACCTCAACGATCCCACCCCGGTTTGGATCGGCGTCCATATAAGCAAAGTCGCAGCGAGCGAAAATCAGTTTCCCAGTTGAGTTGGAGTTCCAGTTTTCCAGAGTTTCTAGTTCGCAGTTGAAGTGAGTCCGCCTCTCAGAGCTGACTTGAAAAATTCGCGCAACTTCCGAACTCATCTTCAATTCAAGAACAATTTATTTTTGAAGAGCGACTTAGATTCATACCACCAAAACAAGTTTTACGACTATCGCCTGAAGACACACCAAGAACCAGTTTCTTAAAGAACAGACAACTTAAGATATTAAAACTCACTTATCAAAAACAACGTGTCACGAATCCATATAGCGGGTCGGGAGATAGACGCAGTCCTATGTATCCAGCAACCAGATATAAAGTATTGTTATACTTTTTTTGATACCTTTGAACTTTTGAGTCATTATTTTATTTTATTTTACACATATTTGTGCGATACCACCCTTATTTGAACTCAACTTGCATTACGGCCTCGACGACTGATTAATTTCGTCTGCCTAAGATCAATTCACAACGTGGGTAGGCGGACTGGAGATCAACTCAGTTACTTTGGTAACCAGACGTTGGAAGCGAGTGGGGAACGACGAGGCTGATATCGGATCTGGCCAGATTCCCGTCCGAATCACCAAAAGGTTAGAACGTCACATTTGGGGGCCGCGACCAATACCAAGCCAGTTGGTCTTCACAGGACGGGACAACACGAATGACGCAGACAGGCGGACGTCACGCCTTGGAGCGGCGACACCCGAACGAAGCAGCGAGGAACGAGCAAGGATGGGGGACGTCCCACACACACACACACACACACACACACACACACACACACACACACACACACACAGATATATATATATATATATATATATATATATATATATATATATATTATTGACGCTGTTTGGTTTTTGCAAAGGAAAGAACGAATAAATGAATTAATGAAATAATGAAGGAATGTATATAAAAAAAAGAAAGAATGAACACGTGAATGAAAGATGGCGAACATAGCGGAAGTGATAACAACCTCATTTTTTTAACGTCGTGTTCAGTAAAAATTGAATACCTTGTACATTTTCTAACTTTTCTTTTGTAACTTCTTATTGCATCCATATTTGCAGTGATTTTCTAAGCGTAGCTTAGATATGGCACAAGGCCGAAAGCACCGAGTGAGGATCGAACCCACTACTCAGTTGTAACTCTTCTAGCTCAACACGCTTACTAACCATCACCCCACTTGGCATTGGCCCTTGCGCATGCATCTATGGTTGCTATTTTGACATTTTGTTGAATTTGCCAAGCTCAAATACTTAACGAGACGATAGGGGTATTTCATAGTTGCAAGCTTAATCAGGCATTAACTTAAGCACTAAAATGCATCAGAAAATTGAAATAACAAAATCATGACATTTTCACATGTATTTCTTGCTGTTGTTGTTATTATTATTATTATTATTTGTTGTTTCCTTGAGCAATTTTTATCCACTCTCGGCCTGCTAAGCCAGCCACAGTTTCACTAGTGCCCCGTTGTCCAGCATTACCTGTTTCCACCTCCCACGACGAGGATGAAGGTTTGGGTATTTGGGAAAACGAGAGGCACACCAAGACGCTGGAGCGTCTCAGTGGCAGATACTCACAGAGCCCACGAGATATTTCTCCTCCAGGCCACTCACCTTGCCGCTGACAGACGACTGTGTCTCCCCTCGACGCTTAGCAGCACAAACGGAAGGAAAAACTAAACTATTATTATTATTAAAATTATCATTATTATTTTTTTATATTATTATTATTATTATTATTTGATTTCCTTCCGGGTCCCAACCCGAGACCTAAGATCAGAAAAGGCTACATGATATTTTCTACTAATCATCTTTGTAAAAATAAAGATCGCACTTATTTTACATAGATAAAACCTTTCGTAAGGTGTGAGCTGTATTTGACAGTACAATTTGTTATATTTCTTTAAGTCATGGGCGACGGGGAATCCCTTCAGTGAGTCTATCGGAACCTTTTCTAATCAATCCGAGTGCTCCAACTACAACTGGAATTACAGATGCTTTCATGTGTCACATTTCTGAGATTTCCACTTTAAGATCCTTGTTTTTTGAAGATCTTCAAAGATTACAACCTGCATGGACACCGATGCCAAAAAGAACATTCTGTTCTTGTGGTCTTTCATAAGGATGTCTCGGCGATTAGCTTTGTTGGTTTGTGTGTATTATTAAGTCCCATAAAATTGTCAGAGGTTCTATCTCCATAACCTGATCAGTGTGATATCGATACCAGTTCCTTGCAGTATTCTTCCCTTAAAAGTTGCATATTTTCAAGTGCAGATATTGGCCCACTCTATCATGCTATTATTTTTTTTTTCTTTGATATCTGGCGTTTACACATTTCTTTCCGGGTCCCGCCCAGGGACCTAAAGTTAGAAATGGTATCATGACACTTTCCACTGGAAAAAAATTTAATTGATAAAGCCCTTCGTAAAGGCATGGACGTCCAGGAATCCCTTCAATTATTCTACTGGAATCTTTTCCAACCAATCTTAGGGCTCGAACTGCAACAGGGATTGTTGATGTTCCTATGTGCCACATTTTTGAGATTTCTATTTCAAGGTATTTTGACAGCTTTTTGAATATCTTCAAAGATACATTGCAGTCTACAGGGACTGCCATATTATTATTATTATTATTTAGATTTACTTTATGTTTCACACTGTTTACTCAGAAGTCAACTGCATAATTTCTGGTGACATACTTCGTGCTCACTTGTGTCAATTTGTATTGATTTTCGGCCATCTTGTTTACCGTTACATGACTTTATGCAAGATGGCGTAGTATTTGTGTTTCTTTGCGTTTCACCTTTTATTCTCATGGTCCATGTTGTTGGATGCTTGAATTTCATTTAAGATAGTGATTTTTGTTTTCATATTTCTTTTTCAGACGAGGCATGTCAACCCTACTTTATAATTAATTCTAATTTAATTCCATAACTTTATTTTATTATTTTGCTTTTCCGGCGTCTTATTACTTGCTTATTTTGAAATTAGCAAATATCAGAAGATGGGAATTTTCCAAAAGATTCTCTTGATCTTCGCCGACTGATTTATTTTTCATTTTTCCATTCTTCTTGCCATTTCTTTTTTAATTATCTTGGTTAACATTTTTCATTTCTTCTTTCTTTTTTTTTCTTTTTCTATCTTTCTATCTTCTTACCTTATTTTCAATCCATGCTTCTTTTTTTCTTTCTTTTTTTTACTTTTTTCTTCTCCCTTTTTATCCAATTCCTTCTTTATTGTTTCATTACTTTACTACTTCTTTCTTTCTTTTTTAATTTCATTGTTTTTTTTTTCATTTCTTTTTTGCTTCATTTTTATTTGTTTTTTTTTCTACATATCTCCATTTTTCATTCTGTTAAAAAATCATCTTTCTTTCTTTTTTACTTTTTTAGTTCATTAAAATTTATTTTTCTCTGTTCGTTTTTATCGTTTTAGTTGTTTTTGCTTTCCTTCTATATTCTTATCTTTAGCTTTTCTTTCCTTCCTTCTTTCGTTTTTTTTTCGCCGCGCGTTTCTTTCTTTGTTTCTTTCTTTTTTCTTTCTTTGTTTTTTCTTTCTTTGTTTCTTTCCTTCTTTCTTATTTTCTTTCTTTGTTTCTTCCTTTCTTCTTTCTTTCTTTCTTTCTTACTTTTTAGTTCATTAAAATTTCTTTTTCCTTGTTCGTTTTTATCATTCTGATTGTGTTTGCTTTAGCTATTTCATTTTTCCTTCATTTTACATTTCATTTTCCCTCTGTATTTTTCTTTTTTCCTTTTCCTTCCGTCTTTCCTTCCTTATTTTTCTTTGTTTGTTTGTTTGTTTCTTTCTTTCTTTCTGTTGATTCTTTCTTTTGATTTTCTCTTTCTAACTTAACTTTCTTATTTGTTTACTTTCACTACTAATGCTCTACTTTTCCGGCATTTCTTTCTTTCTTCGATATTCCCTGTCTAACAGATTATTTCATTTTCATTTCAACAATGGATTTTAAAAAAATATATTATCTTTTGAGAATATTTCCGAATTTTTCTATTTTCCTTTCTTCATTACTTTTACGATATTTTTCTTATTTTTTTTTAAATACTATTTTGCCAATTATCCGCCATTTTTATTTTTCTCGTTTAAAAATTATTTTCGACAGTCTCCCAGTTTTAACATTTTTTCTTTCCAATTATAATTTCTTAACCTCATATCTACATTAGTTTGTGAACAAAGATTTACTTTTCTCCTTTTTTTCTCACTGTTTTATCATTTAATATGTTTCCAACTTTATTCTTTTCTCATTCGATGGATTCTATTGTTTAAATTTTTTTTATCCTTTCTTGACGTCTTCATTGTCTAAATGATATTTTGTTTTCGCCGCTGACAAGTGTAGGCCGAAAATATAGAATCACTAGAGACGAAATAGTATCGATGGGAATCAAGTATTAATTTCATCAGTGTGCGGAGGACAAAATGAAGACAAAGCGTGATATTCAAATAGACGTTACATAATAAAGGCCGTTTTTCGCTTGACAGGTCAAGCAGCGAAAATGTTAATTAACGTCCGTTGACTCTGAAGGTAATATTTTCTTTGTCGCTCTTATTCTTTGTATTTTTATTATTATTCTTTGTTTATTCCGTTATTCTTTTTTTGTTATTTCTTTATCATTGTTCCTGTATGACTATTATTCTTTTCTTTCTTGTTCAGTATTTCTTTGTTATATATATATATATATATATATATATATATATATATATAAATATATATACAGTGTATCACAAAAGTGAGTACACCCCTCACATTTCTTCAAATATTTAAGTATATCTCTTCAGGGGACAGCGCTGAAAAAATTACCTTTTGACACAATGAAAAGTAGTCTGTCTGCAGCATATATAACAGAGTTAATTTCTTTTCCCCTCAGAATAACTCAAAATATAGCCATTAAAAGCTAAATCCCTAAATGTCTAAATTGAGTACTGCTTTTCATTTTCCCTCCAAAATGTCATGTGACTCATTAGTGTAACTATGCCCATGTGTTCATGGTGAGCAGGTGTATTCAAATTTGTAGTGCAGCTCTAACACTCTCTCTTACCGGTCACTGAAAGTTCCAACATGGCACCACATGGCAAAGAACTCTCTGAGGATCTTAAATAACGTATTGTTGCACTACATAAAGATGGCCAAGGCTACAAGAAGATTGCCAACACCCTGAAACTGAACTGCAGCACAGTGGCTAAGATCATCCAGCATTTTAAAAGAGCAGGGTCCAGTCAGAACAGGCCTCGGTTAGGTCGTCCAAAGAAGCTGAAGGCACGTACTGAGCGTCACATCCAAATGCTTTCTTTAAAAGATCGGCGTTGGAGTGTTGATAGCATTGCTGCAGAGATTAAAGAGATTGGGATTCAGCCTGTTAGTGTTCAGACCATATGCCGCACACTACATCAAATTGGTGTGCATGGCTGTCACCCCAGGAGGAAGCCTCTTCTGAAGGCAATACACAAGAAAGCCCGCAAACAGTTTGCTGAAGACATGTCAACAAAGCCCATAGATTACTGGAACCATGTCCTATGGTCTGATGAGACAAAATTTAATTTGTTTGGTTCTGATGGCCTTAAGCATGTGTGGCGGCGACAAGGTGAGGAGTACAAAGATAAGTGTGTCATGCCTACAGTCAAGCATGGTGGTGGGAATGTCATGGTCTGGGGCTGCATGAGTGCTGCAGGTATTGGAGAGTTACATTTCATTGAGGGAAACATGAACTCCAACATGTACTGTGAAATACTGCAGCAGAACATGATCACCTCCCTCTAGAAACTGGGTCGCAGAGCAGTGTTCCAGCATGACAATGACCCCAAACACACATCCAAGACAGCCACTGCTTTACTGAAGAGGCTGAGGGTAAAGGTGATGGACTGGCCAAGCATGTCTCCAGACTTGAACCCAATAGAACATCTTTGGGCCATCCTCAAGCAGAAGGTGGAGGTGTGCAGAGTCTCAAATATCCCCCAGCTCCGCGACGTTGTCATTGAGGAGTGGAAGAGCATTCCAGTGACTACCTGTGAAGCTCTGGTAAACTCCATGCCCAGGAGAGTAAAGGCAGTTTTGGATAATGATGGTGGCCACACAAAATATTGACAGTTGACATGTTGTATGTTAATATTGACAACTTTTCCTAAGGGGTGTACTCACTTTTCTTGCCAGGGATTTAGCTTTTAATGGCTATATTTTGAGTTATTTTGAGGGGGAAAGAAATTAACTCTGTTATATATGCTGCAGACAGGCTACTTTTCATTGTGTGAAAGTGTCATTTTGTCAGTGTTGTCCCATGAAGAGATATACTTGAATATTTGAAGAAATGTGAGGGGTGTATTCAATTTTGTGATACACTGTATATATATATATATATATATATATATATATATATATATATATATATATATATATATATATACCGTGGGAGGCACGGTGGAGTAATGGATATCGTCTCGGATTGAGGAATCGAATTCCAGTCGAATCCATTACATTCACTTACGTGCTAATACCCTTGGGAAAGGAATGAATCCTCTTCTTCACCCTGGGTTCTATAGCCTTGGATGACCACTGGTCTAGGAGAAGGACAACCATGACTTCAAAAGAGATTGAAGTGTCCTAATTATTTACTGGGGAGGCACGGTGGAGTAATGGATAGCGGCTCGGATTGAGGAATCGAATTCCAGTTGAATCCATTACATTCACTTATGTGATAATACCCTTGTAATTGTTTTATTTTTGTTATTTTTTGCAGTGATGTTCTCTCTGTACAAGGCGCGAAAGCCACTCGATATAGAAGGTTACAGAATAAGAAGCACAGTTTAAGAGAATACGTAGAAAAGATGATGGTTAACCCCAGATTAAACTGGATAAAATTTAAGTGCTCGGGGAAGAATCCTTCTTAGAATCGGTTCCACGTAGCAGCTGTTTGTGGAAAGAAGCTACTCGAGCGAGACTTACGAAAGCAATGAGAGAGGTTCGCTACAATGGACGCCGATATGGCAGACCTTAGGCCTGACGGTTAAAACTGGTAGAACTAAAGAATACGGTTATATAGCAGTGAGGAGGTTGCAAAGTTTCGTCTGTTGGAAAGGGCTTGTAGGGTGGAAAGAATTCATCACCAACAAGGACGCCGAGACGCTTTTGACTCCGTCAAGATTGGAATACCTGATAGATGGAAATTCAGGGTTCAGCATATTTAATAAATTGTTACAATCTATTCTACAAAATTTCGTTAGAAATGAACACATATTTAGACGTTATGATTGGTTGTAACTTTCCCAGGTGGATGGTACTTGTCTCTCTGACTCAGCCATTGCTTCGTTCTGTGTCCTTGCTTAATATATCGCATATGTTTCACACGAAATTTCGTGTACCTGCAAATGCACATGTATGCGAAACACGTGTAATGAAGACTGAAAAAAAATGGAAGATCGGTTCCATCTTAATGCCAGAATTTTATGGGTTAACCAAATGCAATCACCGTCATATCGACAGCATTTTATTTGGTAAATGAAGTAATTCCAACTTCGGAGTTCGCGCGTCTGTTTCCAATGGCCAAGTTCTGTTGTTTGTATAGTATAAGGCGATATTTAGTGTAGATCATAGCATTTGGAAGAAGGATTAGGAGACATCAGAAGATGAAAGATAAGGAAAAATTAGAAGAATAAAGCTAAGAAGAAGGAGAAATAAATCTAATGAGAAATAACAAGAAGATAGAGGGTAAGGAATAGTCTAAAAAAATGGTAAAGAAACGCCTGATTTATAACGCTAAGGAGATGACGGAAGGAAAGTGTGGGAAGAAGATGGAAGAACGTAAACGAACTTATATTTTATGCAAAGAAAATAGTACAGGTTTTATAAAAGTTGGTGATACAATTATTAATGACACTAATTATTAATTAATTATTATGTCAGAAACATTTATAAAATCTATACGTAAATAATCAATGATCTGTCTATCTAGAACCAAAAACAGGTGTAACCTACATGCATTCACTCCCACGTAAAACATCCCCCAATCAAAACACAGAAACTACCTGACATAAATAGAAAAGCCCACGAGACACACAAAAGCACAGGCGCGGATGCATTATCAAACAAACCACGCATAGCTAATCTAGTATTGTGATACACATATACACTGAAAAAATATACACACGAACACTACCTGACAGGTCAATTACACATGAGCTCAGCTTAACCAATGGAATAAAAAAAAATCCAGAACGGATTTGCCCTTATGTTTCGTTTCTAATGAAGATTAGAGAAAAGAGAAATATGTTCAGATTATAAATGTTTCCTATTTGTTCCCTATCATACCATTCTCTCGGATTCTAATTATATATATATATATATATATATATATATATGTGTGTGTGTGTGTGTGTGTGTGTGTGTGTGTGTGTGTGTGTGTGTGTGTGTGGGACTCTCCCGTTGGTTTTGACGTATGAGGTTTGTTTATTTAACCTTGTGTGTGAGTCGCAAGTGACACTTCAGTTTCGCTAGTGATTTGCAAAGAAGTCCACAGATTGTGCAAGGGTGTGGATTCTTAGAGTATATGTATGGAACAGCAGCAGATATTTTATTCCTTTCCCGATTTTGACGAAGCTTGACAATGTTTGATGCTGCCTTGTTTTTGATGCCATTGTAGCATGTAATCTTCCATTCATTATGATCAATTACGATGTTCTCAAAGGTAGTGTGATTTATATTCGCAGCTAAGAGGTTACTCTTCAGCTTGTCCCTGTACCTAAGCAAAGGCCGACCCACGTTTTGATAAACATTGTCAAGTTGACCATAGATGAGCATTTTTGGAATTCTGTTGTCTTGCATACGTAACACATGACCTGTCCAGCGTAATTGTGATTTCATGAGAAAAGACTCAATACCATCAATATCACACATGCTGAAAAGATCTGCATTTACCATTCTGTCGCTTAATTTTACTCCACAGATTTCCCGAAGTCAGCCTTTGTGAAAAATATATAATTGCTGAATTTGCTTTCTGTATAGTGTCCAGGATTCTGAGCCATACAAAAGGGTGAGAACTACAGCCTTGTACACCTGTATTTTGGTTCCAAGCCTAATACCACGATCATTCCAAATTCGATGACGAAGTTTTCCGAAGTTTTATATATATATATATATATATATATATATATATATATATAATATTAGTTGTGGAGTGGTGATTGGAGTGCATGCGTTCCAGGCTAAGCTAGCCTTAAGCCCCCCACAGCTTCTGCCTCCAAACCGCTTGCTTGCTACCTTCCCGTGATCCCCTCTGTTTCTTACTAAATGCATGCAAGTGACCGAGCGGACTGGCGGTATAATCAGCCCCCCCCCTGCTGCCTTGTAGGGTTTGCTTCTTTGAGGCAAAGGCTAGGTGAAGGAAAACTCCGATATGAAACTAGCAAGACCCCAACGGCGGAGCTCTATAGCGATGTCGGAGGACGGCAACGCCTGTCGGGCAGGCGATAAGGCGGGCCTTGAAAAAAATGAGAACCCGGCAGCCCGTTTCAACCAGCATCATGGAGGTCGCCTGTCTCGTTTCTCTTGAGCCGCGGAGGAAGCGATGCTGGCCGAGTGTGTGTGCGCGGCCATCGCGCAGCCACGACCACCTAAAACAATATCCTCAGCCACTGGCATTCTGTCGTTTCTTTTTCTTTTCTTTTCTTTCTTTCACCTATTTTCATCCATTCACCTCCATCATCACCACACAAGTCCTGTGGAAATAGCACCGCGAACAACGGGGGCAGGCCTGGAACACTGGAAGCCTTCCGCCCGCGACTGCACACAGGCGGCGGATCAACGATGGTCACTCTCTGGTGACATTGCCGAGTTCGGCAGCTGGAACCGTGACTGGGCTGGCCTATTGAGGACCACCGCATCCCACTCTATTTGGGGAACCCCCTAGAAAAGGTGGGGCAAACATCGGACACGGCGATACATCTGGCCAATTTACCGCGGCTGGCGGACATCCTTCTACAGCGGTCCCAATAATGCAAAAAGTTTAAACAATAAAAATATCCTTACCCTTGGTGCTCGGAACATCCGCCCCATCCAAGACGTGGCGAACACTACCCACCCAGAAAGACGCACAGCCCTCGTCTGCTAGGAGCTTTCCCGATTCAACATAGATGTGGCGGCCCTCAGCGAGACGAGACTGCCCGAGGAGGGCAACATCAGGGAAGCTGTAACAGTTTATACCATTTTCTGGAAGGGGAAGGCCCCCGAGGAGCCGCGCATAAATGGCGTTGGCTTTGCCACTCGTTCCCAGTTCGTGCAGCAACACAACCTCGCTCCAACGGCCGTCAGTAAGCGCTTAATGACTGTCCGCATTCCCATCATGCGGGGCAGACACATCACCCTGATTGCAGTATACGCCCCGACTCTGACCTCAACTGATGAAGACAAAGCCGCATTTTACAACCAGTTCGACCATACCATCCAGAGAGCGACCGCCAACGACAAGCTCATTTAATGCCCGAGAAGGCAGGGACCATCGCCTGTGGGAGGGAATAATTGGCCACCAGGGTATCGGGAACTGTAACGCCAACGCTAAACTCCTACTGTGTCTCTGTGCGGAATATGAACTTGTTGTGACTCCCGAACCGACAGAAGACAACATGGAGGCACCCCCGGTCCAAACACTGGCACATTATGGACTATGTCCTAACCAGATCCAGAGACAGGGGAGACGTGCGCATCACCCGATCCATGCCAGGAGCGGACGACTGCGGGACGGAGCACAGGCTTCTATTCTCTAGACTATCTACGAGAACCCTTCGACCACCTAGAAGGAGACCGTACAGCATACCACACCGACGCTTTGACTGTAGCAATCTCCGCGTCCCACAGATAGCACAGAATTTTAGAGAAGCCTGCGATCGCCACCTTGCAGACCCAGTGGATTAGGCCTCTGTGGAGCACGAGTGGACCACCCTCAGAGACGCCATGACCCGTGCAGCGGAGGAAACCATCGGCTACTCAAACAAGAAAAGACAGGACTGGTTCGATGAGAGTTACTGGTCCATCTCACCTCTCATTGAAACTAACGTCAGACACGTCTGACTATGGAGAACCAGCCTACAGCTACCAATAAATGTGCTCATAAACAAGCCGTAGCTAACTGCCAAAGTGGCATACAAGAAGCCCAGAACACCGGGTGGCAAAGAAAAGCAGCAGAAATACAAAGCTACGCTGACCAACGAGACCTGCGCAGCTTTTATGAGGCAACCAAGGAAATTTTTGGTCCCACATGCTCATCAGTTGGCGGACTAAAGGACGTGGACGGGGCTACAACCATCACCGACAGCGAGGGTATTCTGGCAAGGTGGAGGTTTCACTTCGAGAACCTCCTCAACGACCAGGTCAACACGCCAGACGATCTCCTGCGAACGACCCCGCAGCTTCCTGTCCGTCACTGGATGGCACTTTTACCCTCTATCCAGGACTTCAACAAAGCCCTTAAACGCATGAGACCCGGCAAAGCCCCAGGACCCGACAACATCCCACTGGAGCTTCTCACCCACAGTGGCCCCGAGATGAAGAACCGTCTCATGCTCCTTATATTCAAGATTTGGGAGACAAAGACCCTCCCCAGCGACTTCCGCGATGCAACGGCCGTGACAACTGCAACAACTATCGGGGAATATCACTGCTAAGCATCGCCAGCAAGATCTTCGCCCGCATTCTCCTAGACCGTCTCCTCGTCCTTGCCGAAGATGTCCTGTCAGAGTCCCAGTGTGGTTTTCGACCTTCCCCCCAGGACCATCGACATGATCTTCTGCGCACGGCAAATACAAGAGAAAAGCTTCGAACAGCAACAGCCCGCAATGTTCATCTTTTCGGACCTGAAAAAGACCTTCGATAAAGTAAGCCGACCTGCTATGTGGGCAGTCTTTACTAGGTTTGGCTGCCCACACGACTTTTTCGCCCTGGTGCACGCCCTGAATGACGGAATGGCGGGGAGAGTATGCCACCAGAACTCCCTCTCGGACCCATTCGCCATTACTGGTGGCCTGAAGCAGGGGTGTGTTCTGGCACCAACGTGTTTCTCTCTCTACACAGCAGCAATGCTAAATGAGATACCACCAGACACACCCTCAATTGACCTGCGTTACCGCTTGGATGGAGGAGTTTTCAGCCTCGTTCGACTTCGTGCCAGATCCAAGACTACCATGTGTTCGGTACGGGAGCTGCAGTACGCTGACGACAATGCCACCCCAGGTCAGACTGCAGATGACCTCCAGTCACTAGCGGACGCATACAACACGGCTTATGAACGATTTGGGATGCAGATCAACACAGAAAAGACCAAATTATTAGTTCAACCACCACCCAGACTGTCGCTCCCAAACACTAATACCACTGTCAATGGCCAACCGCTGGAGCAATTAGATCAGCTCTCGTATCTGGGGAGCATTCTGACATCAACACCCACATGCAGAAAGGACGTGGAGATAGAATCAGGGCAGCCCCACTCCGCCTTTGGCCGACTCAACTGCCGCATATTTAAAACCCACGCACTGACGATGGCTTCCAAAATCCTGGTCTTCCGGGCAGTAGTCCTCTCCACCCTTTTTATACGCTTGCAAAACATGGACCCTATATAGAAGCGAGGTAAAAATGCCAGAAGGCTTCCAGCAACTGAGACTAAGGCAAATCCTTAACATCTCTTGGGAGAGCTACACCACCAACAGAGAAGTGCTGGAAGAGCCTCAGTGAGCAGCGTCGAGGCCACTATCATCTACCACCGCCTCCGCTCGGCATGACACGTCCACAAGACGGGTCCTTCCAGGCTCCCCAAGAAAATCTTATATGGCGAGCTGGCCATTGGAACCAGACCACGAGGAGCACCCAAAATGCGCTACAAGGACCAACTAAAGCGCAGCTTGACACTTACCAACATCAGCTCGTTCTCGTGGGAAGAAACTGCCAGGGACCGAACGACGTGGAGGAGATCAATACGCGATGACATACGCGAGGAAAAAAGGAGGGAGAATGAAGAGGCAATGCGACGAAGGGGAAGAGAACGCCGTGGATAACACCCGTCCTCCCCTACCCTCCCATGTGAGCACTATCCGCGACTATTCCACCTTGCAAGTTATGTCAAACATAAACAACAACCGTGAAGATAGGACTCAGACACGACTGGGAGCCGAGGACGACGACGACGATTAGTTGCCAATATATATATATATATATATATATATATATATATATGTCACTATATATATATATATATATATATATAATTATTTATATTTCAAAGAGGATCAAATTATGTACAAGACATATCAAGAATATAATAATAAAGGGTCAAACACTAATATTGCATGGTTATAATTTATTACATTGAATTGTAATCAGCATCAATTCATCAGACCTACAAATTTGTAGGTCTGATTAATTGGTTTGTGATTAAGATTCAAATTTACTAAATTATAACCATGCAATATTAGTGCTTTTATACCTTTTATATATATATATATATATATATATATATATATATATATATATATATATATATATGTGAATTGGGATTGGATGTGTATTATATTTGAATGTATATGTGCAGATCATAATCCTGAATTTGAAAATCCAAAATACCGAAATTTGAAATCTCGAATTTATAAAATCCTGAAAGAACAGTAGCCCAAAATTCAAAATCTTGAAAAGTGACAATCTCAAAAAAATTTCTCTGGGAGAAATTGAAAAAAAAATAATGGAAATAACTAAACATTTACAAAATAGCGTTTAGTGTTTGTACATTTGAAACATTCAAAATTCATTAAAAAAAAAAAAAGGGTGTTTCATTAAGACGGATAAAAATCATTAATAAATAAATCAGTGTTATTACTAAAAATTTATCTATTTCTCTAGGAGATCATGTTATTTAAGTCACGGCAATTATGTGTGAAATGTAATGTCACCCAAATGTCCGCCAAATCTGAAAGAAAAAGAAAAGAAATCATTAGACGTTTTAACTTAATTCACATTTATAATCGGTCCAAATTATTAGAATAACCTTTATCAAACCAGAATATGGCATAGGCGATGGGAAAATTAAGTAGGCAATACTTATGTCAATTGTTATCGCATTATTGGAGAGTTTCAAAAAGGCCCACAGCACATACAAAACGATTGTAAAACTCACATTTCTTTTTCTTTTTGGACTCTCCTCGGAGAGTCCAAAAAGAAAAAGAAATATGAGTTTTATCGTGATGAAACGCTGAAAAATATAGTTAACGATTGTGATAACAGACCAGATCTTATGGACTATCTTAGGGTACTGGATCATAATCTTAGGGTACTGGATCATAATATTCCTTTATAAATTAATCCTATATTTCGGTTTTACAATTTTTAATGAATTTTGACTGTTTCAAATGTATAAACACTAATTAAACGATATTTTGTAATTTTTTAGAAGTAAGGGTATTTCCAAAATTTATCGTTTCAGTTTCTTAATAATGTCAGGCAACGTCTGTGAGAAAAAGATCAACGTGACGCAGTTCACTCCGCCAGAAATCTGGAAATACGGCATACTGTACTGCCTGGTATTCGTAAAAGGTATTTGGAGTTATCACTATTGATGGCAACGTTATGCCTCCATTCATCTTCCTCAGACTCAGTATAGAGGCCTACATCAGGTGCCTTGAGGAGGTAGTGCTGCCCTGTTTCAAGGGGGTACCTGCTGGAAGACCCTATGTCTGGAAACAGAACTCTGTACCATGAATACAATCATGGCTGTCAGACAACTATCTAACTCCTCAGACTGTAACCTACTTGATTATTATGTGCGGGAGACCAACAAAACTCCGTGTAACACCAAAGACGAAAAGAAGGCAAGGATTATAGCAGCATTCACCAAGTTAAAGAAAGAGATTTCGAAGTTGTCTGGAAGCCGAGGTTGAAGCCAATGGCGACTTTATTGAAAAACTTTACTCTTTAGTATTTAAAAGATATATTTGTGTAATTTTGGTAAATATATCTGTTAAAATGAAATTCCAGTATTATTTTTTTTATTTTTACGTAATCTAGACGACAATTTATCCATCGCATCCTATATATATATATATATATATATATATATATATATATATATATATATACATGCACAAGCACACGCATACACACACACACACACACATATATATATATATATATATATATATATATATATATACAGTGTAACCTGGATATAAGAGAGTTGTCGGGACCGGAGAAGAAGTCTCTTATATCCGGGTTTCTTTTATATCCGGGTTTGGTCTATTTTATATACAATAAACCAGGCCCCTATTTGGGGACCGAAAAAAATCTCTTTATATCCAGGTTTCTCTTATATCCGGGTCTCTTATATCCGGGTTACACTGCATATATATATATTATTTTTTTTTTTCAAAAAGTGTGGCTGGTCCTGCACGAAGCCTTCACCACTTTAATCAAATCTCATGTGCCGTTGTCGGGCTGTCGGTTTCCTAGGGTCTGATCTGCTTGACCCTCATACATTGAATTCGAAGGAGAGTCGACTATATATATATATATATATATATATATATATATATATATATATATATATATATATATGAGTAGTTGAAAAGGCAACTGAAGTTTTTAAAATACTTATTTAGAGTAACTTTACTGGTTTCACAATACTATGATATTCAAAAGTTTAAGTGATGGAGAGCGATATGTCTCGCATCTTATTAGACTTGCATGAGCCTTTCTGTTTTATGCAAGAAAGTGTCAACGATTGCTATATCTTTAAAATGTAATCTAGTTGATTGATTACAGTCACATGATCAGGCGTAGTAATTTTGCGCCCAAAATTCATGATCATAAACTTTTTTTTGTCAGAAATTACGAATTTCACGCTTCACTGAGCATGTCTAATGACAACGGAGTGTTAAGTCGCTCAACTGCCAAGAATTCTATTTTGTTGGACGTCAGACGCAATCCCAAAACATTTAAGGTATATTTTTTATGTTTGTTTGTTTGTTTGTTTGTGTGTGTGTGTGTAGAAATAGTTTTAGAGTTTCATACTATTTCGTAATGTCGAGGGTAATGTGACAGCACCTAAAACATTAATAGTAATAATAATGAAAAATTACTCTAAATAAATATTGTTAGACTTCAGTTAAATTTTCATCTCAGTCAGTCAGTTATGATGAGGCGATCATATATCTTTCGATACATGACTGACAACGCAGATTTTTCCCGCAGTAGGTTGCCAATTCTTTCTTCGGTAGACCAGTTGCCATCCAAGACTATAGAACCCGGTCTGTCCTGCTATTTATCGATAGCTTTTGGGGTGGGGAGAAGAAGATAATTCATACCTTTTCCAAGAATATCAACACGTAAGTGAATGTAATGGATTCGACTGGAATTCGAACTCGGCTCTCCGATTCTTGATTTTCAACTACTTTTCCTATTTCTTACTGAGATATAAAAAAATACTTTCTTTCTCTCTCTCTCTCTCTCTCTCTCACAGACACACACACACACACACACACACACACTGAAACATAGATAGATAGATAGATAGATAGATAGATAGATAGATAGATATGTCACAAATTGGAAAATATTTTCGTGTCACGTGTTTCGTCCAGTAGGGAGACAAGAGATGCTTCCCCTTCAGTTAAGGACATAGGAGTTCACCCCTTTTGAGAGGAGAACTCTTCTTCCCTTTTTTCTTTGCTTCCATTTGGGAAACAATTAATAGCTTCCTAACCATCATGGCGTCCACACACGTGAAAATGGACATATGCACAGCCTAACTTGGAGAAAAAAAATTGATTCACCTAGCTACGGAGGCTCAAACGCCATAAGGCTGGTATGTTATTTCTTTCTTCTTTGTTTTCTTAAACATTCACGTCATTTGGACAATGTGAACAATCATTTGTTTTGGGGTATGTGTAAATCTTTTTAATATAGTTATGTAAGTTGTATTTGCCTTATTAAATGTTTGTTTGTTACGGGCGTGTATTTCGTCTTTCTATATTTATATTCAATGTCTGTATATCAATGGCTACACTAATGCTAATATTGGTACTCGGTTTGCTGGAAGGCTAAAGCGTTATTATTTCTGGCGCTAAATAGCCGATAAAAGTGTCTGGTTTATAAATAATACTAATTGCCCCATACGACATCATCGTACTAGGTGTGTTTACGTTGATGCAAGGACACATGCCTATGAATGAAAGGGGATTTTAAATTTAGAACTTTAGAAAAGAATTAATGTTTTTTTTTGGGGGGGTATGATCTAGGCAATTTTATCTAGATTCCTTTTCTTTTTGTTTCCATCATCTTTGTTATTAAATATCGCACATTGTGATAACAGAAGATCTGGCGTGAATAGTGAAACGTTATAAGTTCCTGGACAGAAATTTACTGCAGAGGAACTAGCGATTAAAGCACTTTCTAAACATTTTCACTTTAGTGAAATATTCTTTCTTTTAATTCGAGTAGCATTTTTTATGTCAAAATTGTCGCCAGTCTCGTTAAAATGAGCAACTAATGCGTTTAATGTGTTGTTTTTTTGTTGTTGTTTTTTAAATGTCTCTTTTGTATTTTGTATTTTTTTTTCACTTCTTGAGGTTTCGCCAATATATTCTTTCTGGCAATACACGCTGGTGATAGAGGAAATTCGTTTTTTATTGTTTTACATGTAATTTTGAAGATTCTGTGTGGGGCAACAAGACTCTACACCATGTCACACAAGCAGCAGAACTCAGTCATGGTTATCAGACAATTTCTGCTATCACATCACTTCTTACATCATGCTACCTAACTCCACAGACTGCAACCCCCTTGATTATTATGTGTGGGGCGCAGTTGAGCGAGAGACCAACAAAACTCCTTGTAACACCAAAGATGAACTGGCAAGAATTACGATAGCATTCCCCAACATAATCAAGGAGACCGTCCTGCAGAGATGCAAAAGATTCTGAAGTCGTCTGGATACCGTGGTTATACTGATCCATGTAACAGAACAGCGCTATTAAGTAAAAAAAGAAATCTATATAGAGAGCGTATGTAATTATAACTTTTTATGTATTTTCGGTATATAATCTAACCACTTTCGTTTAAATAATTTTTCATTTTGCTTCCATTGTGATAACAGAAAATCTCGCGAGAATAGCGAAACGTTGTAAGAACTTAAACGCAAATTTAATGTGAATGAATTAGCACTTTCTAAATATTTTCGTTTTAGTGAATTACTTTTATTCAATTATTTCATATTCAATGCGAAACAAAAGGCTCATAAATTATCCCAAAACTACCTATTACCTCTATCTTCTACCTATTAACTCTATCATAACTACAAACGAAAAGAATTTATCTAGACTCAACATAAAATTTGTCACTGCTACATGTAGAACAATAAAAGACTTAATAAACAAAAAATAAAACAACGAGCCGAATCTTTGAGGAGGATATTACTTTATCACCAGCAAGGATTGACAGAAATTATATACTGTAGAAACCTCAAAAAATTTAAATAAAAGATTATATGAACACTGTGGTAGTGTTGAGATGTTGTGAGTTTCCCGCGTGTCGGTGTATGAATCAAGACAAACACAGTTGTAGAGGAAAATACTGGTATATTCATAAAAGCAATTAACAATAGAGTGATTAGTAGAACGAAGGTTGGTTAATAGAAACAATATCCAAAGTCTATAGTCCAACGGTATGTACCGGGTAATTCTAAACTACGCTCCCCAAGATTATATAAGAGGACCAGTCCATTACTAGTTAGAAAGGTGGGTGCGCCCCAACAGGTAGCATACCTACGGACGATAATGGCTATGCCTCCATTCCCATAAATACAGTAGTGAATACTGTATGGTGGTCTTTACTTGGAGATTCGTCTCCAGTTGTGCTGGGAAAACTCTCTGCTTCCGGGCAGACAGGATCCCCAGACGAAGTTATGTCGAAGGGCAGAATCTCGTCTCGGGAAACAGCTACTCGATCTCGTTTTATACGTGGTTTAAGGGGAATTTTTGGCCGAGCATAGGGGCTTGACACCTCCGCATTAAATTCGGCCTTGTTCCACAAGATCGCGTGGGGCGGTTGGTAGATATCCTGCAGTTGAAGATTAGTTTCCACATCGGATGTTCAAACTCTCTGGGCAGTGAGGATCCCTAGACGAGGCTATGTCGAAGGGCAAAATCTCTTCGCAGGAAACAGCTACCCGTTCCCGTTTTATACGAGGTCTACCGGGAATTTTTGGCCGAGACAACTAGCTCGGATACCCCACATTAAATTCTGCCTTGTGTCACATCCCACCGCGTGGGGTGGTTGGTAGATATCCTAGAGTTGGTGATTCATTGTGGAATTCGCTTGACTTTTTTCTAGTAGTTGACTACTTCTTCTACGCGCCGCTGGCGAATCTTATATGTGTTGTTCTTGTCCTAAATATTATCGTTCATTACTAACCTTCGTGTGATTATTCTATTCCGTAGCCTTTCCTAGGTTACAACATTTACACACACACACACACACACACACACACACACACACACACACACACACACACACGGTTGGTAGATATTCTGCAGTTGGAGATTCGTCTCCAGCTGTACTAGTCAAACTCTCTGCCTTCGAGCAGAGATGATCCCCAGACGAGGCTATGTCGAAGGGCTTTGTGCCACATCTGACCACATGGAGTGGTTTGTAGATATTCTGAAGTTGGAGATTCATTGTTGAATTCACTTGACTCATTTCTAGCAGTTGACTACTTGTAAGCATCGCTTATGAATCTTATATGTGTTGTTCTTGTCCTAAATATTATCGTTCATTACCCACCTTCGCGCGATTATTCTATTCAGTAACCGTCCCTAGCTTACAACAAACACAAAAAAGACTTTATAAACACACACACACACACACACACACACACACACACACGAAAAATTAGTTGCTTACCGGCCAGAGTCCGACCACAGTTTTGAGATAAAAATTCTGCTCTAATTAAAAGAGAAAACAATTTACTAAAACGAAAATATTTAGAAAATGTTTTAATCGCCAGTTCATCAGCAGTAAATTAACCTTCCAGATTCTTCCAACGTTTTACCATTGTTGGCAGATCTTCTCTTATCACAGTGAAGGATATTTCACAAGGAAGATGATTGAAATAAAAAGAAAAGGGATCTAAATGAAATTGACTAAATTATATACACAAAAGCTATTAAATAAGTTTTTTAACGTAATATTTCCAGCGTCTCTCGTTCGTGTGCATGTGTAGTGCCATCAACGTAAAGAAATTTAGGCCGATGACGCCCTAAGAAATAAAACACATCTGACGAAAACTTTTTCATTTTGTCATACATCTTTCCTCCCAAACTGATATCCCTCACACTCTCTGTCTCTCTCCATATATATATATATATATATATATATATATATATATTGTCATTCACAGACAGGCTTTTTCGTCATTGTGGCTAGACATCCGGTTGGTTTAGCCAGGATCGAAGCCCGACTGAATTGGCGTCAGTCGGGGATTCTACCACTAAGCCGTTGGCTTATGAAGGTGAATTTAAGCCTATTTATTTTAGATAAACACACAGTGACTGAGAATATATATATATATATATATATATATATATATATATATATATATATATATAAGAGACAACTATTTCCCCTAAAACGAACATCGTTCTCTCATAAATTTACCTTACCCTGGCACTGGGCCCAATTTCCGCGGGACAAAGTGAATATCGAAATCAATAACTAGTCGTAAGAATCTGCAAGATCATCTCGATAACACTTATTCCCAAGAGACGCTACATATGTATCCATATCTTTACGCCATTCCTCTTTTGCGAAAGACTAACATTTTTAGAGGTTTCCACGTCACCCGATATGGCGTAGGACCAAAAAGAAATTGCTATTTATTTATACGCTAGAAAACTTTGTGCTTTCGCAAAACCAAAATTCACCTATATGTCTGCCTTCATCGATGTTGACGATGGAACTTTCTCTTCAGAGGCTGTTTGTGGGAAATTTGAAATAGTTTAAGCTTGAGTAGGTAATTTCCGATCATAGAATTCTTTCAGTGCATAAAATCTCTAGCGAAACGGCTTTTCAATATAAAATGTTTTTTTTTTCTAGCATTATATTAAACTCAATTGTAACGACAACTTGAAAATAAAATTATGAGAACACAAGAAAAATTAAGTATATTGACGTTTTTACGGTATTTTACAGCGATTTATTTTCTCCAGGCCTCTCTAATTTCCTCTACCATTGCTTCAGTTGTTTTTCTGCAACTTTATTTTTGACAATGTCCCATAAATTTCATAATTGGCTTCAGTCGAGTGTTGTCGCGGTGATCCTGTTTAAAAAATGCTGAACATCTCTTGACCGGTTTCATGGCGCAGAAACAGTCATGCATAAATATTGTGCACTGATGTATAGTACAGTCTCTATGTATAGTGTTATAGTGGAACACACCTATTCTATAGTTAATAGACTCTCCCACCTATAATGAGTAGGAGTAGCAAGAGTAACAAGTCAGTCGCTCAGTGGTTCGGTCAGACAGTCGATATCGGACGACAGTTAGTCGAATACTAAAGTATCAGTGACCACAACTATATTACTCTGCGTTATACCTATTATATGAAGTTCTTAACGTTTTGTACGTCGAACCTATTTTAGGACCGACTTAGTACAAATACAAGCCTCCACTGTGAAACCACTCCACAACAATTATTTGGTGACGACGATTCGAACTCATACGGAGGAAGAAAAACTTTCGTACTCCATAACATATAGAATCCAGTCTATGAAGCCCACACGAAGCGAAAATATTTTGGGTGTCATGTCCAAATCTGGAACAGCTAGACTTTGCTTCCTGCCTCCAAGAACATCGAGGAATGGAGCAAGGTATGTGTAATTCTTGCAGGAGAAAATTAGACTGCACATATTAGTAAATGTTCCAAAGTGGAGTCAACCCATACATCTGGAATGGTAATTTGCTACCTATAGAAGACCATGCATACGTACATGAAGTTTCAGAAAAGAAATGTTGGGCCTGTCAGAATTACTAGTGAGTGTGTATTTTGAAGACCAGTGTTATAGTGGAACATACCTATTCTATAATTAATAGATTCTCCCACCTGTAATAAGTAGGAGTAGTAAGAGTAATGAGAGAGTCGCTGTGGGTCAGTCAGTCGATGCCGGACGACCGTTAGTCGGATACTAAAGTATCAGCGACCACAACTAGATTTCTCTGCATCATTACCTATTATATCAAGTTCCTAACGTTTTGTACGTCGAACCTATTTTAGGACCGACTTAGTACAAATACAAGCCAACACTGTGAAACCACTCCATAACAGCCAGAAAACACATACCCCAAAATCAACTAAAATGGTTTTAAAACCGACAACATCAGATTAATCGAACCTATATGAGCATACATTGTCCTGGAATGCGTTAAAGTGCAATATTCGTGGTATCACAAATATTTATTAAAGTGTAAAAATAGAATGTACACATTTTTACATATTGGAGGGTACTATACAGACCAGATTTAAGCAAAATTGTTGCCATTTCTGCTGACCTCTTTGATTTTTATACACCTCATTTATCTGATTTTATGATTTTTTTTGTTGTTTTAATGTGTCTAATGTGACTTGCATTTTAGTTTTTGAATAAAACTCCGAAAAAAAAAAACAATGCTGTATATTTATTATATATATATATATATATATATATATATATATATATATATATATATATATATATATATTAAAGACATTTTTATGTTTAACGTTGTTATTTATAGATACAAGTATTTAAAAATGCTCTGTTTATGATAAACAGTATTAAATAACATTTACCGGCCTGAATGTCCGAGAAATTTTCATAGAAAATATTCGTTCTTTGACAGGATATGAAAATTTCTATGAAAATTCCTCGGACATTCAGGCCGGTAAAACTGTTTATTAGAAACATTTGCTTGTTTTAATACTTGTATCTATAAAAATTCGTTAAAACATAAAAATTTAAATTGGACCTTGTCCATTTCTTAATATATGACGTCATTTGTTTACATTCGATACGCCAGAGCAGAGAGATTCATGGAAGATTGAAGTTTATAAGCAGTAAATTCGACCTTGTCTACCGAAAGGTTCTTTGTGGCCGAGACGGTTAAGGCACGTCAGCGTATATGACGGTTCCGTATAGGATGCAGGTTCGAATCCTGTCAAAGAACGAATATTTTCTATGAAAATTTCTCGGACATTCAGGCCGGTAAATGTTATTTAATACTGTTTATCATAAACAGAGCATTTGCTTAAATACTTGTATCTATAAAATAACAACGTTAAACATAAAAAATGTCTTTAATAAATAAATTGTCGGACCTTGTCCATTTCTTAATATATATATATGACGTCACACATTATGAAATGGAAAAAGTCCGACAATTATTTTAAGACATTTTTTCATCTCTATACGTTCTTTTTATAGATACAAATATTTAAGTAAATGCTCTGCTCATAATAAACAGTATTAACGACATGTACCGGCCTGAATGTCCGAGAAATTTTCATAGAAGATATGCGTCCTCCGACAGGTATCGAACCTGTATCCTATACGGAACTGTGATATAGCCTGACGTGATTTACCGATTGAGCCACAGATGATAGTTTCGGGTAGCAAGGTCGATTTTACTTTTTTTAAAAATAATGTTCTCCATGATTTTCTCTCATATAATCATATCTGCTCGATACGTATCCAAATATAAACAAATGACGTCACACATTATGAAATGGACAAAGTCCGACAATTATTTTAAGACATTTTTTATGTTTATACTTTCTTTTTATAGATACAGTTATTTATATAAATGCTCTGTTTATAATAAACAGTATTAAAACATTTACCGGACTGAATGATACAGGTTCGATTCCTGTCGGAGGGATTAATCAACTTCGAAAAATCTTGGAAAATCCAGAATTGCATTTGATGAAAGCAATTTCAACGTTACATTCAGTTTGATAAGTGAGGAGATGAATCCTTTCTTCCATGGCGATACTCTTATAAACATTTCGTCTGGAGTGGCTGCTGGTAAGGAAGCTTGTGTTGACTTACTGCGAACAGAAGAAATTAGAAAGAGCTGTTTGAAATCTTTTGTTGAGATGCGACTTCTTACAGGTACCCAGTCACATTACGAGCCCCTGAAGAAGAACAAATCGTATACTTTTGATGAAATGATCATCAAAAAGAAGTTGAGAACAAATGAAGGTTCGATTGCATTTGAGAGCAGATCGAAATAACTTTGAACGATTGCTTCTTATACAAAGAAGAAAATGTTGCAGTTTTTGTGTATGTTATGTACTAGTGAGTTAGCTCAGATGACTTGACTCACTTTATAGTCCACCAATAGAAGGTTAACCAATCAGAAGACGTAGAATATTCAATCCGTCGTGTATAAAGGCGGCCATTTTTGTCTACTCTACCCGAATGTCCAATCCAGCTTGTCAGACGAAGAGAAACAGAAGGACGAACTATGCTCTGCTACTTTTACCAAAATATCCACTGCTAACCTGAACAACGCTTTCCTACTGTCTTCGAAATATTCACTGCTAACCTCTGGATTCTATACTCGAAGACGACCGTCATCATGAACAACAGAAAAAGCATTAATCGAAGTTCGAGCTTTCAACATATCATGTCACTGTGCCATCTTGATGGTACCATGACGAAATCTGTGAAGTCAAAGCATTTGCTTGTCTTGCGGAGAAAATACCTCAGCCGGCAAGCGTACCACAAAACACTCCAAGTATTTACGATGGCATGATGCTATTTCATAAACTACCAAAAACAATTGAGACTTCTGGTGAAATCTCCGACCATGTGATTCAGAAGGTGCTGAGTATAAGTTGCAGGTTTTCCTTTATTCCAACTGATCACTGTCTCCCTGATTCCAACAATACCAGGAAAGGGGTTGCCGGTCGACATATGGGTGTTAATTCTAAGATGGGAGCAGATTTTGCAGGTTAAAATTTCTAAATTTCAGTTGCAGCCAGAAAACAAATTAGATCTCATCAACTTCATAATGGATGAATTGCAATCAACTGAGAAACGTGTACGAAAGTTGAATGGTTAATAGCTCAATATAACTTGCAAGAACAGAGCGTTTTGTATCTCATCTAATAAAGAAATGTCATCAGCACAAGAAGAAACTGACACAAAGATACTTTTTGCACAAAATATGCCTTGCTGCAATGGACTCTGATATTGGGGTTCTATCAGTGTACTACAAAGAATTGATCCAGGCTAACTTGCTACTAGACTTTGGTTCAGGATCCAAAGACGTAAGCTAGGACATTGACGGTGCTGACATATCAGCTGAATTTGCCAAAGCTCTACCAGCTCTTCACGGACTATCAGGTTGTGATTCTACAAGCAGCTTCAGTGGCATAGGGAGGAAGAAATGCCTTCAAGTACTAAAGTTCGACCAACGCTTTATTCTTTTCTTTCATCACAAGAAATGCCATCTTCGCGGAAAAGTACAAATGAACTATTATTTAAGCATACACACAAATTCACACACATTTCATTCTTTCGTTTTTGGATATGATGAATCCTAGTAAGGCGAAACAAATAATCAAATCTAGTTTCAGTGAAACGGTTTACTATTTGCTATATTTCATCAAAACTTTGTCGGGATTCAATATTCTATTTTACTGAAACACACACACACACGCACACACACATACACACACATACACACACACTCACACACATACACACACACACATATATATATATATATATATATTAGTTACTTTTCAGCCATATATATATATATATATATATAGATAGATAGATAGATAGATAGATAGATAGATATAGATATAGATAATATTAGTGGAAAATATACATACATATGCAAAATATATATAAAAAATTCCCATACATGTATATTTTCAGAAAAAAAAAAAAAAAAAAATTCCAAGAGGAAGGATCCAGGTAGAACTCAATGTCTAGGACAGAGTAAGGATATAATAAAAAGGCTTGAACACTAATATTCCATGGTCATAATTTATTCCATTGGAATGGTAAATACGATCCAAATCATCAGACCTACAAATTCAAAATGAAAACAGAAAAAAACCAACTCCGGAAATCAAAACAGAATTTAGAGAAAGTGTAAGTATGAGGAGGAGGGACATGAAACCTTATGTATGTATATACTCGATTCTTCCGTCGAATTCGACGTATGAAGGTCAAGCAGATCAGTTCCTAGGAAACTGACAGCCCGACACCAGCACATAATATTTTGATTTTCGTGATGAAATTTTTCTGCAGAAACCCCACACTTTTGAAGGGCCGAATACAGACTCTTGGTGCACTACGTGCCACAACGTCCCCAAACAACCCTGCGCGGTTTTTGAATTCAGAGTTGTCCGTCACCTAGACCAGTTGCCATCCAAGGCTATAGAACCCAGTCTGTCCTGCTATTTTATCCATAGCTGGAGGGAGAAGAAGAGGATTCACACCTTTCCCAAAGGGTACGAGCACGTAAGGGAATCTAATGGATTCGACTCAATCCAAACTGCTATCCACTACTCCACCGTGCCTACTCAGTCTCTCTCTCTCTCTCTCTCTCTCTATATATATATATATATATATATATATATATATATATATATATCTGTGGTGAAATAATTTAGTACATGGAACCTTAAAGTGGTCTGTTTTATTTAAATTATATACATATATATATATATATATATATATATATATATATATATATATATATATTTTAGATAGACTAAGAATAGATAGATACGGACAAGGATAAGTAGCTGTATATATGTAAACAAAGACATGCTCAGATATCTATAAACAGATACTGACTGGCAAAAGATCAATAAATATATATATATATATATATATATATAGATAGATAGATAGATAGATAGATATATATATGAAAACAAATACACTCATGTATCTAAATAATAATATCACATGTTATATATTATGATATATACTGATTTAGATAGCTTCATATATAGATAGAAGCTGTCAGAAACAGGACACTGTCGAAAACAGAGATATGTAGGTGAATATGTAGTTAGAATTTAATTAAAAAGAATGAGTTGAATTTTCTAACTAGTGTGTGTTTCTTTAATTATCGAATATGTTATTTTTCTATATTCGAGCCCATTAAAAAGCCAGAATATCAAAAAAGTAACTATGGCGTAATATACAAATAGAAAAGGCAATATTCATCTTCGTGTATGGTAAATATTACACGTTAGTTGCGTTTATCCTTTCTTTTTTTCCCATACTTGAAATGTTTAGGTTATCGAAACATTAATTCAATGTTTAATAAAGATAAGTAGTCAATGTCCTGTTGATATTTGTTGGCGCGTTTCCATCTTTCTTGGCAAGAGTGACAGAATGAATCATCACCTTCCAACATCCCTGCCCACAGCTGTAAAATGACTGCTATGTTGGCCACTCTAATTTTTCAGTTGCATGCACCCTACCGAGATCTGAATACGAAAGCGAGGCTGTGCCAAAACGAGGCACGGAAAATGAGGTCAGTTGAAGTCACTGATATGAAAAGCCAATAGGATGCGGCTTACTATCGCATTACCTGTTAAAGGAATTGTAAGATAATGCGCTTCTGAAAAGGGTTTGTTCACGTCTTTAGAAGGGATTAAAAATTAAAAACCGACGATTGGACATTATAGTCTATGTTTGGGAAGTGGCCAGGCCGAAAACCTGACTGCTATTGTTTTAATACATTCTTGTCTTGTTATTTTGATTGTCAACGTTTCATTAATTCTGTTTCTATTCCTTTGTCCTCGTATTCGTTTTAAAGGAAAGTTGGCTCTCTGTTCCAGCCCAGGAAATTTTTCTCGCCAGAGTCGATACTTCAACTCTACAAATCAACCAATCGTCCTTGCATGGAGTATTGCTGCCATATATGGTCTGGAGCCCATTCTGTTTGTCTCAAGGTTCTTGATAAAACCCAGACACGGATATGCAATGTAATTGGCCCTGATCTGGCATCTCGTCTGCAGTCGCTCTCTCACAGACGTGCCGTCGCCATCCTCTGTTTTTTTTTTTACAAATACTTTGATGGTAACTGCTCCGATGAGCTGCTTTCGCTGTTTCCCAGACTTCATGAATTTAAGCGTTCAACTAGGCTGGCATCTTGCACTCACCCTTTCCCTGTCGAAACTGTTAAATGTAGCCGTCTCTTTTACTCCAATAGCTTCATGTTTCGCACCTCTCGCCTGTGGAACACCCTCCCCTTTTCCTGTTTCCCTGATAGCTATAATCTCCCACTATTCAAATGTAATGTCAATCGACGTCTACAGATGCCCTGATATACCCCCTATCCTTCTCTTCATCCTTTCCTCTATCACTCCTATTTGCTCTCGCTCCAACTCTCTGTAACCCCTTGCATGCTATTGGCCTCCCGCCTTGCTTGGAGTGAAATGTTTAAAATATATATATATATCAATACCATTGCCACTGCTAACAATTAAATATAGTTGTTTCTTTTGAAGACTTTGGATGGATAGTTCTTTGTAAGATAGCCACTCACTGCCGAAATACATTATTAGCTTATGAGGTCAATGCTAATGTCCCCCAAATCACTGCAAGCGTACCCAACAGATTCTCTCCGTTACACTCTTTAATTATCTGCTTGAAGATTATTTCATTCATACATATCTATGAAGAGGATACCACAGTTAATGGGTGCACTCTCCAAACTTCTAGGCAGCCATAGACTGGTACCCGATTTCACTTCTGACATCACTGCAACAGCTCAACGGATTTGGGGAAAAATGTAACCGGAAAGTTTCAATGCCTCCAACACCATGTTATTAACTTTTCATCATCAACCAACGGACACTGAATTATCTCTAGTCACAATGAATGTTTTGTGCTCTCAGAGATGCTCATTTCAACGTCTCTCAGAACTCAAGCTCATCCCAGTCTCCAAGTGGAATTCGTATATGCGATCCTTCGCTAAAGAATCTCGGAAATACAGTTCGTTATACAGCGCCAGGAAAATCAATGGCTCTTCCTGCAATGTTTCGTCCTGGGTGTGACAATAAGCTACATCCGATAGCAGGGACTTCGATGGGGAGGTTGGAGGTTTTGAGGAGCGTGGAACCACCCCTTAATTGCTGTTGATTCCAGGTCCAACCTCACCCCGAGTGGTAGCACCTGTTAAGGTCCCAGTTATGGGTAAATAAAGAATCCTCAAAGGAAAATCAACAGAACCTTTTTCCTCGCATTATTTGTATTAATCGGGCCGTCATCCTCATCTTCATTGCCATATTCATAACGCTTCGGCCATTGTACGCTCTGGTCTTCTTCAGGTGATTGGAATTTCGAAGCGAACCCTTTATTTCGTCCACCATGGTAGATTGTTCTAGTTCTACGAACCGTGCCTCTTCCGTATGTCTCAGCTATTTCCCTTTATCTTAATTGTCGAAGTTTTGGTTCACCACTTCTGTGACCTGGTATTGAACTCACAAATCCTTGGGTCTAGACACTGGATCTAACCGACGTCTTTATCCACTGGGCCATGTGTCGTGGAACTAAAAAAATCTACCCCGGTGGGCGAAATAAAGGGTTCAGTTCGAAATTCCAATCAGATGAAGAGGGTCGGAGCGTACAACGGCCGAAAAGTAGTAAATATGTCAATGAAGATGTGGATAATGCTCCGAGTGATGAGATAACGCAAGTAATCGTAATACCTCATCTCAGGGATATAGACAGATATTAAGGAACATTTTTATAGCAAAATTAACACCATTAGATTTTATTACCTTCAAAATATATAGCTAACATAAGATACCTTTACTTTGAAAGCATAAAATTATGTACAAAATGTTTCCTAGTTGAAAGCATAAAAACGAAATATTTAGATTTCAGTATTAAATAACACATAGGTGTTTATATGCCGCCAAACAAAATTCCCTAATTAATACCTTGCCACGTTTTTTTTTCTTTCCAAGTCTCAGATTACACAAAAAAGTTGTTTATTGCTTCCATATCTGGAACGGAGGCTGTTTAGTCCCCACTTTCCATTTTTGAGTTAGAAAGGTCTACACGGCTTTCTGATGGCTAAACTATTTTCCATTCTACATCACTTTTCCCACTGGCGAAATTATGAAATGGACAAAGTCCGACAATTATTTTAAAGATATTTTTAGGTTTATCTATAAAAAGAATGTATAAACATAAAAAAATATCTTTAAAATTATTGTCGGACTTTGTCCATTTCATCATGTGATTTCATTTGTATACATTTGGATACGATTTAAATAGATATGAATATACGAGGGAGAATCATGGAAGATTGTAGTTTAAAAGCAGTAAAATCGACCTTGCTAACCGAAAGCTACGCTGTGGCCAAATCGGTTAAAGAGATGTCAGGCTATATGATGGTGCCATATAGGATACAGGTTCGATTCCTGTCGGAGGACGAATAATTTCTATAAAAATTTCTCGGACATCCAAGCCAGTAAATGTTATTAATACTGTTTATTATAAATAGAGCATTTAGTTAAATATACGTATCTATAAACAGAATGTATAAACATAAAAATGTCTTAAAATAGTTGTCGGACTTTGTCCATTTCATAATGTGTGACATCATTTGTTTACATTTCATACGCCATGAGCAGATATGAATGTACGCGAGAGATTCACAGAAGATTGGAGTTTAAAAGCAGTAAAATCGACCTTGCTAACCGAACGCTCCTCTGTGGCCAAATCACGTCAAGCTAAATGACGGTTCCGTATAGTATACAGGTTCAAATCCTGTCGGAGGACGAATATTTTCTGTGAAAATTTCTCGGACATTCAGGCCGGTAAATGTTTAATACTGTTTATTATATAAAGAGACCATTTAGTTAAATATTTGTATCTATAAAACTACACACACACACACACACACACACATATATATATATATATATATATATATATATATATATATAGACAATTTCAAGAAACTTTGACGTCGGGGAAAGAATGAAGTCGAGGAATCGACATCTCAAAATCTGATATTTACATTTAAGTAACTTTATCATATATATATATATATATATATATATATATATATATATATATATGTGTGTGTGTGTGTATATATATATATATATATATATATATATATATATATATATATATAGACTCTCCCATTATATTCGACGTATGAGGGTCAGCACCTCAGTTCCTAGGAACCGACAGCCAGACACCAGCACATGTGATTTCATTATAGTGGTGAAGGTTTTGTGCAGAACCAACTTCACTTTTTGAATGGTCGAATAGAGAGACCCGGCGCACTACGTGACACAAGGTCGTCATAAAACCTTCCGCAGGTTTTCAATTAACAGGTTTCATTCTCCTAGACCAGTTTCCATCAAAGGCTATAGGACCCAGTCTGTCCTGCAATAGAACCCATAGGTGGAGGAAGAAGAAGAGGATTCATACGTTACCCAAGGGTAATTGCATGTAAGTGAATGTAATTGATTTGACTGGAATTTATATATATATATATATATATATATATATATATATATATATGCCGAAATTGAATATATATATATATATATATATATATATATATATATATATATATAATCAACTCTGCACGGAGATTTATTACAATGAAAAATCCCATTGAACGCTGATATTTATGTACACACCGTCTATCTGTTATTCTGTATATATATATATATATATATATATATATATATATATATATATATATATATATACAGGTATAGTATTAGTGTATACGGAATGAATTCCAATAACCAAAAAATTCTATTCTTAAAAGAGTGCTCAATGCAGAGTAGAGAATATATAATTTAGCCGAAAACTATAAAATAAATATATTTTAAAATCGCTAAAAAATTAGTCATTTTTTTCAACAGCTCTGGTGTGTTATAAAGTGATGGTTTAGAATGTAGAATATAGGGTTTTAAAAAGTTCAAATCAATCAAACACCCCTCGATAGAGGAAACGCTGTTACATAAGCTGCAATGACCAATCAAAATACAAGTAGATGAGAAGTCAAAAAACTTGACAACGAACCTTGATTATAATTATTAATACCTTAATGTTACGGTTAAATTAAAATAGAATTCATTCTAACTAATTAATATTAAATTTGATTATGAAATTCAAAATTACCATTATTTAAATTAAATCTGTATTAAGTTTAAAAAATTATAAAAAGGAGAAACAGGAAAAAATACATGTTTTGTTATTTATTTTGCTTTTGTTGAAAAGCCAAAAATTCAGTAAGAATAAACATTAAGAGTTGCTCTGAGCTTCGTTACAATCTTGAAAAAGACAATACATACACAATCAGATTATAATACACAAACATGTAGACATACTTAGATATATAAACACGCAATAAAAGAACGAAACAGGAAATACGTGTCTCCGATACTTAAAAAAAACCCGGTCACGTCTCCATACAATGAAAAGCACATATAAGCGATTATACACACATACGTGGATAAAGATACACAGATATACACAAGAAATATTCAAATTTAAAAGTGTTAGTAAACGAATTCAAATACACTTACATATCATCACATACTATATAAGTTTCATATAAGTGTTAAAACAAAATGGCGATTTTGTAGTACTTTTATAACATATTTATGTTATAATTTTCGAATAAATTATATATATATATATATATATATATATATATATATATATATATATATATATATATATATATATATATATATCGAAATTATCCACCATAATGATTTTTATATTTTCATTTTGAAGATTCTGAGAAACATTTAACAGCCCCTCGAATATCTGTGGAGAAATTCCAATGTACTTGTTTTGCTTGAGAATTCCCATAAAATACGTCCGTAGAAAAATCATGCTCATGTAAATAATACCCACTGAGGATTTGGATATGAAAATAAAGATATTTATTTTTAAATTTTTTTTTTTTAATGTGGGGTACGTTTAGTTTCATTTTTCGACGTTTTCAAATAATTTCCATTTTTTTTTCCACGAAGTTTTATATTGCAAAAGTCTTTCATTTTCTTTATTTTCGCTTTCTCGCCTTCGCCAGTCAACGTGGGACGTGACAATCAAAAAGCCAGGGAGTCTAGAGTAACGGCAGTAAAAATTCATATTTATTGCACTTCATAACGCGGCAGAGAACATTAACGAAGCAAACTTAGTAAAAGAAATCTATTTTTTGTTTTCATGCGTCACGATCACACGCTGCAGAGATAAGAAAAGGCAATAAAAAGATGCTAACCCCATGCCTGTAATTATAGAAATATATGCACCAGTGCAATGATTACGACGTCTCTTTCAAATTGCAGGAAGATTGAAGGAAAATAATTCTTCTAGGAATTTACACACACGCACGAACACATCTAACATTATAAATTTACCTATATATATATATATATATATATATAGCATGAAAACAGACTGTCGCCTCTAAGTGTTGACTTCTATGTTAACTTTTATATATATATATATATATATATATATATATATAGAGAGAGAGAGAGAGAGAGAGGGTTCTATAGACTTGGGTTCTATAGACTTGGATGGCAACTGGTCTAGGAGAAGGACAACTCTGAATTCAAAATCTGTGGAGGGTCGTTTGGGAACCTTGTGACACGTAGTGCACCAGGTCTCTGTATTCGTCCTTCAAAAGTGTGGATGGTCCTGCACGAAACCTTCACGACTATAATCAAATCTCATGTGCCGGTGTCGGGCTGTCGGTTTCCTGAAACTGATCTGCTTGACCCTCATACGTCGAATCTCGACAGGAGAGTCAATTATATATATATATATATATATATATATATATATATATATATATATCATGTGTGTGTGTGTGTATTTAGGAAGCATTTTTCATTAATGCATGTTTCATTAAATAATATAGACAAATTTTGTCTATTTATTTTAAGTAAATTCCGTTCATATTGTCGAAGATTAACTATAAAAACATGTATCAACTTAATGGTTTTTTTTCGAGCTTCAGTGATAATGCTAAAAAGCTTATTCGACAATATGAAAGGAATTCATTTAAAGTAAATAGACAAAACTTTCTATATTATTTAATGAAATATGCACTAATATATATATATATATATATATATATATATATATATATATATATATATATATATATATATTGTATAGATTCTACATTCAACACCATCACTTGGTAAGACACCAGAAGTGATGAAACAAAATTTTTTTATTATAATTTTGGAATAAATGATTATATATATATATATATATATATATATATATATATATATATATATATATATATATATATATATGTTTCATTAAAACGTCTGACAAGGTACAAAGCGGCTGTGTTAATTTATTTAATTTTTTTGTTCTTATTCATTTCTTTATCGGACATAAATAATGTGGAATATGTCAGCCGTTTTTAACGAAACTTGTATAAAAGAGGGATTGCTGCCCAATTGCACAATATATTTTTATGCATAAATTTATACATGTACACCATAAATATACATATCAATATGCCTCATAACATATACGTATCCATAAACTTCGTGTGCACTTAAAAAATTATAACTTTATTTGTATTTTCGATAGAAATAATCTGTTAAAATGTTATAAAGTTTAATGTACCTAGTTTTAACTATAATTATTGAATTGCAAAAATTTTTAGATAAGTAAAAAATATTTTCTTTTTTCCAGAATCAATTTGATCCATGGCTTCAATGAGAGAAAAAGTAAGCTGTGTCCTTTGGTTGGCTGCACTGAAATCTACTTTTGCTATACAAAGAAAGTTTAGAATTGAATGCAATAAAGAACCTCCTCATAGGAACACTATTGCTAAATGGATGGAAAAATTTAAAGACACAGGCTACAGCTATGATAAGCCACGGCCTGGAAGGCCATCTATCAGCGACAAAAGTGTTGCATACATAAAAAAATCCTTTACAGCAAGTACAAGAAAGTCTGTAAAACTTGCATCGTTAGAGCTCAGTCTCCCAAAGTCTAGTGTGCAGAAGATTCTGCGGGCTAAACTTCACATGAAAGCGTCCAAAATTCAATTACATCAACAGTTGTTAGAAGAGGATTATTATACACGGCTAACTTTCTGTCATCAGTTCAATGAAAAATTTGGCAATGATGATGCATTTGTGAGTAGTTTACTGTTCTCTGATGAAGCAACATTTCACATAAGTGGCAAGGTCAACAGGCATAATTGCTGAATATGAGGAACTGAAAACTCAAATGAAACTGCTGAACATGAAAGGAACTCTCTTAAAGTTAAAGTGTGGTGTGCTTAGGAAAAAAACAGATCATAGAACCATATTTTTTTCGATATCGTTTTATTAACAATGACAGCTATTTAGATATGCTGCAGAATTACTTTATTCCGCAGCTTGAACTTGAAAGTGTTTCAACAAGATGGAGCTCCTTGTCACTTTGCTCTGCATGTTAGAGACTTTCTAAATCAGGAATTTCCTAACAGATGGATCGGAAGGGGTGGACCATTTTATTGGCCTCCACGTTCGTCAGATTTGACTCCATTAGATTTTTTATGTGGACATGTGGAAACAATTGTGTATGCAACCAAACCTAGTTCATTAGAAGATTTGAAAGCTAAAATAACTAATGTGATTTCAGGCATTACTGTAAATCAGTTGGCAAATATTTTCCGTGAACCGCAAAATCGTATTACCCTTTGTATTGCTAATGATGGAGGACATGTCGAAAATTAAATAAAATTTCCATAAAACCTTAAAAATATATATATTTATTTAT